>QLTV01003457.1:263666-277250 GCA_003457575.1 Thermophis baileyi
CGGTGTGTATGGGTTTTTAAATTGTTTTTAAATGTGTTTTTTATTATGTATCTTTTTAACAAGCTTTCTATATTTTAATAAGTTTTTTATATTTGCTGTAAGCCGCCCAGGGTCCCTTGGGAGTTGGGCGGCATAGAAATGCAAATAAAAGTAAAGTAAAGTAAAAAATCTCCATGTCCCAATTCATCTTTACTGATCCAAGCTTCTCCATGTGGTGCTCGGCGGGGGGGGGGGCATTTTCACAGGCCTCTGGGACCTGCCCATCCTTGGAGATGAGTCCAGAGGGGCCATGGAGTCGGTCAGGGGTACCAGGCTCACCCTCAGGACACTCACCAGTGGCAGATCCTGAGTTGTTGTGGCCCCGGCTTCGGCAGAGGCTAAAGAGCCACCTTTGTGAGAGAAGCCAGGGAAGAGCTGGGCAGCACCCAGTTGCGGAGAAGTGGCTCCCTTTTCCCAGGCCCCGTGGGGACCAGGCTGCTCAGCCTCTGGCTCCTCTCTCCTTCGTCCGGTGAGGTCATTAGATGTCCTTCTTTGGGCATTCAAGCAGGCCTGGAACGGCCTGTTGAGGTGGAGACGTCACAGGGAGAAAGGAACAAAACAGCTATTCGTTTTGCTTAAAGATCATACGCAAATTGAATGTCACAGGGAAAATTGCTGCATGGCCCGTCAGGGAACAGTTTTGCCACGGTTCAAGGGACCACCCACCCCACACAGCGCAGCAAGGAGATGGCCCAGGCTTTCCACCCGTTTCCCAGGGAGGCGGAGGGGAAGGAAGTCAGGCTTGGCCTCCTGGCATCTTCTGGGCAGCAGCCCCTGTGCAGCCGGGGGTTCTTCAGAGCAGCCCAAGCCCTCTGAGGTGGCATGTGGGCACGTACACATGCTACCTCAGAGTGGCATGTGGGCATGTACTAGTCTACTGTTTAGACACTAAATTAGTGTCTAAATTAGTAGACCAGCGAAATACTGTGGACATAATATACTTAGACTTCAGCAAGGCATTTGACAAAGTAGACCACAACCTACTTCTTAGTAAGCTAGAAAAAAGTGGGATAGATAGCATCACCATCAGATGGATTTTCAACTGGCTGACAAACGGTACTCAACGAGTAGTCTTTAATGGGTCTAAGTCTACATGGAGGGAAGTAAGCAGTGGGGTACCACAAGGCTCCGTCTTAGGCCCAGTACTCTTCAATATCTTCATAAACGACTTAGATGAGGGAATAGAAGGGGAACTTACCAAATTTGCAGATGATACTAAACTGGCAGGAATAGCTAAAACCCTAGAAGATAGGCTTAAGATCCAGATGGATCTTGACAGACTTGAACACTGGGCCCTATCTAACAAAATGAAATTCAATGTAGAGAAAAGTAAAGTCCTACACTTAGGCAAGAAAAACCAAAAGTACACATATAGACTGGGTGAAACGAGGCTTAATAGCAGTAACTGTGAGAGGGATCTTGGAGTCTTAGTGGACAACCAGCTAAATGTGAGCCAGCAGTGTGCAACGGCACCCAAAAAATGCCAATGCAATCCTAAATTGCATTAACAGAGGGATACAATCAGAGGTGGGTTCCTCCTGGTTCGGACTGGTTTGCCCGAACTGGTAGCAACCTGCTGGTGACATCACAGTGATGTCATGGATCCAGTTCGGTCGGTGCCGGTACGTGGGCACCGCCATCTCTTTTTTTTTTTTTTTTTGATTTTTTTTTTAAAATGTATTTTTATTTTTTTTCTTCTGTGCATGCACAGAAGCCGTGTTTCCGGCACTGCGCATGCGTCGCCATCTTGTTTTTGTCTTGTTTGGGGGGTTTTTGGCTTTTTGGGGGGGGGGATTTTTTTCAGATTTTTCAGCACTGCGCAAAACGTGTGCACGCCCACGAGGCGCGGCCACACGGCACGGGAGGAAGCGAACTGGCAGCGAGGTAAGTTAGAACCCACCCCTGGATACAATCAAGATCAAGTGAGGTACTAATACCACTCTATAAAGCCTTAGTAAGACCACACCTAGAGTACTGCATCCAGTTTTGGTCACCACACTATAAAAAAGATGTTGAGACTCTAGAAAAAGTTCAGAGAAGAGCAACCAGGATGATTAGGGGACTGGAGACTAAAACATATGAAGAAGTGTTCCAATATTTGAGGGGCTGCCACAGAGAGGTGGGGGTCAAACTATTTTCCAAAGCACCTGTAAGCCAGACAAGGAATAATGGATGGAAACTGAACAAGGAGAGATTTAATCTGGAAATAAGGATAAATTTTCCTTATTTTCCTTATAAATTTTCTGACAGTGAGAACAATCAACCAAAACTTCGGAAGTTGTGGGAGCTTCATCACTTGAGACTTTCAAGAAGAGATTGCACTGCCATTTGTCAGAAATGGTGTAGGGTCTCCCGCTTGGACGGGGGGTTGGACTAGATGACCTACAAGGTCCCTTCCAACTCTATTAATCTGTAATCTACACTGCTGGCCCAGAGGCTTCCCTGCCGAATGCAAAAAACTCCTCCTATTTTTGCTGGTCCCCAAAGCTTTACTGGGCGGTGGTGGGAAAAATCTCCTCAAGGAATAGATGTGCCTGAGGGGCCCGGCAGCCTTTCAAAGCAGCCCAGCTGCCAGGGAGGGAAGGGGGGAGGGAAGGGGAGGGGAGGCAATGCTAGGGGGCACCGGGACCTGTGCCCAGCAGGCCAGAGCTGGGCCCTCCGTGGTGGAGGGAGGATCTGGTGGCCCGGAGCAGTTCCCGCCAACCCACAGCCTGGTGGGGAGAGCACAAAGCCCATCTGGCTGGGCTGGCTTCCCACGGCCCTTTCTGAGCAGATGGGCAGTCTGACTGGCAACTCCCTGCAGACAGACAGCTGGCATTCCTGGGCTGACGTCTGGCACCTTGGGCTGCCACATTGTGTTCCCCGGGGCCCCGGCTGCCATGCTGCCATGCCAGTTCTCGGGCAGCTTCCTTCGGACAGGCATCTGGTGCTGAGATGAGCCAAATTGGCATGGATGGGCAGGCTGGCAGCCGGTAGCGGCACATGGTCCCATTTTTACCGGCAACGTCAAGGGGGCGAAGATTTACTCTTGCTGGTTTGTCTCCAGCCTGCAGCGTTCGTGCGCCTAGCAACATTTCCCACCCGGCAGTTCCCTTTCCCAAATCTGAACTCAAAGGGTCCCGAGGGGGGTCTGAGCAGGTGGCCCTTGGCATTTGAGCCAGGTGTCCGGCATACCCCTGGACCCTTCATCCTCTTTCCCCTCCACCTGGCGCCCTCGCTTGCCCGGGGTCCTCCGGCACTTCCTCCCACCTGGCCTGCCGGGAGGCGAGCATGCACGCTCTGGGCCAGGTCTCCGAGATCCTCCTGCCTTTACAGGTTCTGCCTTGCAGATATACGATAACAGCACAATAAAATAAAGGTTTTAGTGCTGCTTCATTTTCATGCAGTTGGAGAGCATCACTTTGAATTAATTTTTTCAAAAAGCAATGGGGAGATAACCGATTCGTTTAAGGGCCCCTTTCCTAACTTAAATGGCAGCGATTTTATGAAGTTGCCATCAGGGCTCTGCCAAGCCTCTGACTCCTCCGGGCTCCTTTGCGTCTTCCCCAGCCAGGGCTAAAGCGAAGCCTGAGGGAGGAATGTGGGGGGGGGTGTCTCAGGGAGGACCCCCTGCTTCTCTGCCAGGGAATAGGAGGAGGGGGCTTTTGGAGAACAGCTTTGCCTGTTTTTAATCTCCCCGCCAGATTTAAGACGGATTCCTGTGCTGAGCAGAGGGCTGGACTCCATGGCCTCAAGGCCTCCCCCCCACCCCCAATAGTTGAGTTAGGAGGGAGCTACATGGGAGGTGCTATTTCCAGACTCGGACGGGGGACACTGCTGTTCCCCTTGATCTTTGCCCAGATGAACATTGAATGGAAGGTGTCTCTGCAGTGTTTAAGTTTTCGCGCCCGGGGACCTCTCCCTCGGAAGAGAGCGGCTGGCAGGCCCAGGAAGGTGGCACAAGAAGCAGCCTGTCCAAATTGCTGCTTTTATACCTGCCACCAGACCCTGCTTGAAAGTGTGAACTGACCAGCCAACCGAGTCAGATTTAACCACCTCTCCTCCACCCCCTTGGCTTGGATTCCAGGGATGCTCCCTGGTCGCCCCCTTAGGCCTCTGTGGTGGGGTGGATTCCCTGGCCCTCCACTCGCCACTGGAGAAAGGGCGGTGGGAGCCAAAGAGACCCCAGCGGCCAGCCCAGCGAGGTCTGCCTTCTCCGCCCACTCCAGCTTAGCTGGGGAGGAGCCCCCTCCGCCCCTCCCCCACAGATTGCTCATTCGGAGGGTCCTCCCCCATGCAGCCCCCTTGAAAAGCATCCTGGCCATTATTGAAATATTATCCAGCTCAACCACCACAGCTGGCGTAAGTTAAGGGGTTTTAATTTAATCTCATGTCCTTCTTTGAAAACGCAGCTTGCTTCTTCCTCTCTCCCCCCCCCATGTTTATTCTGCCAGTTTTATTTTCCAGCCAGGGTCCTGTTTAGCCAGTGAAGGTGAGCAAACTTCAACTTGGGGGTTAAAAATCAGGGCTCCCCACCTTCATTTCGCCTTTAAATATTATTAGTTACATATTGTTTCTTTGGAAATGCCTTTAATTTAAGGCTAAAATGCAGGAGTTTTCTTTTAGACAGAGCACTCCTCCCCCCACCTTCCTCCTTTTGTGCATGAATATTAATGCTTTTCTCAGAGAGAGATTTGAGGGAAAGAAAAAGAAAGAGACTGGGGGGGGGACCAGCCCAAGAATAAATTAAGGACCTACAGATTTTTCTTCTAATTCCTTTTTTTTTTTTTTTTTTGGTGACATGCCGTCATTACATCAAATTACCGAGATGGGCTCCCACTTGTGTGTGTGCGCGCGCGTGCATGTGTGTGTGCGAGAGAGAAAATTATGGAATATAAAGTATATGTAAATGCAGCCGGGGGGGAGCTGGGGGTGAGGAGAGGGACCGAGAGCGGCATTAGGCATTCAGCCGGCATCCTCGCCAGCCAATTAATCAAGCCGTGGCGAGGAAAGATGCAGAAGCGGATGAGTTCGCCCTTCATGTTGATGAGGCCGGTCCAGGGCAAATGCTGCCTGCACCTGAGCTCACCGTTAGACATGCAGAAAGGGATCATGGGAATATCTTCAAGCCTTTGTCTTTCTCGTGAAGGATGGAAAATGTCAAGCTGTTTGGGGGCTGCATGTGGGAGAAGGGCTCAGAATTTGCAGCAGCAGCGCTTAACTCTTTCCAGACTCCCACCCGGCTCCTCCTGATGTGCCAAAGACACAAAAGAGCCCATCGGGGGGGGGGAAGCGGTGGATGGGGGGGCTTCAGCTGCCTCTTGCTCCCCCAGCAGCTTCCTTGGTGAGAGGAACCTGACAAACGTGCAGCCCTGCGTCCGTCCCTTGCCCTTTGACAGAGAGATTGAGCGAGGAGGAGGAGGAGGAGGAAGTCGGTTCAGCCCTGATGTCAACCCACGTCTTTTTCCATGCATCCAAACAACGCGGTGCCCAAAACTGCCCCTTCCTGGAAGCTGCTAGGCGTGAGTAGGTAATCACGGAAGTGCCAGGGAATCCTGCACCCCAAAGTCCAGAGAAATGCCAAGGGCCATCTTCTCTTTTTGGCCACCTGGTGCAAAATCTGAGGAGGGAGCGGAACCGGCCCCTCGCTCAGCAGCTGAGTTTGCCTGAGAAAGTCAGGTATGCTGAGCCCCTGGCCGGGCCGGGCCCTGTCCAGTCGCTGGCTTGGCGCCCGTCTCCAGCAAGGCCATGGTCAGTTTTCCTTCTCTTCCAGGTCTTGGACCATCAAAGGAGAAGCGCCATTAGGCCTGCCTCGCAAGACTGTTGTAAAGACAGGGAGACAGGAGGGGCTGGCTAGCCCAGTCTGACCCTTTGGCAGGCCAAGGAAGCGGGTGAGGCGAGGCGAGGCCCGTGCCCTCTTCCGCACCTCAAAACGGGCGTCCTTTGCAGACAGTCCTGGGGAGGGGCATGTGTCGGAGGAGACCAGTGGGCGGGGCCCCAACGTCTCTTTTCTACTGCAGCATTTCCCTGGTTCGAATTACAAATCAGACCATCTTCCACGCATAATTAGCGCCAGGTGGCAAAGGGTTGCTGGGGGCAGCTTCAAAGCCATGCTGGGGGGGGCGGGATTGTCCTGGAGGTCAGATTAGAACACAGGCCACCTTTG
Organism: Thermophis baileyi; assembly: GCA_003457575.1. Classification (NCBI taxonomy): domain Eukaryota; kingdom Metazoa; phylum Chordata; class Lepidosauria; order Squamata; family Dipsadidae; genus Thermophis; species Thermophis baileyi. The sequence continues at coordinate 269,851 of QLTV01003457.1, forward strand.
GGGGGGGGCAGGGTCATCCTTTCTTGTCCTCCCGGCTCCTCTTCTTGCTAAATTCAGAAAGTTCTCCTGGTCCTTCAAGGAAATGAAGCGGGGGAAGCGATTTTTGCGGGTGCAAGAATGAGGCAAGGGGGCTACGCTTAGAGGGCAAGGCGCCGTCAGGGGCCAGGAGCAAAAGTCTCCCCCTAGCCGAGGAGGAGGGCTGGCCTCAAGGGGGATGCCAGGGGCCCCTGGACGCTCGGGAAAATACGGAGAGTATGCCCGGCTCCGTCTGGTGGGCACAGCCACGCTTGCGCTGGGCAGGAGTGGGGCTCGGCGTGCTTCACACGGCCAGTGCCTGAGCCGAGATTGCTCCGGTGTCCTTCCTCTAAGGGTCTCCTCGCCCACCAGGCGTCCTGGAATCCTGGCTGCCCGCTGGGGCCTCCTTCCTTCCCCCCAGAGCAGGAGGAGCTGAAGTCCGGGGGGGGGAGGGGGGGCAGCGCCCGGCGTTGCTTTAGTTACAGTTCCCTAGTGAGAATTTCGAGGGGCTGTTAATGCGCGTGGATTTGCCTGGGTCGCTTACATGCCTTGGCTTGTTCTTCGCATCTCTATTCTCCTTCCCCTCGCGCTCAATTTTCTGTTCAAAGTTTGGCAGCCGGGAATGTGTCAAGGACTAAAAAATGGAATGGGCTCCCTCCGAAATGAAATAATTTTGTTGTTCAGTTCCGAGCGATTTTGTAATTTCATGCTTGTGTATGATAATTTTATGCTGTCCTGCTCCACGTAACTCAGCTCTGCCAAACCCTGACAGGTGATAAATACAATCTTTTCCGCCTGGCACGCAACAGGCCAGCGCCGGGGAGAGAGCAGGGACAGCACCACTCCCACGGCAGGCAGCGGGTGGAGCACTTGCGCGGCTCCGCAACGGTGAGCAGCCGGTCCTTTTCCACGCCTGCCTCGCGTCCTTGCTCTTGAGCTGAAGGACCGTCTCTCTCTCTCTCTCTCTCTCTCTCTCTCTCTGTGTGTGTGTGTGTGTGTGTGTGCGCGCGCGCGCCTGTGCCTGCGTGAAAGAATCCCTCCACTCGGAGTCCCCCCCCCCTCAGCAGAGCTGAGCCCACCCACCAGGCTGGGAAGGGAAGGGCTGAGCTCCCGTCCCCAGCCGGCAGGCAGCGTGATTTAGAAGCTTTGTCTCCTTAATGGAATTCAGTGGAACTGTAACCTTTTGGAGAAATTATTTTTACAAATCTCTTAAACGTTTGAAAGACAGCACTTTTCTAATAAAAGGCTCACATTCTTCCCATTTATCACTGGGCTCCGATTTTTATAACTTCAGCTGACTTTGTAGAAAACGTTTCTACAAAGGGGGCAGGGGGAAGAACCCAGAGGCAATGAAGAAATGTGGGGCAGGTGGGCTCTGGGGCAGGAGGGGAGGGGAGGGGGACAAAACCAGGAATTCAGCTCTGGGGAAGGGGCCGAAAAATGGCATTTGCAAGACTGATCCTGCTTGGGGAAAGTGGGGGGTGAGTTCTCCACCTGGCTTGGACTCAATCCCCCCCATTCAGGGCCAGGCCTGAACCAGCCAGGCTGGGCTGAGGTTCATCCAATTTGGGTGAAAAGGAGCATGGCCTCTACCATCAGTCCAGACCAATTACAAACTGGGCCATCTCTCCTGGTTTCTCTTACAAGGTGATGGAAGCCATCTCAATCCCAGCTGTTCAGCCAGAAACATTAAATGTGCAAAAGCATCTCCAAGACGCTTTGGGGGGGGCTGCATCTTAGCTCTCTGCCAAGGCAAAGCCAAGTGTGGTCAAGAGATCTCGGGAGCCCCTAAAAGAGGCTCGAGCCCTTGCTCTGGGGAGGCTGCCCTCCCCCCCCGCATCATCCTGGCATCTGTTCCCCAGAAAGGCAAAAGCGGGGCTTGCTTAGAAAGCGGGGAGCAGCCTCGTCATCCTCTCCTTCCACAACTGACCCCTCGGTTTGGCCTTCCGAATGCAGTGAGCTTTGTTAAGGGCAGGTTAGCCTTCACCAGGGTCTTTCCCTCCCATGCCCAAGCTGGCCCATCCCTGCCGCCTACACTGGATCAGTTCCTCAGGGAGGGGGGGGAGAGTGCAACCTTCCCTCTGGGCCATTTCCTTCCTTGCAATGAGAGTTCCTGGCAGGATGACACCCCCCCCACTGCCCCACATGCTTGAATTCACTCAGAAAAGTCCCTGAAGGAATTCCCAGGTAATCCTGCAATGGGACTGTGGCACTCGGGGCTGGCCAAAGCTTGACCTAAAGCCTTCCGTGAAGCCCCTTCCTTGCCTGGGGAGGGTTCGGCTCTCCAGCTGCAGAGCAGTGGATGCTTCCTCTGGACTGCCTTTAGGGAGGCCGAGGACAGGAAAGGGATCCCTTTGGTTCTCCTGACCTGGCGGCTGTTCTCCACCAGAGGGTCCAAGGGAGGCTATAAAGTTGGGAAAAGCACTGAGGTGAGTCCAGAGGGAGCCTCACCTGGTCGCCCTCACCTCACATTGCTCAAGGGGAGAAGATCTCGGGCATTGGGACGATTGGCAGGTGCTCCATTGTTGTTCCAGGGGCGCCGAAGCTTTGCTTGCCCTTGGGGGACCCACCTGGTGAGGGGAATCAGCTCTCCCACAGCCCCCCAATTCCCTCAGTCTGGGGCAGAAGGCACATTCCTCTCCCGTCCTACCTAGAAGGTGGCCTCTTAACCCTTAGAAATTCTGAGACTCCTAAAAGGACAGGAGAACAGATCTATGTTCTGGAAAACAGCTTGTTTTATATTAAAACCATATAAAAGGTTTAATAAAATGGTGGAAATACAGCCAGAGTGAAGGCTTTCCATTGTGGCGAAGGGAGCGGGAGCCATCTTTCTTTGATGCACCTGAAATGTTCAGCAGAGGAAACCTTATATATTCTGCTCGGAAAGGAGGGGCCGACTGGGGGTTGCCGCCCGCAGACGGTCCTCCACGGTCCTCCCTCTTCCGCGAGCAGCCATACGTTACACCGGCTCCCATTTTTCATTCCTTGCTGCCTCCAATGCAAATTTCCCGCTCTGTTGTTTATATTAGGTTTTCAAATATATGGAAATCCATTGATTGGGAGGAAAGCGCTGAGGCCAGAGGTGTTCCCGATTCATCTCCCCCCCCAAAAAAGCCCCCTTGTTTTAACCCCGCCTGGTTTTTCCCACAGATGGTGATGGAAGGAAAGAGCACAAACTTTGTGTTCGACAACGGTCCAGAGTCTGTACAGAAGTGGTGGGGGGAGACTGTAAGCAACACACATTTAAGTATATTTGCCTTATTTTGCAAAATCTACTTCTGGGAACTGTGTGGGGACGGACTCCGTGCAGAGCACCCTGGACTCAGAATGGGTGCGTGCACCTCGCTCTGCCTTATCATCTTTGTTTAAAGTAAAATGGTGGAATCTGCCAAACTGGAAATTCTCCCAGTACTAACGGGCACCCAGTTTGTGGATTTTGCCAGCCTTGTCTCGACTTATTTCTCAGCTCAGCTCAGCTCAGCTCAGGGGGGCTCGCCCGGTCCGACCTAATGGCCAGGTCCAGCCCTGGGTCTTCCTGGGGAGGCCCTCTCGGCCCTCTCTGCACAGATGGCTCTGGGGAAGACTTACCGGGCATCCCCCTTGCCATCTCCTGGGCACGGCCGAGCCTGGCTGCCGGGGCTGCAACCTCTTGGTTAAACGTGGGTGACCGCGCTGGACTGGCCTCTCTTGCGTCCAGAGCTGGGCCCCCTTCCTTCCTCCCCCTGTGCGGTGCTCAGTTAATCCTAATCCCTTCCGATGCCACTTTCCTTTTCTCTCCTGCCTTCTTTTCTCCAAGTGACCTTACACTTTTCTGCGGAGCTTCTTCATTTCCATCCCTCTGCCGTGAAAGAGCCAAGAGGTATTTTTAATACAAGCATTGTCAATTTTTTTTTTTTGTTATGAATTTGGAAATCCTTCCCTGCTTTGTAAATGTGAAATCTGCTTGGAAATTCAGACGGAATTGAAAGAGAGGTCAATTCTGAGTCCGCACTGGGAGATGGAGCTGAAATTGTCAGGACTGGAGCTTTTGGCTCCAGATGAAAGTGACATTTTCCCCAGAGTTTGTGGGGGAGCGGGGGGGGGGGAGCAGGCCCGGTTAATTCTTACCTCCCCCCCCCATTCTACATACCTTGTAAATGCCCAGAGACTTTTCTTGGTGGAACTGAAAAAATGTGAAGTCTCTTTTTGGCAGCAGGGAGGAGCAAGAAAGTTCTGGATGGAAAAAAAACATTTAGAGGGGAGATAAATCTGGACATAGATGGGTGAGGAAGCTTTTAAAAAAAAAAAAAACTCTTGAAAATAAAGCAACCACAAAGACACTGAGAAAGAGCAGCCAAAATCCTAAATCAACCAAGGAAGCTTTCTGGAAACCAAGCTGGCAGGAATAGAAGATAGGCTCAAGATACAGAAGGATCTTGACAGACTTGAACATTGGGCGCTATCTAACAAAATGAAATTCAATGGTGAAAAAAGTAAGGTTCTACATTTAGGCCAGAAAAACAAAATGCACAGGTCAGTATATGTGGTACCTGGCTCAATAGTAGTAACAGTGAGAGGGATCTTGGAGTCCTAGTGGACAACCATTTAAATATGAGCCAGCAGTGTGCAGCAGCTGCCAAAAAAGCCAACACAGTTCTAGGCTGCATAAACAGAGGGATAGAATCAAGATCAGGTGAAGTGTTAATACCACTTTATAAGGCCTTGGTAAGGCCACCGTTGGAATTCTGCATCCATTTTTGGTTGCCACGACGTAAAAAAGATGTTGAGGCTCTAGAAAGAGTGCAAAGAACAGCAAGGAGCAATGGGTGGAAACTAATCAAGGAGAGAAGCAACCTAGAACTAAGGAGAAATTTCCTGACAGTTAGAACAATTAATCAGTGGAACAGCTTGCCTCCAGAAGTTGTGAATGCTCCAACACTGGAAGTTTTAAAGAAGATGTTGGATAACCATTTGTCTGAAGTGGTGTAGGGTTTCCTGCCTAGGCAGGGGGTTGGACTAGAAGACCTCCAAGGTCCCTTCCAACTCTGTTATTATATTATATTATAAATATGGAGGGCCCCTGTGGAGTGTTGTGGGGAAGGGGTGCGACTGACTGGCAGCAGGGTGTCCTGGGTTCTAATCCTTCCTCAGTTAAAGAAGCTCCCTGGCCACCTCCTCCCTGCCTCTCAGCCCTGCCAAGCTCAGAGGGTGTTTGCTGGGGGGGGGGTGGTAGAGGGGAAAATGCAGTGGATGCAGCCTGGAGAGGCAGGGGGGGCCACCAGAGAATCAAACAAACATTTCCAATTCACAGGGGGGGGGGAGCTGCCACAGGAGGACCTTCCACAGGGTCAGGATGAAAGTGCTTTGAACCCGGGTGCAGGGGCTGCACTCGGGTTCAAAGCAGGCCCTGCAAAGTCCTGAGGATTTCCACTGCCCTCGCCCACTTTGGAGGTGTCCTGCTGGGGCTTGGGGGGAGCAGTCTGCCCTGGCCATCCTTCCCCAAAGTTGGCACTCTTCCCAGGGAGCCTGCGGGGGGCCCCCCAACACTGCATCCCCTCGGGCCCCTCCTGCAACTGACCCGGCTGGGCGGGCGCGCTGGGTCCCTCCAGCTGGGGGTCCCCAGGGGTAGCGGGTGGGGGGCAGGAGGCCCCTTCCCTCCCCTCCCTTTGATTCAAGGTCTGCTCGCTGCTTGAAGGATCAGCATCATTTCCATACTATAATTACATTGGCCAATCGCGGCTGGTTTTACTGCTATCTTGTAAGGCTCCGTCCTGCTTGTGAGTAATTTAAAGCTGTATGAGATGTCAGCCTCTGTGAAACAATCTCTCCTCCAAGAAATACGGCCCCGGATCATAATTGATAAGTCCCATTAGATCAGGGCGGGTGGCGCCTGCACACACACGCACGCACACACACACACTCGGTTTCCCTTTTGGTCACCCCCCCCCCCCCCCGGTTTTTTCTCCTGCCGGGGGGGGTTTCCCAAAGGGGGCGGCCGGGAGGGGGGCTTTCCCAATGGGGCAGCCAGGAAGGGGGCCGGCTCTGGTGCAAGCAAGAGGGGTCAGCGGCCGAAGGGCCAGTCTGGGATGTCTGACCCCTCTTCCGATTTCTACCTCCCAGATTTTAGGCTTTCGGCCGGAGATACTGATGTGTTTCCCTTCCTGCCAAGCAGATGACACAGAGCCTCTGACTCCCTTATTGGGCTCAGACCATGTCCTGAATATAAAACATGCTAAGCTACATGCATCAACACACCAACATGTGCCCGATGTCCCCAAAAGGCCGTGTTTCAGACATGCTCTGGCCTGCTGGGCCTCCCTTGGCTCCAGACCAAGCAGGGCCCTTATCCAATTAGGGAGCCGAGTGTCCTCTGTCCTGAGACGGGGAAGCACTTAATGGCTAATAAACAGGGTGCTCAGCTTAATGTGAAAGCTTATTGCAATTTAATAGGATGAGGCTTTGGCTCTGCTCTGGATGGCAGTCAGGAAGCCGGCCAGCTGGCAGAGTGCAACACCACCCTGTGGCAGCCAAGGTGATGCCCAGCCTGGCTGCCTGGCATTCCCTCTTCCTGCAGCTGTTGGCCGAGAGGCAAAGGCACCCAACAGCCCCAAACGGCCAAGAACGGCCGGCACTCTGCGTGGACAGTCCTGGTCCGGCCAAGTGGAGGCTGCAGCCCTGTCCCCAGAGAGGGGCTAGGAGTGGGAATTGTCTCCCCCCCCCCAAAGGGGGCTGTTAACTGAAGAATGGAAGATCTTCTTGAGACGGAAACAGCCGATTTGTTTTACACTGGCCCTCAGGGCCACTGCGGGTGGCTTTGGCTTCTGGAATGAAACTCAAAACTGAGGAGGACTAAATTTGATTAATAAATAGAAATAAATAAATAAATAAATAGAAAGCGTCCCAACTGCAGGTCCTTGGGTAAGACTCCAGGATCCCTTGCCCCACCTGGCTGGGTAGGCGAGAGAATGGCGGGGCAGAAAGAGGCCCACGCACAAGCTCTAAGGGGCAGGAGGGGGCAGGAGGGGAGAAGCACCCCAAAACAAGCCTAACTAAATTGCCTTGGCAATTATGCCAACCAGCAAATCACTTTCCCCAAATTGCTTCTTTGGGGAATTACTACTCTGGAAACGAAACACAAACAGATTATTAAAAAAGAGATTCCCGTTGGGAGAGAAACAGTATTTACAAGAGAAGATGTGCCTAGCTGGACTTCTAATTGCTCCTCATTATCTCATATTGATTTAATTAGCTGCTGCTCTCAGGTCTAAATTACCTGCTGTCCTCAGCAGGGATTTAGGGGCAGGGATGTTTGAGCTGACCTGGCGGGGAGGCCCCCCTCTCCCCCGCCCACCCTGCTTGCCAAACAAAGCCAGCATCACCTACCTCTGATGGGGGAGGGAGGGAGG
>QLTV01003457.1:287411-313102 GCA_003457575.1 Thermophis baileyi
AGAAGAATCAAGTGCTGAAGGGGGCAAGGAGGCCCCGGCTTAGGGTACCCTGACAGGCCTGGCTCCTCGGACACTCCTGGGGCTGCCCATGTCCTGCCTGGCTTCCTGGATCCAGGAACCAAACTTCCTTGGGGGTGGGGGGGACCACCCTCCATTTGTGCCACTGCTCTCTCAGGCCAGCCCTGGCCTGCAACCTGGGGGCAGAAAAGGCGTGCTTGGAAAGAGGAAACGCTTCTTCTGCGGTGTGTCTCCATCTGGTTGGCTCTGAAGGTCAGGCTGCCAGACCCATTTCCAAGCGAAGCGCAGCCACTGGACTGCTGGAGGGAGTAGGGGACAAGTGCCCCCCCCCCCGATTTCCTGCAGGCCCTGGGCTTTGGCAGCTCCTCCCTCCCTCCCTCCCTCCCTCGGCCGTGCTGGCCCCTGGCTACCTTCGGAAGCTCCAGACGTCAGTCAGCTGGAATCTGCTTTCTCGTGCGTTGCTGCTAATAAATTGGAAATGCCACCTTCTCCCAAACTGCATTATTACTGTTTATAATTTTGATTGTTCATTTGCATACGAAAATTAGTCCTGTGACATGCGTGAATTTTATTTTATTCCTGAACTAATTATAAACAAGAATGCCACATTATTTACATAACTAATTATTGTTCCTTCTGTTCTCTTGGTGTTTGTTTGTCGTATTTTTTTGGGGGGGAAAGGCCTCTACTCTGCTCTGCTTAAAGCCACAAATCAGAAAAAATATTCAAAAGTTCCTGAATTTCTTACGTTTGTATCAAGTGTAAATTCATTTGAATGGGAGACAATGAACATTTCCATTTTAATAGGCTTAAATTGGCTTGATCTTACTTTGTAGTTAATTGGAATAAATCATTCTTGTCTACCTGGGTAGATTTTTCCAGCCACAAATTGCAAAGGCTTATTAACCTATAAACCGGCCATGCCTTGCACATAAAAAGTGTGTTTTCTCCAGAAAAGGAGGACCAACTGCTTCCTCTTAGCCATCTCCCTCTGGCTGAGGCCGGGCTGGGCATTTGGCTGCCTTCCTGGCAGAGGCCTATAACTCATCACTGAGATTGCACCAGTGCCCCCAAGTGGGCAGCCCTTCTTCAGAGAACGGAGACGCCACGTCTTTCTCTCTCTCTCTCTCTCTCTTTCTTTCTTTCTTTCTTTCTTTCTTTCTTTCTTTCTCCTGGCACCATCCGTCCCACACACTTTTTTTTCCTTCCAGGACCCGCACTATGAAATTGGGGGGACAGATGGGTGGGGCTGGGGGGGGAGGCACCCCAGTTCTGCAAATGAAAGGCTTCCTGAGCAAGCTGGCCCTGCGAGCCAAGCCATCTCCTGCGGAGCCCAGCTGGATGAGAAGCAGCAGGCCAGCCTTGGGGGCCTCCGGCCTTTGGAGCCCCACAGGCAGCGGAGTCCCTGAAGAGAGGCCAGAAACGCCTTCCAGGGACTCAGCGGGGGTAAGTGAGCGATTGCCTTGGAAAGCTGCCTTGGCTTTTCTAAAAGTGGGGAGGGGACCCCTGAAGTGCCAGGCATACCTGGGGTTACAGTTGAGGTCTTAAAACACGGGACAGCTGCCCAGGGAAAGGCAATGGGGCTCCTTTCGGAGCAACTGCCTCGCTCTCCAGCCTGCTCCTCCTGCACCCACGAGCTCCACGGAAGAAGAGGGGCCTCGCTTCCCCTTGGGCTCAGGGGCTTCCCTTGTTCTGAATCGGCGGTGTCAGGGAAGCCAGCCGAAGGCTCCAGCCCTGCCGGGAGCCGTTTTCTCCCGTGAAAGAGCTGCCAAGCCCAGCCCACCCAGGCTGGCAATCTACGGAAGGGAGGCTAATTGGCTGTAATGGGATTAGGAACCTAATATGCTAATGTTTGAATGAGAATTTAATAAACTCTAATGTGATCGCAGAACACAGCTCTGCTTCGCATACGGCGGCCTGCCGGTGGGAAATGGGCAGCTGTGATTAGCCAAACAAAGTGGGTTCATTACTCTGCCAGGTACTTCAACACATTTTTAATCAAACTATTCAGACATGAAAGGGAGTCTATTTGCACGGCAACTTTGGGCTGAAGGAAGCCAAGAACCGGCTGAGATGCTCCCAGGAAATCCTGAAGGGCGGAGAAGAAAGCGAGGCAGTTTCTCCAGGAAAGAGCCTCTGAAGTGGGGCTCCCCACGCCTCAGCGGCTGCTTCCACACAAGGAAGGTTTTCCACGCTTGAGGAGGATGGAGGCCCCACCAGTGGAGGATGGGGGGGCAGCTCAAATCACTCCTCGGTCTCAGTGGGAGGACAAATGCGTGGGTATTCGCAGCTCCTCCAAGGGGGGCCATTGAGACCCAAGGCTACTGAGGGGGCCAGGCCCAGAACTGAGGCACCCCAGTCAGGTGAGGGGTCTGGACTGCTGGGATGATCCTGCCCCAGAGGCTTGCCTGGCGGTTGTGCTTGGAGGACCCAACCATCTCGGCTCCTTGGCTTCCCCTTCTGGGAGCAACTTCTCTCTGCTTAAGGCTGCAGCAGTGGGCCTCCACCGGTCCGGTTGGCCTTGGCTCGTCTCCTGTAATCCATCACCTGGGCCAAGACTGCTCAGCTAGAACCTGAAGGCTGGTTGTGGACCTCCCCATAACAGAGACTTTCTTCTCTGAGGGGAAAAGGGCCATGGAGCAGAGAAGCTTGGGGGTCCTGTTTGAAGGACAGCTGGCGGTTGAATGTTTTCCCTCCATGACTTCCAGCACATCTCTGGAGATCAACCCCTTCCTTCCTTCCTTCCTTCCTTCCTTCCTTCCTTCCTTCCTTCCTTCCTTCCTTCCTTCCTTCCTTCCTTCCTTCCTTCCTGGGCTTCTGCAGCTTTCCCTTGATTTCCGCTTCCTTCCTATTCCTGTCACTCACATCCTACTTAAAGATGGGAGCCCTCCTTAACACGGGTGATAGCAGTGCATTATTCAGAGCATCTATGCATAATGCAGGCTGCACACTAGAGGATCTATATTTTAAAAATCAATTCCCTCTCAAAGGGCGCAGGAGGAAAGGAAACGTGTTATGCATCCAGGTCACGTGCCTGATCAGACCTGGCACGAAGGCTCCTCCTGCTTGCCTGAAAGCCGAATTTTGACCTAACTGGGGTGAGGAGGTTTGTAACCCTTTCCAACTGGGTTATTTTGGGGCGTTTGCAGCAGATGTTCCTTAAAACCACAGGAAAAGCCCGGCTACCTTTACCTCGGCTAACCTCTGCTCACCCAGCAGCTTTTAAAGCCTGGTAGTCAGGTTTTGTTTACGCTGCCACTTACAAATTGATATCTCAAGTTGTGTTAATCTGCATATTAAACTGCGGCATATTAAGCAGGCATTCACAAGTCGGCCCTTTCCCAGAAGGTACAACTGTACCGATCTCGTAAAGGAGGCCTAAGTGGAATTAGCGACTGGGAAATTGGAGAGTCGCGTTGAGTCATTTTGATGGCATTGTTGGAGGACTTTATCCTGGGAAGTTTTATTGCTGAAACACAATTTTGAAAAACGTTCTGAAAACAAGTGTCTTTCTTCTTTATTAAAAAAAAAAAGCATGCAAGTCTGGAATCTCAAAAATTGACTCTCATTATGTTCTATCTGTTGGGAAAGATGAATTTAAAATGGATCCCAAATAATGTTCTTAGATGATAACCAGCCCTGTTCAAATCATCAAATGCCAATGGTGACAGTCCGACAAGCCACCACTTTGCATGAGGGAGGGAGGGAGGGAGGGAGGGCTCAGGGCTGGCTGGCTGGCACCTTTGACTCTGGGCAACATATCCGTGGTCTGGAGCGGGGCACAACCTATCCTCCAAGTCATTCACAGACACTTTTACATCGTGGATCGGTGGCGTGAGCCAAATGTTGGGTCTTCAGGACAAAAAGAAGTTAAGAACTGAGGTCCAAACAGCAAGATGGAAGAGAGGGTCTCCGTCTTCCCAATAATCTGGGGACTCCAGAGAGCTTTTCCCCTTGATTTCTGGAAGAAATTGTATCCATCTGATAAATATGAAGCTCATTTATCTAGAAATTTATCTCTATTGAATTAGTTCTTCGATCAAATTAGCCAATGAAGATGGGGATGTTTGGTGGGAGGGAGCCAGTGAGGGGAAGGAGTGTTTCATAGCAGAATTATGGATGGCTGCCCTATTAATCACTCCCAATAATTATTTCTGCTTTGGCACTATCTTACACACTTTCCTGGCCCATTAATTACCTGACAATTATTATTTGCTTCTCTTATAAATTACCCACCATTCCTCTTCTCTCACTCATCTCTAGTTTGCTCCTATGCGTGCGCACGCACACACACACACGGAGGGAGAGGTGTATGTTTGTACATGCACATGCGCGCACACTCTGGGCTGATTCCTCAAGCGTTTCTACAGTGGGACAGAGAAGAGCTTTGTGAGATGCATCCATGTGTCATGGCACACTTCTGTGGACGCTAATACGGATCCCCCTCCCTCTCCCTGGCCAAGGCAGAACTGCTGCCCACTCTCGAGCCCCGGAATGGGACAACTGGCCAAGGCCAACTCACTGCGGCCAATTTGCCGCAGGACAATTTAACTATTCAATTTTAACAATTTAAAATAAATAAAAGCATTATTTTAATTTTTATCATTCACACTTTTCTGTCCCACCTTTTGCATTCTTTCTTTAATGACTGTATTCCAGCATTTCTTTGATATCAGTGTACCTCTTGTCCCTCAGCGAGTGGTCCTGTGGCAAATTGGCCATGGCGAGTTGTCCCATGGCGAGTTGGCAGCGGCAAAGGTCCCAGAAGGTCCTGCCAGGGTGACCCACATGCAGAGGGGAGCCCCTTTCCTGAGACGCAACCTGCAAGAGAGATACCTGAGTTGGCATGCTGTCATTGTCCCCGGTGGTGATGGGGAGAGGAGCTGGCACCACTTCTGACTTGAAATTAAAACATTCAGTTGGGGGAGGGGGCTGGGGGTTATTTTCAAGAAATAACCAGGAAAGCCGTTCAGAATGGAGCAGCAATGTGGTTCTGCATCAGTGGTGAAATCCAATTTTTTTTTACTACCGGTTCTGTGGGTGTGGCTTGGTGGGCGTGGCAGGGGAAGGATACTGCAAAATCCCCATTCCCTCCCCACTCTGGGGCCAGCCAGAGGTGGTATTTGCCGGTTCTCTGAACTACTCAAAATTCCCGCTACCGGTTGTCCAGAACCTGTCAGAACCTGCTGGATTTCACCCCTGTTCTGCATCAAGAAGGATGGGCCTCCCTCCCAACCAAAAGCTGCCTAGCAGCTACACAAGGCCTCCCCAGCTGGCCAGCAGCACCTGGTCCTCACCCCGGGTGGACGGTCCTCTCTGGCCACCCCGGGGGTCCATCTGACCCTTCTCGCCAGGAGTTGGAGTTGGGGCTACTTGGAGGCGCTCTCCGAGGTCCTGATCCCTAGCCACCTGTCCCTCTCTGCCTGCCAGCTTCCCTGCCAGAGGCAAGTGATAATGATGGTCACTAAGTGAGGAGCAGTTTGCGGCGATGGTAGAAACGAATGGTTCAGCAAGTGAAATGCACTTGAGAAGGTGGAGAAGCCTGGGGTGCTACAGAGGCTTTAAGGGAAGAGCTCTGACTTCCGTCTCTGACGGGGGGCCAGATAAATGATGCCCTCTATAAAGGGGCTGTCCCCCCCACTCACCTCTTCTGGCCCCCCCAGGAGCTTTCTGTCCCTTCTGGGGCTGCAGGGAGCAGCCAGCCTCCCCTCTTTCTTTCTCTGCTGCCGCTGGAACTGTCTCAAGGTCAGAGAAGGACCCTGATCAACATCGCAGGCAATATTTTGTAGATTTCAGGGATGAATATGGAAAGGAGCCGGGAGGGAGGGAGGGAGGGAGGGAGGGGCATCTGATTAATGAAACTGCACAGGGTTCAGCATCAACTTTGGACGGGCTTGTCCCTCCTGGTAGGTTGATGCTTTCACAGGAACATGAAGCATCCAATTAACCAACCATTTTTGCACCATCTGAGTAGCAGTTTGAAAAAGGTGAAAGGTTGGCATAATCTGGGGGCCATGCAGTGTGTGTGTGTGTGTGTGTGTGTGTGTGTGTGTGTGTGTGTGTGATATATATATTGGGGTATGATAAAGAAATAAAGGGAGACATCAGTAAAAATGTTATATATAGGAAAAATGGTTTGTCGTGAAAGCGACTGCCTGCATGGCCCCTGGATTGGGGCCGAAAGGCGAAAGGAAGCAGTATGCTCCCTCCCATATTTGGGTATACCAGTTGACTCAACAGAAAAAGCATACACACACACACACACACACACACACATACACACACACACACACACACACGCACATACACTCAAACATTTTACTATATTAATTTAGCAGGAGGATAATTGTGTGATTAAAAATGCACTTTGACCAGCAGAGAGTGAGCAGATGAAACTTTTTTAAAGCTAAAATGAACACTCAGATATAAAAGGGAGAAGAAACAGAGCAAATTTAAACTTGGTCCTCAGGGAACATGTGTTCAGTTTTCACCCTCCGTTCATTCGTCAAAAGAGTCTGCATCAAAGATAAGCAGAGAACTTTGCACTGAGAACGTTGTACACCAATTGCAAAAAAGCTTTTTTTCTGGAGGGCAGGGGCTGCAATGTTTTCAAGCTGCTGGGGTTGGAAGCTGCAGCATTGCTGGAGCTACTGGTAATCAGCCATCTTGCCCACCCAGGGCTGCCCACGTGTCTTCCCACAACTGTTGCCACACGGAGGGCAGCAGAGGGCGCAACCAGGAAGGTTCACAGTTCATGTGTCAGGGTTCCAAATAGCATCCAAAACTAAATCAGAGTCCGAGGCAAAGTATTCCTCAAAGTTCCAATTTATTAATAGAGCCATGTTGGCACATCTGGGAGAAACCCGAATCTGACGCTACGAGGGTTTCTCCACCCAGTTGAAAGATCAAGCCCCTTGTCCCCACACCCACAAGTTCATGATGTTAGCCAGTCGCCTTCTGCGTCAGTAACTGTGTCAGTTACTCCCCTCAGCTTCCGGGCAGGTGCTGGACAAAGGATGACCTTGAGAATCTCAAGGAATTTGTTATGGCTACATATCTACATCCCTCATGCAACAGCCCCTCCCAAATTCCCACAGCAAGAATACATTCTCAAGCGTAAAGTGTGGCAGGCTAAAGTCTGTAATAAAATATGGCTTCGGCCTGACATCATGCCCTGGAGTGCCAGCTGCTGTGCAGAGCTCGGAGATGGGTTGGCATCATTTTAGCAGTGATAAAGTCAGGGCAGTGTTGGGGGTGGCAGACGGAAGGACCCAACGTGCACGAGGGAAAGGTGCCGGCGATGCTCAGAGCGAGGCAGGCTCAGTGACGTCCAGCTAGTGTCCAGGGCGTGACGCTCAGCCCCTCCCAGGGTTGAAGTGGGTCTCCTGGGGCTCTGTGTTGACTGGCTGGGTGGATCTGCTGCTAAGAGGAAGAGGAAGATGGCAATGCTGGAGCAGCAAAGTGGGAATCTTCCAGGAGACTTGCAGAAACACGTGTGTCTCGGGTGATAATGCCAAGGTGTGCTGGTGAGGAAGGGAAGGAAGGAAGGAAGGAAGGAAGGAAGGAAGGAAGGAAGGAAGGAAGGAGGAAGGAAAGGAAGGAAGGAAGGAAGGAAGGAAGGAAGGAAGGAAGGAAGGAAGGAAGGAAGGAAGGAAGGAAGGGGCAGCTTCCCCTCTGCAGTGCCACATGGGCGAGCTAATTAAACCCTCCCCCCACACACAGATCCCGGGCGCGTGCAGAGAGAGGCAGAGTGTTGCTGCTGTTGGTGCGGGGCTGCCAAGGCACACCCAGGGAGCCCTTAATCTATGGGTCGCTGACATGATAAACAATAATGTCTCGTTTGGAGCTGTTATAACTTATCTTGTTAATGGGCGGTTTGGGAGCCTGTAATTGGTGATTTGTGCACGGACTGTCACAAAATTTTAAAACACGTTTGCCATCATTTCTGGGGTGTTTGAACAGCAACTGGCTCACAAGGCCAACAGGGAACCACAAACAAAACTCCACCTAAGGCTCAGGCAGGGCCGGAGGGGGGGGGGAGCAGAGAGGAAGCCAGTCCTTCCCAGACTCCCCCCCCCCACAGTCATATTCTGGAAGGTTTTAGGCATCCCCTGGTGCTGTCCTCCCAGGTTGGCAAATCTGACCAGGATAAATAAGGAGGGACATCTGGGTCAGTCTGACCGTAGCTGAAGGGAAAGCCCCAAGGGGCGGCTGGAGAGGCCCACTCGGCTCCTTCTTCAGGATTTCCAGGGACTGGCAAGAGCTCCAGAAAGGCCTGGGCGGAATGGCAGAGAAGAGGCCAGAGGGAAAAGGACTAAGGGGATGGGGTGTCCTCTCTGGTCACCCGAGAGGCAAAGGAAGGGGTGACTCTCATATTTCTGGAGAGCCGTGTCTCTTCTCCCCCAACCACCAGGCTCAGCTAGGACTCAGGCCAGGACTTCTGGGGGGGCTGGGGGTCTCACCAACATTGCCAACCTTTGCTCAGGCTAATAGATGGGGTGGCAGGGGGCAAACGGGGGCCCTCCCCACCTTCTTGGGCTGTTTTCTGCTGAAGCATTAATTAAGAGCACCTGCCCTTGTAGTCAGCCCTGCTTCATTAGAAATACTGTAGTGTCGATGTGTAATTAAAATTATGCATATCTTTTTTTAAAAATAGCTCTTTTGAAATAGAGCCCCAGTCATCCATAGCTATTAATTTAATCAGCCAATTTTGCTCAGGTGAATTCTTCCCTCCCCTCCCCTCCCCTCCCCATGCAAAGGAGCAGGAGGATTTTAACCGATTAAGTTACCATAGCAATGCAGCCCTTCTCTTCTCCCCACCCTGCAAGGGCCCTGCCAGCACAGGAGCTCAACACCCCCACCCATACTTCTTCCCCCCCCCATGTCCATTTCCCCCTGCCTGCCTGCCTGCCTGCCTGGGTCGGCCTTCTGTAGCGCCAGAGACATCCCAGAAGGAAAGCACGGATTTGCAGAGGGAGGGGGTTAAACCCCTGGGCCAGGGGGTCTCTCTGAACAGCAGTCCCTAAGGAAACTCCCTCCCCCCATTTGTCAACACTCTGATGTTTTGTCCTCTCTGTGGCATGTTTAGGAAATGCGCAGCCACCGAGTCTCTTGCAGGTGAACCAGCTAAGCCTCACTCGATGCTAGAGGCTGTAAATCTTTGGTCACCAAGTTTTGCTGGCTCTTGTCAGACTGCTGGAGGTTTCGGCTTCTCCCCTCAGAGCAAGCACCAGGGGCCGGGAGGGAGATGCTGGGCCATCCTGGGAGCCCGAAGCCTGACCGAGAATCTTCCTGGGCAAAACCTGCTGGAGGTGTCTGTGCAGAAGCTGAGGAAGGGAAGAGAAGGGGAGGGAGGGGTGGGAGAGGAGGGGAGGGGGACAGCCCCAAGGGAGGGGGCTGAAAGACCGAGAATCGCCTTCTGCCTCCTCCAAACCCAAGCGAGCAAGGAACCCCACCTGGCCAGAAGGAGAGGAAAAGGGAGTTGCCCGCTAGGAGAGCATCTCATTAGGAATGCAGGGCGCATCCCCGTTGCTGGCACATTCTGCTGCAAGAAACTCGGGAAAGACAAGAAAAATGAAGGCAGGTGCAATCTCATTTTCTGAGGGCTGCAAGTCAGCCAGGAAGCGGCCATTATTCCATCGACTCTGTCGGCATTAAGTTATTTCCTTCACTAAAGACGGGCGGGTTCATGAATATCTATTGAGTTCCAGGTAGTGGCGCCTGGCAGAGAGCGCCTTGCTGATTGTAGCTTTATATTCCTCCGACAACACACCTCAATCTCCCTCTGAAGTGAAAGACAATAGTATTTTAAATTGGTTAATAAATCTCTAGATTGATGCTCCAGAAAGGCCTGGTGACTTCATCTCTATTACATGAATAAAAGTGATAAGGCCTCTGCCACAGAGGGGCTCCGAATTGGGGGGACACCCCCCCCACGTCCTTCAGGCCTGCAGCGCCTCAGCTCCAGAAAGGGTTCCAAGTGGCGCAGCCGTTGTCATCCAGGGAAGGTAAGAAATTGCAGGACGGGGGGCCAGAGAGAAGCCTGGCCTTCCGGTGCCCCAGGGAAGGCAGGGGAGAAAGCCAGCCCTTTCCCACCCTGGCACGGCTTCCGCCCGTCCTGCTAGAGAGAGCGCTTCCTCATCTCTTCCTTCGCAGGGGCCTCTTTCTCTCCCATGGAGACCTTCCGGCCGGGGCTTCCCCGCCCTTGAGCAGCCGATGCCCAACAGAGAGAGTTCAGCTTCTGCCAGCTACTTCACCGCCCTCTCCTCTGGCCAAAGCTTGGCATCCTCTGTTCCTGCTCCTTCTCCTTTCCCCCTTGCTGCCCTCCTGCTGCCCAAAGCCCCCCTCTCCAAGGTAGGAAGGCATCCTCAGGATGCACGCAGCAAATTTCACCCCCCCTCCTGCCCAACTGAGGGTGGCATTTCTGGACCCTCATCTGGAACTCCATCAGGGCAGTGCAACCTCCCACTTCCTGCCAGACCGGCACAACTCCACCTCGGCTCTTTGCTGGTTCGCCCGGCCGGCTGGCCCTGGGAGAGGTTGGGGAGAGGCTCCTCCCAGGCCGAGATTTGAGTCCTTTTCCTCCAGTTAAAGGGTCCCGATCAGCGGCGCTCTTGCACGCCCCTTCTTCTATTCCTTTGCCAATCATCTTTAACCTGACAGTGAGGATCTCCTGATTTTTAATGAAGGCAGAAATGCCAGCAGGACGCACAAATGGCAGATCAACCGGCAGGAGCCAAGTGGTGCCCCTTCTCCGGTGAGGTCAGCCTGGCATTAGGGGGGGGGGGTTCCTGGGGGCATCTGCCTTTGCCTTCCTCCGGTCTTGATCAAGTGGCAGCCACGATGGAGAGTCTCTTGACTTTGCGAGGAAAGTACACTTGCTAATTCAAAACAGTTATGTTAGCCGATATAAATTTATTTAGTGCCATAAATTACATAATTGAATTTTTATTTCCTTCATATATTTGAGTGAAATAACTAATATTTTGAATCTGCTTGGCCTGCATATGTCTTTCACAGGAACATATTTTCTGTAATATTATGCCTGTATAAAGCTGACATTTAAATGGTTTAATAAATGAGCTGTTGTTTGACTTGTTTCAGATTCAATACATTCTGGTACATTAATAAAATATATTTCATAAAGCAGCTCAATAGACCAAACCCTTGATTTATTAGCGATACTTTTGCTATTAGGGGGACAGATATTCAAAATGTCATTAAGGTTAAAATAATAATCAATCACACTAATTAGGCCCAATTTTTCATATGCAAATATAATTAAGCATATATTTTCTCAAGAACTTTAAAGAGAATGATTGAAGCTGGGGATAGGATCCTGGGTGGAGGAGAAGAGAGATCCAGTTTGCACTAATGGAACAGCTGTTTCCCCACTTAAATCTGCACCCAGATTGATTTGGCCCTTTGCACTCTGCCCAAAACTCAGGAAAGTCCAGCCAAAGAGCAGCATTCAGGGGGAGCTGACCCACACAGGCGCAGAGCAGACTTCACAAGTGATTGGCTTGGCCAGATGGGCTTCAAACCTTGGGATCCTTTGGGGCGGAGTCAATCATTTCTGCCCCTCTCCTACCCCTCCCTGGCATTGGCGCTGGGCTGGGTCAGGCCACTTGGCAACCAGGAGGCTGCAGGCCTTCCGTTGCTTGGGCACAACCCATGCTCTGAGTGCCCTGGGCCTGGGCCCTTTTGGCATCCGCTGGACATGAAGAAAAAAACCCCACCGAAGCTTCAGTGCCTGCCTGGGGTTTCCTGCGGGTGGAAGGGGCAGGGGTGGGGCAGGGCACTCAAGGGGCATGAGCAGCTGGGGGTGAGGCAGCCTGGCACCTGCCTGGACAAAAGGCCTGCCCAACTTGCCCTGGTGAAAGGAGCTTCCCCGGGAGAACCAGCCGTTCCTTGGAATGAGGGAGTCAGTCCCTCTTTCTTCTGTTAAGAGAAGGGTTAATAAGTGATGTTTATTTATGAACTTGGAACATTACTGTTGTTGGATAATTTGAATACATGCCTGGGTTATATGTGTCTTCTTTATTGCGTACTATAATTTCATTTTTAAAGCTTCCCGAGTGCCATCCTTTAAAAATAATATCACAAACAAGGAATAAATTCTTTTTTCAGCTGTGCTCGATGGAACTACTAGGGACTGAGCCACCTCGTTCTCCCAGAGGCTTTGTGGGGAGGTCTGTCTTGGCGTGTGTGTGGGGGGGTCAGCACAGGTCTTCAGTGGGAGGGTGGGGTTGCTCTGAACGCAGGTCATTCCAGGCAGGCCAAAGAGAGGAGGAGCAGGAAGCCGGGCTTTGTGCGATCTTGTTTGAAAATCCTGGCGTTCGTCCTTCCAGCTGTGACAATCTCCCTTGTGCCTCTCTTCAGCCAGAGGATTAGCAAAGGCAGGGAAGGGCTGGGGAATTCAACCTCCTCCCGATCCGTCTCAGAAGGCCTGGGAGCAGGGAGGAAAGGGCTTCCTGGGGAGATCCTGGGGGGTGGGGGGAAGAGTTTGAACCCCAATTGAGCCATGTCCCACCAATGGTTTTGGAAGCCTAGAGATGTCACCGGTGCCAGGAGCCAGCAGGAGAGCAGCAGAGCCCCCAACAACAGAGAGGCAGGAGGTTTGGGGGGAGGAGATGGGACCTCTCCGATGAGCAGCCTTGCCGTGCCCCCAGCCCAGTGGCAAGGCCTGCCCACCTGCCCAGCCCCGCACAGGAGGCCCCAGGCTGCCGAGTCCCCAGAACCGAAAAAACATATCTCCCCACATGTCCTGTCTCTGGGGGTGGCTCCTGCCTTTGCCTTGCTTGTTAACATCGCAGTGCAAGGAAAAATTCTCCGGAACTGAAGGGTAGCCTTGGCGAGGAGAGTGTCAGATGGGAGGTTAATTGCTGGACGATCCCCGGCCTGGCTGAAGGCAAAGCGCCGGCCTCCAGTCTCAGCCACAGCCATCGGGAGTTGCCAAATGCTAACAGGCTGCAAAGCTGAATTGGCATCTGGACACGGTTGGCTGCTCAGGGCAGTGCGCCACTCTTTCTTTCTTTCTTTCTTTCTTTCTTTCTTTCTTTCTTTCTTTCTTTCTTTCTTTCTTTCTTTCTTTCTTTTTCTTTCTTTCTTTCTTTCTTCTTTCTTTCTCTTTTTCTTTTCTTTTCTTTCATCTTCTTCCCCATCTTCTCCGGGGAACTTCCTTCCCTTGCAAGAGGCTCTTCTCACCTGCCTGGCAGGTAGAAATTCAACCAGGGGTGCAGTTCCCTGACTAGATTGCCCAAAGGAGCAGGCTTGGGACAACTCGCCCCCACTGCCTGACGGGTCCTTGGTTTCCTCTTTGCACTGGAAAACAGACCCCCCAGGTCTGTGTTTTCTTTGCCTTGACTGCAGTGTGGACCACTAAGGTCAGCTGCTCAAGACTTGAGCTCACTCGATCGATGCCAAGCATTTTCTGGGAAAAACTGCTCTTTTACAAGCTAATGACAGGCAGGCGAGCCAAGTGCATGCAGTTACCTCAGATCAGAATTGGTAGCTTGAGAGAGCAACAGCTAGACTGGTGCTGCCAGCCAAGGCTCCACCCATAGAGACCAGGCTCCGTATTTGGATTCTGGGTTCGGAGCAGAGCCAGAGTTGTGGTGTTTGTCTGATGCTCGCAGACTTTCGGCCAAGGCGCACTACAAAGCTGGGTCAGAGCCCGGGGTCAGAGGCCATCTGAGCCCCCCTCTCCCCCACTCCTGCTGCTCCTCTTCAGCCAAGGAGACGGGTGGCCTTCCGCCTGTGTTGAGGAGGGCTTCCCATGCATGAAGAGGGCCCGGGAGGCTGCTCTGCCCAGACACACTCCCTTCCCTGGCCGAATAAATCAGTGCGGCTGGTCTTGGGGGCCTCATAGTCCGCTGTGGAGGCCAATGAGCAAGCCGGCAGCCTGCTAAAAGGACGCCCAGCCTGCTGCCACGTTCCGTAAATCAGGGCTAATGAGGCAAGGGAAGCACCTCAAGCCCAGCGCAGTTCTGCCTGGCAGATTCCCAGCCAAACAATGGCATGGCGAGGCATGGCTGGGGCCGCGGCTGCCTGTCCTCAGGCCTGCCACCTGGCAGCTCATGGATAACTAGCCCTCTCTGCCACTGGACAGTGTTCCCCCCTGGCCTGAGGGCACTTCCGGCCAGAGGCCCCGCACCTGCCCTGAGGAGGGAAGCCCCAGCTAACCCTCCACTCAACCTTCAGATCCACCTGCTCAGCCTCTCCCGGTGGGTTTCCGCTTTGGGGTGGTGTACGGTGGGCATTGGAGCCCAGGTCTTTGCATGGGAAGAGCCAGGGCAGTCTCCTTTATTCTCTGCTGGCAGCTCCCTGCAAGCCTCAGCACTTCTCCGGAGCACCTCCTCAGCCTCAAAGCCAGGTCATGCAAATTGACCCCGAATGGGAAGAAAATGCCATTTGAAAAGCAGGTTTGTCCCTCTAGGAAAATGTCCTCCTTCCTTTGGTCCACGATCCATCATCCCCTCTCCTACCGTCACCTTCGTTTCTGGCTCCAGGCAATCCGTCTTATGGTTAAAAAGAAAAAGATTGATTCTCACAAAATGCCATTTTCAAGCAAGGCAAACGGAAAGGGGCCCTTTGGACTCATAGAAGCACCTGGTGTAGAAGGGAATCCGCACAAGATCCCAACTAGGAGTTACAGGCAGATCTGACTCCTGGGAATCCAGAAAGGGGGCTCAAAGTGCCAAAAGGAGCATTTAAAATGGACGCTGCCACGGCCGTCCCCCTTCCCACCACCCCCTGGGCCAGGTCCACAACAGTGGGGAGATCGGGGTCTGGTGAGGAAAACACAAAAATGATGCCAGTCCTGCACTAAGCTGAACTAGCAACCCTGATCTGGGAATCCCCCTGCCCACGTCCTGGCCCCCTTCATCCTCCTCCTCCTAGGAAAAGAACTGGAGAGAAGGAGCCACCAGAAAGCCCCCTCCCCAGCCAAAGCCTCATTCCTCTTCAACCAATTCCAGAACCTGGAATTTCACTTTCAACCTTGGTTTAGATCAGATGGCAAAAGCAGGAGTTGCAGGCCAGCCGGGGCTGTCTCCCATATTAGCCTTGGCCAAGATGGCGGCCATGCCAGCTCCTTTTCGGCTGATCTTGGCTGCAACGGAGACACCGGGTCCATTCCTTGGAGATGGGGTGATGCCCTCAACCGCTGAGGTTGGCAGTGGGCCAGCGTTGGCCAATCCTGTACCCTGCATGTTGGCAGAGAAGCTCCATGAAGCCCACGGCCCCTTCTTGCCCTCAGCCACCGGTGGGGAGCCCAAGACAGGCCGAGAGACGCGTCCCCGGTCTCTGCTGAGGAGGGTGTGGGGTGTCCTTGCTCCCTTGCCGGGTGAAGAAAGTGCAGCCTGATTGGGATGCGGAGCTTCGCTTCTGCTTTTCTCCCTAATGAGACAAAATAAATTTACACCGTGTCGTTCCCCTCCCCCTCCGAAGCAGAGGCAGTTTTTACGCCCGTTTAGACAACCTCCGATCTCGCCCCAGCCGCATGGCGCTTGCAAGCTGACTGCATTTTTATGAGCAGGCTTGTTATATGCCAGCAAAGTATGCAAAATATGTCAGGCCCAAGCCGAGATTGGAATCAAAATGACTCTAATTACGTGTAATAATTTTTGCATCCCTGCATAAAACAAGATTTGGCTTTTTCTAAGAGAGAGAGAGAAAAGTAATAATGACTTTGCAATCGTGGAAGGAAAAATCATTTAGTAGGGTTCGGGGGGGGCACAAGATTTGGAGGGGTGTGAGGCCAAGGGCTTCTGCCTCTGGTGGGGGCTACGACCACAAGGAAGGGCTCCTGGGCAGAGGCAAAGGCTCCAGGCTGGGTCACCCATGGAGCGCGGCCTTCCCTGCCGCTATGGCTTCCTGGCCCGGTTTTGGCCCAGGCGGAGCTGCTCCGATGGTGCTCAGCGCAAATGGAAAGGGGGGCTGCCACGCTCCCCTGCGGAAACTGGTTTATGTCTGGCCCGACCTCTGACTGTTTCTGGGCATCTGGCGAGTTGTCCAGCAAGAAGGAATTTAGTCCTTTAGAGAGGTCATTATTTTGAAATACTGTTGCCGATCTGAAGCAATTTCCTCACGGAAAAGGATTTGTTCCAACAACCGTGACTGTGGAGGGTAGAAATTCCAGGGGGTGGGGGCAGAAACGAAGTGGCATTCTGAATGCAAATATGTCATATTTCCATAAAATATTAATTTGAAGGCCAGGTTTCTTCCTTGCATCTTTTTACGATTCCGCTATTTACAGTAATGGCTGAGATGGTTGAATTGTTTCAATTGCTGGAGAACCCTTTGGCAATTTTTAACCAGGGAGGCACGGCACATTTATGGCACAATATCTCTGTGGTTGTGCATAATGCATGCTCACAATACACACTGAATTGTGTTTAGATTATGAGGCAGGTGAAATACAGCTGAACCGGATGAGCGTCATGACATCTGATGATGCCCGTTTGATGAAAGGAAGGTGCCCGCCTGCGGAGTCCCTGGCTGCCCTTTGAGAGGTCCAGGTGGTCTTCCTTGAAGGGCGGAGCTGCCATGAGTGTCTGGAAAGCAGGTGGGCTTCCTGAGGGAGAGAAGAGCCCGCTCTCCCATTGGCTGGATTACCCTCCCCTCCCATGGCAAGGTGGACCACCTCTGGCAAACAAGATGCCCAGGCTGGGTCCGCAGCATTTTCTGGGCTCCAGATCACTTCTAGCATCAACACGGCGATTTGACTGCAAAAAGGAAGCCAAGGCCTTGGGATGTAGAGAAAATGTTCCCTCCTGGTTTAGGAGCAGGATGGAGATTAAAGTAATTAGAAAAAGTGGGTAATTATTTCCCCAAATAACCATGTGTGGCATTGAGGAAGCTGCCCCTCCTAGAAGACGCAGGGAAGCAGCGCCTGCTGGATCTCCTTTGCCGAGAGACTTTTGCCCTGCTCACAAGAGAAGACGCATCCTGGGCCAAGAGGGGAAGTGACCGTTGGGGGTGGGTGTGTGGATGATTTGTGACTGGGAGAGCAATTTCCATTGCTTTGACCCTCCCCCAAGGTGTCTGTTTCTCATCAAGGTTTCCCTGGCTTTGGAGGAAGCAAGGCCACGCTAGAGTGGATGCTCCCGGAGAGAGCAATAGCACTCTCTCAGGGGGCCAACCACCAGCCTTCCCATCACTGGGGCCCAGTGGGCATCAAAGGAAGAGCAGCCTTTGGCCGGGGAGCCTCTGGTTGAGCTTCTTGGCCTTAGATGTGAAGCCCCTCAGCTTACCACAGGGCCTTGAATTCCCCCTGGTCCATCCTGGCAGGAGGAAGGAGCTGACTGTGACTGAAGAGAACCGCCTGTTCTCTGCCGGTGGCCAGGAGTGACCCAGAAGGCAGGGCCAAGACAAGGAAGGCCCAGTTGAGCAGCCACAGAGCACTCATAGCAGGGGGAGCCGAACATGGACAGAGGCCCCTGCTGATCGCTTGTGACGTAGCTCAGAAAAATGGGCTGGCCCCCTGGCCAGGCTGCAGGTCAGTCCCTCTGAGGCTCTCCTCCTCCTCTCAAGAAGGGAAGGCACGTCCAGAGGTGATGAGGAGGCCAAGACAGTGAGATGGGAGATGCCACTTGGCTCCAGCACTAGCACAGGATCCTCCCCCCCCCCGGAAAGTCTCAGCTGAGGCAGGTGGGGCCAGAATGGGAAGCAGGGAATCCCACCACCTCTCCATAGGATGGGCAGCTCTTGGCTGTGGTTGGAAGCATCCCCCTTGCTGGTGGGCTGGTGGGCCATGGCAATTATCCCCACCACAGTCTGTTAATAGACTCTAGTTGGCTACCAAGAATAATATAAACCAATTACAATCAATATTGTGATTTAAATTAATCACAGATCTATCATGCCTCAACTGTGATCTAGACAGACTTGACTTTTTAAACAATTCTTCCCAATGAATTTGTTAAGTTATGTCTTCACACACATTGCCGCCATGTTGATTTCTACATATTATCTGCAGCTTTTCCATTTTGCTCTTATGAATGAACTACCGTAAAATGGGACCTTTTTTAGAAAGCAGGTGGCCTCTGAATTCCCCACTCTTTTTCCTCTCCAATTTTCTAACGTTCTTGCAGGAAGCTCCCCACATGTGAGCCTCGCTTCTCCTGGGCAACGCCTTCTTCTCCGGCAGAGCATTTGGGGGAGACTCTCCCCAGCGTTTCCGAGAACCAGAGTGGTTCCAGTTGCTCTCTCTCCACCAGAAGGATTTCCCCTTCCTGGATGCTTTCCTGCTGCATGTCCAGTTTAGTGTTCCTTCCTCACCATCCATCTCAGCCAGGATGGACACTTGGCCATCATCAGCTTTGACCGAAGGTGACCTCCTTTGGTTCTGGTGCATCCACTCCAGTTCAAAGGTTCCAGAGCCACCTGGAGCTCTCCAAGGTCCTGAGCTCCCTTGGTGCTGCCAGGCTTCTCCCCCATTGCCCTCCTCAGTCAAAGCCTCTGAAGAAGGGTGCGTGACATCCCTAAATGCCTCCTTCCCTCTTCTGTCAAGGGTGCTCGGACTCCTGCCTTGTCTAGCCCTTCCTCCCTCCCTCCCTTCCTTCCACTTGGGGGAGGCTCCCCTCCATCTCTCCAGCCACCTTCATCAGGGTTGAATTACAGGCCTGAGTCCTCTGGAGCAGGAGTCTCCAACCTTGGCAACTTTAAGACTTGTGGACTTCAACTCCCAGAATTCCTCAGCCAGCGAATTCTGGGAGTTGGTCCACAAGTCTTAAAGTTGCCAAGGTTGGAGACCCCTGCTCTGGAGGAAACCAAACCTGGCCTTCTCTGACTCCCTCCCCTCCCCACTTCAGAAGGGTGTCTGCAACTTTCTCCCTGTGCCTGAATAGGTGAGAGAGAGAGAGAGAGAGAATCTCTTCAGACAGAACACCACCCCAACCGCAGGCCTTCTGTACCAGGCCTCCTTAGGCACAACCTTTGGAACGCCCCCCTCCTTTCAGGGCATGGATGGAGCCCACCTATGCCCCCAACCCACACCTGGGGCTCCCCTGGCCCGTTTCTTCCAGCAGCAACTCTGTTATTTGGAGCATTCTCAGAGGCTCGGAGCCACCGGCAGCACCAACCAAGGGAACCCGCCCCCCCCCTGCACTTCTTGGCAGGGAAACCCCATTGTTCTGGTCAAGCAGGCTGGTGATATCAAACCTGCAGGGCCCGTTTAAACAGCGGAGGGACACACAAAGAGACAGAAAAAGGTGGGATAACGAATAGCTAGCGTTGCCTGGTTCAGCTTCAGCGTTGCAGGAAGGGGGGAAAGGCCTGCCCTCTTCAATCCTGCAGCAGCTTCTTCAAAACACCCCCCCCCATATCTCGGCCTCCCTCCCTCCCGGCAGGTGGAGAGGCTTTGCTGTCACCCAAAAGAAGCGCCTGTCTTCTTCCGAGCTGCATGGAGGCATTCAATTTGGAGTCAATTTAAATTTCAATTGTCTGTGAAATCTAAATCAATAGGCTATAGTTCAATGGTGCTTTAATAAAACGGGACATAACCGAGGAGTCGCTGGGGGATTTGGTATGATAAGAGATTGCAAAAAACCTCCATGGCATCATAGTGGCAGGACCATTAGAGAATTCGGAGGCGCTTTGACAAGGGAGAGATTCCGCTCCTCAGGAGGCCCAGAGGCAGTGAGAGAGGCTCCCCCCCCCCCGAGACCAGGAAGGACCCTCTGCAGCTCAGCTGCTCTTTGGGGGGTGAGCAGAGCCAGGATCCTGGGACCAGGAGGGTCCCAGCACCCCATTCAGCCGTTTTAGGAAATGCAAGGTAGGGAGCGGGTTGGACGGCTGCAATTAAAATGTCACCCAGATTCCAAGTCTGGTAATTGAAAAAAAGATGTCGGCATTTAGAATGCATGAAATGTAATATTTTCCATGCTTTATTTACTTACCT
This sequence comes from Thermophis baileyi, assembly GCA_003457575.1. NCBI lineage: Eukaryota > Metazoa > Chordata > Lepidosauria > Squamata > Dipsadidae > Thermophis > Thermophis baileyi. The sequence continues at coordinate 307,333 of QLTV01003457.1, forward strand.
TCGGTTATTGAGCTCCCTTGAAAGAATCCTGAATACAGTTTTGCTGATAAAAATTGTGAATTGTTATTCAGAAATTAAATGCTCACAGAAGTCAGAAAACAGGTCTACTTTTTGTTTTCATAAAAACATTGGAGAAATTCTTCACAAGCCCACATTTTGCATCAACACCCATTGTTGTGGGTCTTTCTGGAGCCCCGTGCCGGATATCCTTTGTGCTGGGGAAAGGGGAGGTACATGAGTGCTTTGCCACGCTCCACAACCACTGCGCAGTTCAACAGATTTCACCTCTGACAATTGCGGCCAGGGGCTTCCTCCCTTCCTAGCTGGGTAAGTTCACTGCCCGCGCAGAGCAAGTCCACCAGCCGTGGTTCCATTTGCCTTTGAAACGCCTAGAAAAGGGGTCCAGGAGAGGGCAGGCAGCTGACCTTGCACTCGCTTGGGGATGAGTTGGCCAAGGGAGGTGGGCAAATGCCCTCCCTTCAGCCCCTGGCTCTGCCCTCCCCCTCCACCCCAGAGGATGCCAGGAGCAAACTTCTCCTCCTATCCTTTCAAGACTGGGGTGGGTGNCGTGGTCCTCTTGCTCTTAGGGCTGAAGGGAGGCCCTTGCCCGGTGTCTGTGCTGACCCAAAGAATGGTTTCACCCCCTGGGCAACCCTCATGAGCTCTGCCCAACGACTGTGAATTCTGCAGAGGGGCCCAGCCCCAGCGTGTCTCCCGTCCCGCCCCAAGCGGAGCGCAGCACCTCTTTCTTGAGAAGCAGCAAGAGGGCCTCATCCTCGTCGTCTTCCCAATGCGAGAGGGCAGGCAGGTGGGCATCGCGCTGCCCAGGTTGCTTGGCCCAGCCGGGCCCTTCCAGGGAGAAGATCCAGAGCCTCTCTCGCGCAGCCCTGATCCAGCTGGGCCTTCAGTGAGGCTCAACTGCTCCTCCTGCCATGCATCATGCGCCGCTCACATCTTTCCTCCTAATTTATGACTTTTCTGTCACTCTGAGCGGCTCCCAAACAGCATTATTTAACTTTATTTGCATTTAATAATAATTCACTTTTTCTCGGCGCATTGCAAATTATCATAATCAGGCTGGAGGTGAGATTGAATTTCATCAACAGCTGAGGGGCTTCTCCCTCCCTCCCTCCCTCCCTCCCTCCCTCCCCCCTCCCGTGGCACAGAAGAGAGGCTTGTCCACATCGAAAGGCCTCTGCAACCAGGCCGGATTGGAGGCGGCTGCTTTCTGCCAGAAGGGGCCAGGCGGTGGAGCGGGCAGGGTCCTGGCCCACGGAAGGACTTGGCAGCGGCTTCAGCCCAGCACCAGACCGGATCCTCAACCCACATCCCCAAATCTGCTGCATGAAGGAACACACGTTAAGCAAAGGAGCAAGATTTGCTGCTCTTACCTTCCTGCACCTGAAGGCTTAAACAACCCAGAACGCGTCTCTTCTTTGTAGGGGGGGGCGGGAAATCTAACCTTGTTCAACAACACTCTAAGCTGTTTGTCTCTCTAAATTTATTATTTGGGGAGAAAAAGCAAACAAACCAAAAAGAATAAAAAAATAATTTTCTGCACGGCCTATTTTTGCTTGAGAAAAAAAGTGGCTGGGAAGGATGCCAGGGTCTCCCCTTTTCCCCCTGGAAAATCAAAATGCCATGCTGTTTTACTTCTTCCCATCTCCACTGAAGAGGCTCCAGAGTCCTCTTGAGTTAAACGAAACTTTTAAAAGTCTTGTTCTTGAGAATGGCCAGAGACCTGGAGAGCAGCTGGAAAACAGCCCTGGAAGAAATACAGCTAGCCTTGTGCAAAGCCCTAATGAGAAAAAGAGCAAGTGGAGATGGAAGCTTAACGAGAAACGCCGCACAAGAAAAACTACAGCCGCCTGGGGGGAGGGGGAGGGAGGAGAGGGGGGGCTGCAGCCTCCACGCGGCCGGCCAGCCAACCAGCATATTGATCAGGGCCAAAGAAATGAGAGGAGAGACTGGAGGGGGAGATAAATGGCGGGAGATAGAGAGCGTCAGGTCTGATGAAAACAAGAGGGAGGGGAGGGATGCAGCTTAAATCAAAGAGCAAACCGACCAAAGAGATGCTGCGATAAAAGGATTTGTGTTTATGGGGCAAAGGGAGGACAAGGGGGGGGCTGGGGCTCGCCTATCTCCCTGGGGTCCAAGGGAGGGGAGGGGGAAGCGGGCACATGCCAGAGGAGCCCACTCCCCAGGCCTTGTGATAAACATCATCTCACAATCTAGAACACGAAATCAGAAACGCCGCTAGCTAATACATTTAAAAATGTTCCCTTATGTACAGAATCAGTAATAATTGTAAAAATGGGCATTGATAGGGCTGGGCCAAGGTTTAATCCAGAGATTCAATTTGAAGCCAATTCGATCAAATCTCTGAATTGAGTCAAATTGTTAAATCAAATCAAATCACATGCACAAAAAGCCTCTTTTTTTCCCCCTGCATTGAGTTGGAAAATCAGATCAAAACAATTTTCTGGATCAATTTGAAGTGTCAAAATAGATCAAATCAGTGACTTGATTTGAAGCAGGTCAGAGCCAATCTGCCTCCCCCTCATAAAGGACAGCCGAGCGAGAGGATCGCGGGGGCCCCTCCACGGAGGCCAGAGACCCTGATGACTCACCCGGCTAGCCCACCTCCGAGGGCTCTTGGGAGGACGATGCCCACCCGTTCCAGTCCTCCTTTTATTCCAGAGGCTGAGGACAGAGGTGGTGGCTGGTCAGTTTTGTGGAGGGACAGAGGCCGGATCTCGGTCAGCACTGCAGCCCGAGGGCCGGACTGACACAAGGGGCCAAGCTGGGCCAGCATCTTTCCTGGCTTAGCCTGTTGTGTGGAGGGAACCTCAGAGCAGCCTGGAGCCCAGGAAGAGAGCCACCCCATTTTGAGGATGGCTGTGATTGGCAGAGCCAAGCCGGGATCCTCAGCAAATCACAGCGCTTATCCCCCATTGCAGATGCATAGTCAGGACTGCCCTGCTCCGAGAGAGCCCTTAAACTTTTGTCTTCTCTCTCTCTCTCTCTCTCTCTCTCTCTCTCTCTCTCTCTCTCACTCACACACACACACACACACACACACACACACACACACAGTGGGCTGAGGGACCCAGAACACCCCAGGTTGCAAAGAGGATTTTCTGCTTCCTCCCAGCAAAGGATGCAGAGTTAAGAGACATTAACTGCCCCTCCCCCATGAAGGGGGCTCCAGGCACATGCCACCCTCAGGATCAGGCCCACTGCTTTCACAGCCTGACTTGTCCACTCAGCAGAGTGTCCTGCAAAGCCTTTTCAAATTGAAATGGTGATTGGCTGGCCGAGGTTAATAGGAGTGTTGGAAAATAAATAGGTTATTGATTGATAATAACAATACGCTGACTGCAGCCTTACTTCCTGGCCTTCTCTGACCCGATATTACAGAAAATCCAGTTAGCATCTCATTATGACCAGCTGGCTGGGGGAGGGGATATTAATGAGCAGATGATGAGGGCCGAGGAAGAGGATGGACATAGGCTGGGGGTTGAGAGCCAGGCTGGCCCCGAGTTATTGTGGGTGAACTGCAGCTCAGGCAACCCCCCCCCCCATGGGCCTTGGGAGAGTGGCCCCTTGGGCACTGCTGGGGCATTGATTTGGTTTCTCAGACTGTCTCAATTGGTCTTCAGGCAGCTCCAGGGCAGCCCCTCGCCTCTCCTGGCTCTTGAGAGGCTGCCCGGAGCCGGCCGAGGACCAGTTGAGGCAGTCTTCAGTCTTCTTTCCTGGGGTTGCAGGCCAGTTGGCATTCGGCAAGCTTTGCTTTAAGGGGTTCCACAGAAGTCCTTTCCCCTCCCTCAAATTCTAGCCACAACCTGCCAAGAGGCCAGAAGCCTCCAAAAATGACATCCCAGGAAACAGAGAGGGAAGGTGGCCCAAGTGGGAGGAGATGCCCAGGAAACCAATTGCTTTGCCCGGCACCTGCTGGTGAAGCCAGGCTGGGCCCAGAAAAGGCTGCGAGGTCCCTGGGGCAGCGCTGCCTCGGAGCCTGGCTTACCTCCCAAAGCTCCCTCCTGCATTGGGCAATGCCTGGGAGTGGGGGGGGGGCTGTATGTGGGGGCAACTGGCGGGAAGCAGCAGCAGCAGCAGCACCACAGGGGCGGGTGGGGTGTCCAGTTCTTGGGGAATAAAGGGAGGCCAAGTCAACCGGGCAACGGTTTGCTGGCCGACAGCGCCCCCCTCGCCAAGCCCGAGACCCTCCTGCCCGCGCCCCAACCGGGCAAAGCGACGGGCCCACCCGAGGGGAGGCCGGGGGGGCTCAGCTGAGCCAGGCGAGCCGTTTCCTTGCTGAAGTCGCCACCTGGTGCCCGAAGAGCCTGCGCGGCGGCCTTTCCGTCCAGGGCCGCCCCCGCCTTCCTCGGCGCTGTGAGGAAGGGAGCCTCCGCGGGGAGAGCCAGACACCGCCCCCCCCCCGAAGGAAGGGGGTCCCCCGCTACGGCCCCGAGAGCCCGCCGGGGCGCAGGTCATGGACGACCGGGGGCTCGAAGCCCGGCTCGGACTAGCAGGGGCGGTTCGGCTTCACGGGGTTCGGGAGGGGCGAGCGCGTCCTGGGCGGTGCGTGGAGGGCCCCGGCTGCTATGCCAGCCCGCGAAGGGGCTCTTTCCGGAGCGGATGAGGAGAGGAGGGCGAAGAGCCGAGGGAAGGGAGAACCGCCTTGCTTTTCTATTCTATTCTATTCTATTCTATTCTATTCTACACCACGCTACACCACGCCACGCCACGCCACGCCACTCCACTCCACTCCACTCCACTCCACACCACTCCACTCCACTCCACTCCACTCCACACCACTCCACTCCACTCCACTCCACTCCATTCCATTCCATTCCATTCCATTCCATTCCATTCCCTGCCCCCCCTCCCCTCCCCTCCCCTCCCCACTGCCCCCCTCTTTCCTCGGGGCGGGGGGAGGAGGGCCGGGGCGCAGCACGGACTGCAGCTGCTCGCGTGGGCTGGGCAGGGCAGGGCGGGGGTCCTCGGGGGTGACCCCCGAGAGCAGCTTGCGCATCGCGGCGGGGGTCGCCGTCCAGACACGCTCGTGACTTCCAGCCAGGAGGCACGAAGCTTGGACTTCAACTCCCAGGATGCTTCGGCGGCAGCGCGGAGGGGCGCGAGGGCGTCCTCCGGGCCTCGCCCACCCCTGATTTGCGCCCCAGCCGCCTTCGGGGCTGCGCGTAGGGCATTGTGGGAAATGTTGTTCCTTAGCGAGGGGCTCGCCCCCTGCCTCGGAAAACCACGTTTCCCAGAACCGAGGCGTTGCGTTCCGCGGAGGGCGCGTGAGCGGCTCTCCGGGCGGCTTGAGCCCTGGGGTTCGGGGGCCCGATCCTGGGAGGGCGCCTCCTCGTGCTTTGGAGCTCAAAGGGAGCGCGCCGTTGAGGATCCGCGCAAAGGCGCCTTCGCGGGAGGGGGGGGGCTTCTTTCGAGCCCGCTGCCTTTGCCACCCAACAGTAAAAGGCCACCCTGAAAGCTGCGCGGCTCTTCCGCCTTCCGGATCGCTTCTTTCACCGGGACGGGCGCTTTGGGCTGCCGTGAAGCCGCCCCTTCCCCGCTCTAAGCAGAGGAGCCGGGATCGCCAGAGCCGCTTCTAGGATCAGCCCGGCCCGCGACGGGGCCGAGCTGGACGGGCTGCTCCCTCCGCGCCGCTCCCCCTTTCCTGGCCGGCTTGCTTGCTTGTGTTCCCGCGAAAAGGTTAGCCGCGCACGGAGGCCGGCGGGGCCACAAGAGCCTCGCGGCGGCCAGG
>QLTV01003457.1:330535-340943 GCA_003457575.1 Thermophis baileyi
TCGGCTGCCCCCCCCTCGCCCCCCCCACCGCTCTCTCCTCCTGCCTTGCAGGCCCCGCGCGACGAGCAGGAGCTGCTGTGCGGGCAGATCGCGGGCGTGGCCCGCTGCGCCCTGGAGATCTCCGGCTGCCCGCCGGGCCTCATCCGGCTCCGGAAGCTGAAGTTCGCGCTGGAAGCGCAGGGCAGCTACCTGTGGGTGAGCCTGAGCCCCTCGGCCGCCGGCCGGCCGGGCTGCAGCATGCATCCCCTGGGATCGGTGCGGGGGGGGGGGGGGCAGGGGAGGGCGAGACTCTTCCGCGGGGAGCCCCCCCCGCCCCGCCAGCTTCCGCGCACGTGACTTCCTGGCGGAAGTGGCTGCCGAGGGCGCCTCAGAGCATGGGCAGAGAGCCTCGCGGGGGGCATGGGCTCCGGTTCCCCCCGCCGGCCCCCCGCGCCCGGCCGCCGGCCGGCCGGGCTGCAGCATGCATCCCCTGGGATCGGTGCGGGGGGGGGGGATTGTTGCGGGTCAGTGGCCCATGCTGGCCCTTCTCTCCTGCAGGTCCTGGGCTGCACCGCCGACCTCTCGGACCTCAGCTGCAGGCGGCTCCTGGAGCGGCTGGTCGGCCTCTTCCGCTTCTACAACGGGCCGGTTTCTCGGGCCTACGTGGTGGGTTGCCCCCTCCCTGCCTGGACTCCGCTGGCCGTCAGCGGGAGGGGCCGGGCTACTGCACTGGGCAGAGCGTGGCATCCCTTGGGGCCGCCCTGCAAGATTCCTCACAGCTGGTTGCGCTTTTCTCGTGAACATCTGTTTTCGCAATGTATCCCTGCAGCTGCTCCCCCCCCCCTCTGCTGAGCGGCCGTCCCGGTTCCCCTGAGCCCGGGTGACTGACCGCTGGGGGGCACCGGCTGACGGCGAGTAATGTACGGCCACCAGGTGGTTCTATGCGACCATCGCACATCGTCAATCTGTGAGAGCTCAGCTGTTGCTGGCGACGGATGCATAATAATAATCCCCTCACAGCAAGCCCTGGGTAACCCTGGGAAACAACCGGGGCTCTCTTGAAGCCTCTCAGTGTCAGTTGCCCCTCCAGCCAGGGGACCACTTTGGAAAAGTTCCTGGCAGTTGCGCTCAACCTTGTATCGGTTTGTGGTTTATTCCACCCTCGGCTCCAACTTCTCCCGCTGATCCGGGCACATTGAGGCCATCTGAGCCTCCCCGGCCCCCAAAAGAATGCCCCCCCCAAAGGAGGGCCTTTCTGCATGGCCAGGAGGTTTGGGCAGCTTGTCTCCTGAGTGGTGGGGGCTGTCCCTCCCCGGCCCCCACTTTTGACCAGGATGTTCTCTGTCCTTCCCAGGAACGCTCACAGGAGGACCTCGACCGGGAGTGGGAACTGTACGTGAGCCACCTGCAGCAAAACTCCAGTGACCTCCACCGGGTGTTTAATTCCCTCTGGGCCTTGGACAAAACCAAGGTGCCTCCCTGGAGGGCTAGGACCTGTTACTTGCTGCGCTTTCTTGTGGCGCGGTCAAAAGTAGGAAGGGCCAGGTGGGACAAGGCCCTTTGGCTGCCATGAGGGGCCTAGAAGAGTCATCTGCTCCGGCTCTCTCCTCTCTGGCAGGTGGACCCTTTGCTCTTGTTGAAAGCTGCCCTCATCCTGCAGAGCTGCCAGCGTTCTCACCACGTGCTGGCCGGCTGCATCCTCTACCAGGGCCGGTGAGTGTCTGGGGCGGAGCAGGGGGTCAGCACTGAGACTTACGGTCTCCTCCACTGGCCTTTGCTCAGCAGCCCTGAAGACAATCAGCTCCACAATTGCTGTGTATCAGATCGGGGCAAGATCCCCTGTACCCCATATCCCCCCTCCAATGTGAAGGCCTCCGCGTGGCCGAGGGCCGCCTTGTACTCTTAGATGGGCCTTGTTTTTCAGGGATTGGGGGTTTATAGCTGAGTGTGACCCCGTGGGTGACCTCTCCCTCCTTTCCCCATGCAGGGTGGTCAGTACACAGCTGCCACCTGAGCTCACTGCCAGAGTTTTGCTGCAGAAGGGAGCAGAGGATGGAAGCGTAAGTTGTAGCTCTGCCCTTGTGGCGCCCGGGCGGGCAGGGGAGGAGGGTAGGAAATGTGCCAATATCACTTGGATGGTTCTGGTGTAGTAATCATGGGGGGGGGGGACGGTCATGAAATAATCCTGGTCTGAGAAAGATAACCGTTTTTTTGCAGCTTGGTATCACCTGGCTAACTCTCTGCTTCCATTCTAGAGTGGGCCGGAAAAGGGGGCAGCGCAGCTCAAAGAGGGTAAGCTGGGAGGCTGGGCATGGCTCCGTCCGTCCTCTGGAGCCGGCCATTCAGTCCGGGCCCTGCTGGCCACTTGCCAAGCTCCCGCCTGAGCGCCTGAGGATTCTGGATTGGTCTTTTCTCCAGGCAGTTCCCTGACCTCTGTTGCGCTGACAACTTTACCGCCAGGGGTCTGCGTCACACCTGTTTACCTCTTGGAGGACGAAGCAGCCGCCCTGCGAGAACTGCCTGTAGAGTGGATGACCAGGTGAGGCCAGAAGCGTGACAGTCCCCCCCCCCCGGGCTGGGCTCTCCGTTGTGGCTTCGGTGACTCCGTCAGGCTTCTCCGAGGAGATTCCCAGCCTCACTTTCTCACTTCTGTTGCCGAGGCAGATGCCCGCTGGCCTCCCTGTGCCAGTCCAGACAGCTCAGCTGCCTTCTAATGGGATGAGCAGGGGCAGCATTGATGTCCAGTTAGGGCAGTCCTTCTGTCCAGACAGCCAACCATTCCCCAGGGGTGGAAGGGGCCCCCGCCCTTCCAAGGGGAGGCAGACGGGGATGGGGCAGGAGGTGCCAGGCCAGCTCAACCATCTTGTTCCGCCTACGCAGGGGGTCCCAGGGGGACCTGGCCAGCAGCAAAGGGAGTGAGACTCCCGCAGGAGGGGCAGATGGAGCCCCCTTGGTGAGGATGGCCTTGTACGTTCACCACATCCGGGGCTTGGTGCTGGCCCTCCTGGCTGAAGAGCCCTTGGTGAGCTCCGCAGACTTCATGGAGGATGTGGTAAGGAAAGTGTGCGCCCCCCCCCCCACTCGCTCAAGGCCCTGAGGGTGGCCAGGCTGGCTTCCCTGCCCACCAGGACCCTTTCTGTGGCAGGCTGCTGGAGATGAGGGGGGGCTCCCACAAATCTTTCTCTCTCTCTTCCCCCCCCCCAACCTCCTAAACTCACAGTACCACAGCAGCCTGGCTTCCCTGAACGGCCTGGAGGTCCACCTGGCAGAGACCCTTCCCAAGGGCCCCCTCCCCTCGGCCAGGAGCACCTACAACTTTGCTCACTATGACGCCGTCCAGAACATCCTCACCAGTGAGTGGGGGAGGGGCTGGGAGGCGGACTCTGGCCAAGACGGAGGCAGCCTTCCCTCTCATGCCCCAGCATCATTGATGGCGCGACTTGTCCCTTCAGCCAACGTCCTGCAGACCACGAGCCCCGAGGACCAGCTCTTCCTGCAAGCTACTGGCCTGATCCACGCCACCTTTGAGCAGCTGCCCACTGCCTCTGAACTGACGCTCAGGTAAAGCTGGGCGGAGGGGGCCCCGGGCGCCATGGACTGGGCAGCTCAGGTGAGCCCTTGCTAGACCACGGCTGCCTGCCACCGTTAGCCCAGCACAGAAGTGATGGCGGAGGCTCAGTGCCTTCCCTCCGTCTAGCAGACCAAAACCAGACACAGCTCTCTGATTTCACCCAGCTCTCTTGCCAGGCAGCTGCTGCCCGAGAGCGTGGCTGGCGCAGTCGCTGTAACAATCTTTTCTGCGCTGCTCCCCCAGCATAAAAGACCCCGTACCCATCTCCTGATCTGTTTCAGAAACGCCAGCACGGCTGTCTACGGCTGCCGGAATGCTGTCCAGGAGAGCTACTTTCAGCAGAGGGGTTCGCCACCCTACAACTCAGGGGTGCCCAACCCCCGGGACAGCATTGTCGGTCTGCCCGGCAAGGCCAGGCTGAAGCTGCTCAAGCACGGGGTGAACCTGCTCTGAGGTGGACTCCACGCCTATCCAGGACTGCCCCAGTTCTGGCGCAAAGGCCTTTGAAGCGCTTGGCCCACGGACTCCTTTGCCACGTCTCCCCAAGGTGTGCCCGCTGGTGGCCCTGCCTGAAGGAGCTGGGGCTTCTTAGTTCGGGTCCTGCCCGACTTTGGTGGTTCCCCCTTGTGGGTGGGGGGAGCGCTCTGGTGGGACTCTCTCCGCCCCTCCACCCTCCCCAGTACCTACAAGTGCAGCCCCCTCCCCCTTCAGGCTTGGGAAAACAGAGCGGCTCTTGCCCTGGCAGAGCCTTTGGAAAGCGACTTGGCTCCAGGCCAGAGCGCGACTGAAGAGTGGGGAGCGGCAGCAGTTGGGGGCCTTCCCCTCTGGGAGGTGCTTTCTGAACGGCAGAGGGTGGCACCGAGGGGAGCCTTCCTCTGCCCTGCTCTCACCCACGTTGCTGCTGGCACTCCTCCAGGCTTTCCTATTTCCGGGGGGGGGGTGGTCTTTGCTAAGGAATTCCAGCCCCTTCCCCTGCCCTGGGATGGACTGATGCCCATTGCCACTCCCCGCTGTTCTGGATTCCCTGGAAATCTTTGTTCTGTAGAAAAGCAGTGGGGGTGGGGGGGCTTGAATAGGGGTCTGGGGGAGAATAAAGCTGCTGACTTCTGCTCTCTGGCTCTCCCGGCCTGCATTCGTAACGAGGGCCCGCCCTGCGCTCTTGATCCCCAGGTCTGGGTCCCCTAACAGGAGAGCTTGGGGGCCCGGGAGGGAGCCTGCCCTTGGGGGCAGCCGTGTTTTCAGCCAGGCAGGCGTGTTTGCGTAGCAACAGAGGCCTTGGAAGGAAATAGCCTCTGTGCCCACAGTTGCTGCAGAAAAGCCTCAGCCGCCATCTGTGCAGGCCCAGCTGGCAAGGCAGCAGCCGCAGGAGCCGAGGGAAGCTCATCCTGGACACTTGACTTGAGCGGCCTCCAGTTGCCCCCGAGGCCCCGATTCCCCCCCCCCCGAAGTTGAGCCCCACTTGATCGAGTCTTGCAGTGTGTTTGCAATGGGAGCCCCCAAGTTCTCGGAAGGGGGTGAATCATTATAGCAACCAGATCTGGGCTGCAATTTCCAGCAGAGATGTGCTTGCTCCCTCCTGGTCTCGAGGGCTGAGGGTTCCAGGGGGATGGGCTCAGCCCCTGTCAGCTGCAGCCTGCTCAGCCAGTGGCAAGGGGATGGCCGGATTCTGGTTTAGAAGACACCTGGGCATTCATTGGATCCCAGCAAAGAGGAGAGCTTTCTCTCCCCCCCCCCTCTTTCCTCTGCCTCTTCCTGGCCCTGTGGGAGAGAGGGGAGGGCAAACACTTTCTCCTCTGACCCCAAAGTCTAGCTGTGACCACCATCAGCCACAAAGGAAAAAACCCGGAATTGAGCACAAGTGTTTTATTGAAAAGTCCTGGCCTTGGCCAAGCCACAGTGCTGCTATGCCCCACGTTGCAGGTGGGGTGCAGAGACTTTGCCCCGTGACTCTTGATGTGTGAGAAATAGCATTTGGGGCTGACTTGCTTTCAGCTTCTGCCCCAAGAAGGCCAGAGCACCCCGCTCCTCCTGCTGCTGCCTGCCTGCCACTCTGCAGGGAGAGCCCACAGCAGCCCCTCCCCCCACCAGTGCACAAAGGATGCTGCCCCAGTCCAGGCAGGAGCACCCCAAACAAGGCACAAAGCAGCCAGTGCAGGGCTTGAGAAAAGGGGGCAGTCTCGACCATCCCCCAAACGCTGCCCTGCTTTGCTTCCACTCACTTCTGTCAACGGAAGTGGGGGGGGGGAGAGGATCCGGCCTGGGGAGGCCCACTGTGGTTTCGGAAGCTACAGTGAGGATGGGTGACTGGGTGGTTTGCCTTTTGAGGTGGTTCACGAGAGAAAGATTGGCACAACTAGGTTCATCGACGCTTCCAAGAACTGCGGATGCAAAATTCTGGGCACAGCAATGCACAAGTAGCAAAGTGGACGGACACTACAGCAGCATTTGACCTAATCACCGGAAAAAAGGGGGGGGCAGCCCAGCCCCAAGCAAAATGGTGGACGGGAGGAGGTTGTAGGGTGAAAAGACCGAATCCCTTGCAAGGGGAGCACCCCACATCAGCTGTGTGTGAATGTGCCTGTGTTGCACAGGCGGGAGGGCAACCCCCTCTGCAGAAATACGGAACCTGCTCCGGAAAGGAGGAGCCCCACGTCACCGTCCAGGAGCAAAAATAAAATCGAGGGCCTGGCGCTCGGCCGCAGCGACGTTGGGGTGCCAAAGGTCTACCATGAAGACCGCACGGGGTCCTTCCTCAGGGGAGCCTGGAGGGGCAAAGAGAAGGGAGGTTGGTCCAGGGGACGGGCACGGAGGTGCTTCCCAGGCTGGCTTCACCTGGGGCACCTCTCCTGCCCACAGGGAAGGGGGAGGCCTGCAAAACGCCCTCCGAGTCTCGGTGGCACAGCGCTGCCTTCAGCTGGAGGCCCTCGGACTTGCCTCCGTGGTAGGCTGTGTGCAGGAAGGAATCGTCAAAAATCAGGCAGCGTCCTTCGGCCCAGCACTGGGGCTCACCCCCCACCACTAGCTCACAGCTGCTGGGTGTCTTCAAACCTGCAGGGGGGGGGAGGAAGGAAGGAGAGAGGAAAGGCAGGCACAGCATCAACCGAGCCCCAGGGCCTCCACTATCTCGGCCCCCACCAACCGGGTCACCCAAAGACTCGCCTTATCCAGAGCATTTATCCTCCCAGCTGGCCACAAAGGAGAGGAGCACGCATTACCTACACACTCCCAATTGCATCTCTCGCACCTGCCCCCCAACGGAGACGAGTCCACAGGCAGCCCAGACAACCCAGGTTAGCCAAAGGCCTCCATCTTGGGCAGCTGCCTGGCAGAATACAGATCAGGCCACGGTTGCAGTTGCCATGGCAGCTGCCCAGACTGGTATGCGAGCCAGCTTGTGCCAGCCATGCAAATGAGCCTTTACTGTGGGTTCATAACAAAACGGGGTCTCTTGAATCCTGAACAAATGCCAGAATGGGATGTCCCAACTTTACACCGGCAGCATCCGATGCCACTTGGAAAGGCACAGAAACCTCATGATGCAGAGAACCGGATTCCTACCACCACTATCCGCAAACCGCCTTTTCAAACCATCTTGGAAGATTCTGGCTGCTGGGAACATGACGTCAGGAGTCAGATAAAGCTCCTTTCCCTAATGCAGCCCCCAAACTCTGCAAGTGAGCGGGCAGAAATCTAGAGCAAAGGCAGCGCAGGGTAACTCGAGCCCCTAAGGCCGTGATGGCGAACCTTTTTTTCCTTGGGTGCCGAAAGCGCGTGCGCGCGCGTGCATGCCCACACCCATAATTCAATGCCCCCCCACCCCCCGCATTCCCCCCGCTTTTGGCACGCGATGGCACGGTGGGCCATCAGAGGCTTTCTAGGAGCCTGGGGAGGGCGAAAATGGCCTTCCCCACACCCCCGCCCCAGGCTCCAGAGGCTTCCCTGGAGCCTGGGGAGGGCGAAAACAGCCTCCCCCACCCCCCAGAGACCAAAAATGCCCTCCCACAGCCGAAAATCAGCAGGCCGGCGCGCACATGCGCGCTGGAGCTGAGCTAGGGCGACGGCTTGCGTGCCGGCAGATATGGCTGCGTGCCACCTGTGGTACGCATGCCATAGGTTCGCCATCATGGCCCTTTGCCTCCCTCCTTGCTGACCAGCTCAAGGCCACCCGGGGGTCCTCCTGGGCGCTGACCGACACCCCACTTGCCAGAACACTAGCCAGGAAGCGGGCAGGGGGACCGCAGAACCTACCCAGGTGGCAGCGCACACGGATGTTGGTCGGCCCATAGTGCTCAGTGATGACAGTGCCAGGGGTCAGCAGGGAGATGCAGGCGTTGCCAAACACGTTGCTGCCCACGCAGGTGCGGAGGCTCCCCAGCAAGCGGTATGTCCGAGGGCACTTCCGACAGTTCCGGGGCACGCAGGTGCCCTGGTTGACCAGGTAGAAGGTCAGCCACTCGCCGCTGGGCGTGCTGTTGACCTTCCATCCATCCGGCAGGCTGCAGTTGGAGAAGGCCTTGTAGAGGGATTCGAACTCACACAGGATGGTCTGGAAGTTGCGCTCCAGCAGTTCCACGTCGTGTTTCTGGGCCTCCCGGGAGAAATATGGGGTGGTGGGCAAGTCGGGCAAGAAGAAGACCTCCGGGCGCTGGATGGACGGGCGGCTGGCCAGGTAACGGCCCTGCTCGCGGATGCCCTTGTGGATCCGGCCCATGCCCGCCCACGAGTACCGCTTGGCATACTCCTGCAGGTTGTGGTAGAGCTTCTGGTTCAGCCCATCGCTCTGGGCGCAGCGCACGCACTCGGGGGAGCGGCAGTGGCTGAAGCCATTCTGCAGGCCGGCCACCTCCACGCCCCCCTGGAGCACCGTGGCGTAAGGCCGGGGCTGCTGCTCCCGCCCCACGTGGTAGCAGTACCAGACGAAGAGGGCCAGCAGGACGGCCAGGGTGCTGAGCGCAGGGGGGTCGCAGTCCCGCACCGACTGGATGGTGGAGCCAATGAACTCCCTCAGCCAGTCAAGCGACCCACGGCAGCACATCAGCCCCTCCAGAGACATCTTGGCAGCAGCCGTGCAAAGCCTTGCACCTGGGGCACACAGGGGCCCAAGAAGAAATTCAACAGGAAAAGCTGGGCAGGACCTGGGCAGCTCCACCCATCAGAGAAAGGCCGGTCACACAGCGAAAGAGTTCCTAGGGATCCGGGTGCCAAGTGCCCGGCTCAAGGTGGCCAGTGGGGCTGGTCTCTTTGCGGGCCCGGGCTCCTGACCCACCAAAGGGGTTTCCCATGGCGGCATCGTGTCTCTCGAGGGGGGAGCCGCTGCTCTGAGAACCTTGGTCCTCCCCTCAAAGATCCTCCACCCTCCTGGGTCTCCAAACGAAGCGGCTGCTGCGGGAATGCAGCCTCCCCCTGGATCTTCTCGGACAACCTGAAAGGAGAACACATGGGAGGCACTGGGGAGGGGGCTTCCTGCCTGCCTGCCCCATCGGCCCACCCTCACCCCATCACCCGGTGCCCCAAAGAAGTGCTGGGGGGCACCTCCCAGAATTCCTGAACCTTAAGGAGCCGTGCAGCCCTTTCCCTTTGATCTTCTCGGGTTTGGGGTGCAAGGCGAGAGCCTGGCTGGCCTACCAGGCTGGAAACAAAGAAGCCCTTTTGCCAGTCCCAGCTTTGGGGAGCAGAGGTTGCCTCCTTCCCTGGGGGGTGGAGGGCCACGCCCAGCAGCCTTCTAGGCCTAAGCAGAGGGCCCTGGGAGGGAACCCGCCAGGGGCAGCAGAGGCAGCGCTTCCACAGGGCAGGCAGAAGCCCGTTCCTGAGCCGCCCACCTGCCTCAACCGCCTCCCTCCACCTCCACATTGTGCCACCCACTTAGCACCAAGGCAGCAATTTGTTAGGGATCGAGAGGCTGGCGAGTCACCAACTCTGAAGGCACCCAAAGGTGACCCAGCTGTGGCTTATCGGCTCAGGCGGGAAGCTGGGATGCCCGTTCATCCCGGGGCTGCAACGCCTTTCCCTGAGCCAGAGGGGGAGCCGTGCCACCCATCCCAGCTTGGACGAAATGAGCAAGCTTCCCATGTCCCATTCCGACATGCCTTCCCGGGACTGCAGCTCAGCAACAGCTGGGAAAGGGACAAACGTCCGAGGCAGCACCCGGGCGGGGCTCAGGCCCACTTGGGACCCCCCTCTGCACCAGGGAGAGAAAGACCCACCTCTGGCACCGTCTCCGCCCTAGACGGGGTGGGGGAGAGTGCCCTCCATCAATGGGGCCCTTCCTTCAAAGATTCAAGCCCCAGCTAGCACTGGGGACCCAAAAGGCGTGAAGCACCCTCCACAAACAGTACCCGAGCAGTACAAGCCAGCGCTGGGCCAAGAGGGACGTCCAAAAGCCGCCTGGGGGAAGAGTCCTGGGGGCCACACGCGGATGCCAACCTCTGCCTGAGCGAAATGGCCTGGACGGGACCCCTTAAAGAAAGCAGCAAGGCAGACCCCCCCCCCAGCCCGCAATCGCCAGCGCCCATGGACAAACGGGCCAACGCAGCCCCCCAAGCTTGCAGTTTGGACTCAGCCTGTGGCTTTCCTTGCCCCGGTTGCTGGGGGGCCCTTTTTCGGGACTGCCTCCCGGGCGGAAGCAGCCTTATGTAACGCGGGCGCCGGACCGCGGGGCTTCCCGGCTTGCAGGGAAATCTGGCAGGCCGGGAGGGCAGCTCCGCCGCGGCGCGTAAGGAGTCCCGGGCGCCGGGCCTGCGGCAAAGCCCCTTCCTTCCCGGGGAGCCGGCCGCCCACGCCGCTCCCCCGCAGCCGAGACAGGCGTGCCCAGCGCAGGTGGCTGTCCTGCCGAGAGGAGCCCCGTTCTTCAGGGATTGG
>QLTV01003457.1:343471-359002 GCA_003457575.1 Thermophis baileyi
CCCCTCCCCCCCTCCCCCAACTGCCTGTGGTAAAGCTGGGCTGGGCCAGGTTCTGTGTACCCAAGCCCAAGGATTCCTGGGGCTGCCAGGAGAGCAGCATAAAGGGGGGGGGGGTTTCTTCCTCAGCCTCCCCTCACTTGACCCTTTGGGCTGGCCCATGACAGTTAATTGGGGGGGGGTTGCTCAAAATGGAGGAGAGTACATGCCTATCCCCATAGCCCAGGAAAAGGAGGCGCAGAAGCCCACCTGGAGCCTTGGCGAAGGAGCTCCACCTGTGGCTCTGTGCCAGGGAAGCAGGTCCTGTCCCAGGAGCTGCTCTCCCTCCAGCCCCAGAGCTTGAGCAAAGACTGTGGCTTCAGTGCCCCAAGGTTCCCCCTCACCGAGGCCGGCAATGGCTCCCAGCCTTTCTCCCCTCGAATGTGGGTGAGGGAAATGGCGCAGATGCCCCCGTGTTTGTCCAAGAACCTCTCTTGAGGCAGGTGCCCTTTGCAAAGCTGGCACCAGCACAAGGCGGCAGGGCCAGCCAAGCCCCCAGACGGCCCTCCCTGCTCTGAGCTTCTTGGCTGTGAGGAGGGACATGAATGATCTTCAGGTAGGAAAGGGCCATGCTGGAAGCTCGAGCCACCTGACCCTACTGGACGTGTCATTTGGAAAGGTCAGGCAGCAGGGGGTTCCTGTCCCCACAAAGCGGTTCAGAAGACCCCTCCCAGTTGGGGAAAAGCAGGCAGGTTTCCCAGGGGCCGTTTCTTTCCTGCTTGGCGAACCCCCAGGGCCCTTCCAATCCAGGGTTTGGGGGCCCTGCTGGTTTGCCAGCTTGATCCAATCCAGCAAGGTGAGCTGCACGTGGCCTCCTGCCTGCGTTACGTGTCTTGCATGGCCACGTGAGAAACTCCGTGACGCTGCATAGATTTTGCATCATTAAGACAAGGGAGCCCTGGCGGCTGCAGAGGGAGGGAGGCTTTCCTGCTAGAGAGGAAAGATCACAGCTGAGAAGCCGTGTTGTTGCTGTGTCTTCACACTGGCTCAAAAACACCCAAGCTGTTAGGTGCCGACAGTCCCGCTGTTAGGACTACCGCAAGCGCCATCGATGGGAGCAGCTCAGAACCACTGGAAGCGCCTTCCTGCTCACTTGAGAACCCAGCACGGTCATGGGTGAGCTTGCTCAATGCCGGCCCTGTCCAAAGAGGTCGTGTCATCTTCAAAAATATTTAATCCCATCACACTTATAAAAGGAGGAGGAGGAGAGAAGTTGCGTACGTTTGCTTCTTGGCACAATGCCTTTCCCAGCCTTCGCAAACCACAATACACTTTCACAGGAGGGGGAGGGAGGGAGTGGGCCCGGCCTGTATGCTTTAAAAGGAGGGGGGAAACACACACACACACACACACTCCCAAATCCTTGACACCTGCAGAGATGTACCAGCCTGGATTTCTAATCTAAAACAGACATATTTAAAAAATCATCATGGTTACATTTTCACTGTTTTTACAAAGACGGGAATAAATCAGCTAAATATCTTCCTCCTCCAGTTCATCCACATAACAAGAGTGGGCTTGAGCGGGGGAGGGGGGTTGAGGGGCAAGGGGGAGGGGCAAAGTCTTCTGTCCTCATCACGTTTCCATGGAAAGAGGGGCAGCAGGGAGCCCATCGGCCCTTCTCCTCTTTCTCCTCCTTAAAACCCGACTTGGTCCAGGGCAGAGGCGTCCAGCAGGACAAGCAGCCGAGAGTCGCTTGGGGGGGGGGCTGTTTTTGTCCTGGACACGACTCCAAGTGTGTGTGCAGGGGGAGGGGGTGTCAGCCTGTCTCGGGTGTTCTTGTAGCTCATCCAGCTGACCTCTCACCCCTGCATTTTAAGTCACCTTTAGGTTCCCCGGGGCTCCTGATGCAACCTGGTGGGTGGGTGGCAGTGCCAGAGGCCTCTGGAATGAGCTTGATCACTAGTAGTTCTGCTTGGGAAAGGGACTAGGTGGGTGGGACAACGGCCTCATCCACCTCCTCTCTCCGTCCTTTCTGACAGCAGATCTCCAGAGGCTGCCTTGGCCAAAGCCCGCAAAGAATGCTCCCGTGCAAAGGGGAACTTGCCCAGAGGCAGCACATTATCAGAGCCAGGAGGACTGAAGAGGTTGCAACGGCCAAGGATTTCTTCAGAAGGACCGTGTCCGAGACCCCCCCCCAAAAAAAAGGTTCCCCTGCCCTTCATCTTCCAGAGCGCCCGCTCTGCATCGTCTTCCTCCTCGCTCATCCTGGCTGAGGGGCCTGCTGCAATTCATACCTCACACTCGAAATAAAAACGGGGAGAGGCCTTGGCACGGGTTTCCCTCGACTGGGCGTCTGGGTCTCCCCTGGCAGCCAGTGGCCCCAGAGTCTCAGGGCTGCTGGGTTTTCCCATGCTGGCTCCACTTCCTTGCCCCGTTCAGGCAGAGGCAGAAGTGGCACCAGCTGTGCCCAGAGGGGGCCAAGAGAAGAGCTGCCCTGCCAAGAGGTTGGAGCTTTGGCAGCCGTGGGCAAGTCAAGTCGCACTCCTTCGCCAGAGGGAGCCTCAGTTTTCAACCGCAGGTTTGCAAAGCGCGTCCACAAGACCCAGAAGAAGAGCCAAGCGAGGGTGTCCCTTGTGGCTGGCCGCATGAGCAGCTGCGTTGCCAAGCGGGCTCAGCTCCATGCCAGCAAAGCCTGAGCCCAGCGCCCGCCAGGAGACGAGAGACCACCGAGGGAGGGTCCACCAAGACGAGGAGGAAGAAGTGGGCACAGCTGGATGGAAAGCGAAAGAAGAGCAGCGGGTTCAAGCTCTCGGGCAGATTCCACCACATCTCCAAGAGGGTCCCTTGAGGAGATATTGGGGGTGGAAGTCGAGGTGGGGTGTGTGTTGGGGGCTGCTTCAGATGGACACCTCGTATTCCCGGGTTTCCTGTGGAGAGAGAGGAGGGGGGGGCACCGGCCACTGATGAATCTTCTCAGACAGCCCGTTTGAAGAGAAGCTCTTGGCTTTAAATGCCCGAGGGGTTTAAATTCAACACTTGGGCAGAAAAGGCTTCGGGAGGGGCATCTTCACACCTGACTGTGAGCTTGACCTGAAGAAGGGAGCAGTTGGGTGCATCCCTTGCTGGGTTAAATTTGGGAGAACAGCCAAATACATGCTCAGTAGAATGCCCTGCATTTTTTAGTTTTCTCTCACTGTGTATTTTTTTTTTTTAAATAAGGAAATGGAATGGCTACTCATGTTGATTTGAACCCTGGCAGACCCAGGGGTCCAGTCACAGGGCGCTGTGGCTTTTCCATGTGGGGAAAGAGCGATGGGGGTTTCCCGGTCCCCTTCCTGCTCTGGCCACTCCGAGGGCTCTGGGATGAGGCTCCCCCCAGCCACACGGACAGGTCCGCCCAGCCAAAAGGAAGCCACTTTTGAATTGGATGTGGCTTTGCAATGTGTCCGTGGCCTTCTTGGTGGAAGACAGCAGGGACCCTGCTGCTTTCCAGGATGGCTTCTCGGGGCCCGGTCCTGGGACGTCCAGGCAGCCTCCGTTCAACCCCCAGCCAGTTTTGCTGAGAAGAGGTGGCAACTCACCCCCGTCTCGTAAATTGGATTATCAAACTCCGTCTCCACCGTGATTTGGCTGTATGGATGCGAATACATGAGGGGCAGCCGCAGGCTGGAATAGTAGCGACATCTGAAGGGAAGAGGAAAGCAAAGCCTCCATGGCTCAGCCCAGCTTCCTGAGAGAAAAGCCACCAGAAGCTGGGAGGGGAGAGCGTGCATGGTGGCTGTGCGTGCCAACACGAGACCCTCCCTCCCTACCTCGTGACGTAGACGTAGGCGCCCCCCAGCAGCAAGGAAACGACAAGGACGGGGATGAAGATGGCCAGCGCCATGTTGCCTCCCTCCAAGGATGTTTCTGCAGCAGCTTCTGCTACTAAAGAGACAAAAGGCTGCAGGGCTCCCTGGCACAGCCTGCCCTTCCCAGGTGCCCAGATCCCCCGGGCAGAGGGGGGGGGGACTGGCTGAGACTTACCTTCCAAGGCATGTTCAAAGCTGTCTTGGTTGACTGGAAGAGAGGCAGGGAGTCAAGCGGTGGGGGGGGGGCATGACGGATAACTGGGCTTTGGGCTCCTGCCTCTGACCCCCCCCTCAGCAAAATCCCTCCCCCTCCCCTTTCAGTCGCAGGGCTCCTGTTGTGAAGAGGGGGCAGCCCAGGAGAGCAGCCCCAAGAGCCGAGGGGAGCTACCTTTGCAGGTGGGGAGCGGCCCACTCCACCGGGAGGGCTGACCCAGAATGCACTTGAGGGTCAGCTCCCCAAGCAGCTCGAAGCCTTCGTAGCACATGAAGGTCAGCGACTCGCCCGGTAAGTACAGGCGTTTGTAGAGGATCTGGTACCCATTTTCGGGCAGACCTGGGTTGTCGCAGGCCAGGGATTCCTCCGCTGCATGGAGGGAATCAGGGAGCAGGTTAGCAAGGGGGCCAGTCCAGGGGGGACCTATTCCATGCGACTCCCGGGGACCCTCCTCTACCCCCCCCCCAGCTCCTTCTTGCACGCCCGCAAACAAGTGAGTGCGTCCCGGGCAGCAGACACGGGAAAAGCATGCCATCACTAGGCAAGCTCCGGACTTACGCACGCAGCGGGGCAGCCTCGAGGTCCAGATGGGGGTCCCCGTTTCCCGACTGTAGCAGGTGAGAAGGGAGCTCCCCTCAAGCACAAAGCCCAGGTTGCAGGTGTACTGGATGGTGGTGCCAACCAGGAGCACCGGGTCCGAAATTAAGCGGGTCGAGTGTTCCATCTCTCCGGGGTCCGTGCAGTACATGACTAGGGCGAAAAGCGGGAGGCCAGGCTGGAGCACCCCGACAGGCTCAGGCCAGGCTGTCTGGCACCTCCCCCCCTTCTGCATCAGCCTCAAGATGCAGCCCTGACCCTCCCCATAAAACCGGGTCAAAGCAGCCGCGTCTCCTGCTTCTTTAAAAACGGCTCTTTGCAAGCACAACACATTGTGTATGTGTGGTGTGTGTGTGTGTGTGTGTGTGTGTTTCAGAGTGACTGACTCCCCATTTACTGGCTGCCGTAGGACTTAAAGACAGCCTGCCCTTCTTCTCCCCCATTACCCTTTACAGCCTGGGATTGCTAATCCATTTTCCAGCCGGGCTCCTGTGGCTGTAACAGCAGACATGGAGAGAGGAACCCAGAAGGAATGGCTGAAAAACTTAATTTCCCTGCCCGAAGCTCTGGTTAACGTCGCAGGAGCAGAGCAGGAAGAAGACCAAGATGTCTTCAGAGCAACTCACAGCCACAGAGGGGATAAAATCTGGGCAGGGCCATACTTTTCTCGCAGAAAGGGGGGTCGCTGCTCCAGGTGAGGTCCCACTGGCAGGTGAGGGTGTCGCTGCCAACAATATCGTAGCCCGGGTCACACTGGTAGGTAATTTTGGCCTCCCGAACCAGCTCGGTGTGAGAAGTGGTCTTCCAGCCATTCTGGATTTCCGGCAGGTCCGAGCAGGACTCGTTCCGCGAGGCTTCTGTAGCCAGAAAGGGCCCTGGTGAGAACGGGCAGGGTGCCCAGGGGCCTGGCTTCCTGGCCAAAAGGTGGGGCACCCCAAGGAAGCCCAGGCTCACCCACCGATGTA
Organism: Thermophis baileyi; assembly: GCA_003457575.1. Lineage (NCBI taxonomy): Eukaryota > Metazoa > Chordata > Lepidosauria > Squamata > Dipsadidae > Thermophis > Thermophis baileyi. The sequence goes on from QLTV01003457.1 coordinate 349,078, forward strand.
GCTCATGGTGAAGCCCTGCCCCTTCCCGAAGATGAGGCCGGCCGGGTCCGAGTGGAACTGGATGGTCAAGTCGGGCGTGGAGGAGTAGAGCTTCTGGGGCCCACTGCTGCCCAGGAACTGGCCCAGGATGTGGCTGTTGAGGTCATCCCCGTCGTAGACCGTGAGGATATCACTCTGGCTCAGGTTCAAGCTGCAGGGAGAGAATTGGGGAGCGGGAAGGGCCCTGCTGGGTCATCAGGGCCTCTGCAGGCGGCTCAGGGAGCCCCTGCTGAGATCTGCGGGGATCTCCTGGGATCAGCAGCTGCCGGCAACTTCTCTCCCCTCCCTCCGGAGGAGCCCTGGCTGGTGAGAGGGGGTGGAGGCAGCCGGCCCCGGTTACCAGGAGTCCCTGAGAAGCTTAGAAGCAAGATGGCGGCATCCTTTCCCGGTCTTGCCACCGACAGATAGACTGTTCCTGGATAGGTGAGCTCTCAGATGCTGCAAGCACAATAGCTGCCAGCTGCAGCCTTTCCTTGGCCGAGCCCATGATCCACAGCCCAGATTGGTGCCTGGAGCTCCAAGTGAGCAGAAAACGTTTTACCTGGCTTGCCTCACTGTCTTCTGCTGTCAATTCCACGATGCTTCTGCTGGCCAGCAGAGGGAGCTACTAGCCCAGCAATGCCAATCTTTACTTGAGATTTTTGTGTGTGAGAAATGGGGGGGGGGGCGCTTTCTTTAGTCAGCTGGTAACCCCTGGGAGAAACTTGGGGTTGCCAGCTGAGTAAAGAAAGCCTCCTCCCCTTTCTTTCATTGGGCTTTTCTGAGCCAAGAAGTGGTTAGGGTTGGGGAGCACAAAGGAGCCTGCTGGGCTGGCATTGGTGCTCCTGGTCACTTCTCCTCCTCCTGGACCCTCCAAGGTCGGTTGAGGCTGGCAGATTCTGAGCAGCAGCACAGGGGTGGGGGGGGGGGCAAGGAGGGGGTGGGCAGCTCTGCCAAAGCATCTTGGAAAGCAAACATTTACAACCTCAGGGAGACGGGAGAGTGTGGTTCCCTTCCAAAGAGCAGCCTCTTCCCTTCAGCAGAGGCCATGGGCTTTCCTCTGCTTGGATCCATCTCAATCCAGAGCAGGAGAAAACAAGGGAAACGTCCCCAAAAGATCAGGGACGCTGCGTTGCTAGAGAGAAAAAAGCAGTCCTGGCAGACTTTCCCCCAACACTCTGGGCTGCCATAGGTGGGGGGAAAGCATGATCAAAGTATCTGCCATTCAAGCTGGATTATCAAGAGCCACACAGAGGCTTCTGCGGGGAGGAATCACAAGTCCCAAGTGAGGCTTTAATTGGCTGCAAGGTGTGTGTGTGTTATGTGTGTGTGAAGCAAGAGACGGGAAGAGCTTGGGCTCCCAGGGGCTGCAAATCCAGAGATTGCCTTTTGCGTGATGGGATGCATTTGTGGGAGAGGCGGACAGAGGCGGCTGTGGCTTACAGACAACTCCAGTCAAGGGAGACCACCGAGCAGATCTGCCTGGACCCCTCCCCCACCCTTGACGTAGCCCCACTTTCACTCTGCAGGCAGACAGCAACCCCCCCCCTCCCAACAGCCTTTCGGAAGTGCACACTGTCCCTCCCCAATGCTTAGTACAGATGCATGAAATCCCCCCCCCAGCTGGGGGAAATACTCACAGCTGGATGTCCAGGAAGATCCGCTTCTCCTCCCCCACGTGAACCTTCCAGATGCAGTCCTCACCCTCCGCGTAGGGCTCCGGCCAGTTGGGGGACAGGATGACTCCACCCGCCGTGGAGAGCTCTCCTCCGCAGGTGGCTGCAAGGCCAAAGAGTCAGGACGTCTCCGCCGCAGCCCCCCCCCCTCGAGGCAGAGCCCCCTGACCTGACATGACCCACCTCGGCACAAGGGCTCCGTGTCATTCCAGTAGGGGTCCCGGAGGTTGATGCACTCAATGACCGCTGGCCCCTGCTCCAGGCTGTGGCCGGGGTCGCAGGTGAACTCCACGATTGCCCCAAGGTTGTAGGTGGCATCGGAGGTGGTGAAGTTGCCATTCTGCAGGTGGGGCTCATAGCAGTGTCCCTTCTCAAAGGCTGGGGGGACACAGAAGGACAGGACTGGCACAGGCAGACCCCCCAGCACCCCCTTCTGCAGGCAGGCCTTGCGGCTCCCCACCCAATGCGTCCTTTTGGTGCAAGGAATGGGCCAAGCCCAGCCAGGAAGCAGCTGGGGGCAATTATTTTGCCGTGGGGTCTGAACTGAACCTAATTTTTGCTGGAAAATTAGAAGGATTCAATTTCATGTTCTGATTCCATCTGTTGAATTAAACTGTCCATTTTATTAACTCTTTGGGTTCAGCTTTTTTTTTTCTTTTTCTTTTTAAGGTCTTTTGCTCATGTGCAGCCGACCATTTTATCTTTCGACCCTGATCTGATCAGGGGAAATTGAGCCGACCTGCCCCATTCAGCTCAGGGTTTTCTGCGCTTCCCTTGGCCTGCGGGGCTCCAGGAGCTCTCCAAGGTGCTGGTTGCTGCCAAAGGGTCCTGCAGGGCACCAAGTGGGTGCCGGCAGAGCCCTGGGCATGCCCGGGTGGCAGAGGGTTCCTGAGGCAGGCAGGGAAAAAGAGTAGCAGGGAACCCCGGGAAGAGGACGGGGGCTGCAGGCTGGGTTGTGTGGGGAAACACAGCCTGCAGACAACGCAAAATCAAATTATGTTCAGGGTGGCAGAATTTTAAGTGGAGAGAAAGATGAAAAAGGAGGCTGGAGCAATAATGATGATGCAGGAAGTAATCATCAGAAGCAATAAAGGCCAGAAAATTAGTGCTCCACACTTGAGAGAGAAGAGAATGCCTTGGCCGAGGGGTCCCGAGTCACCAAAAAAGAGGAAAGACTTCATTTCATCTCCAGCAACCCGCTTTTTCTCCGGACATTTTGCTCCTGTTTCTGAGAAGCTCCAAAGCAGCTGGGAGCTCTCGGTGTTCCTCTCTGCTAGATTCCCTCCAGATGATGGGAGGGACGCCAGGCAGAGGGACTGAGGAGGGGAGGGGGCTGAACCAGCCTTTGGAGGGATTCGAGGATGGCCTCACCCACCAGACCACCTCTGGAGAGATCAGCCTGGCAAGCACTGCAGAGAGAGTCCGGCTTCCTTGGTACCTTCACCCACCTGTTCCTGTGCCCAATGGGCAGCCTCCAGTTGGTCCTGATCTCCAGCGCCGAGGTGGGAGGGTTGGCCCCACTGCAAGCAGCCCTCCAGCGCCTGGACCTGCCCTTTTTGGAACAGGGAGGTTTGCATCCCTGCCCTTGCCTTAATTTGGCACGTTCAGCAGCAAGAAGAAAGAATCCCCCCGCCCCCGCCCCCCCCCCCCCCACCAGGCTGAGGGAGAGGAATGGCACGTTCAGCAGCAAGAAGAAAGAATCCCCCCGCCCCCGCCCCCCCCCATCCGACCAGTTTGAGGAACAGGATGAGGCGCATCACCTTCGAATCGAATGTTGAAGGTGGGCTCTCCGTCAGGGTCCTCCGAGGTGAAGTCAACGCGCAAGGCGTTTCCATCGCTGATCACTCCTTCGAAGGGCACGTTGCTGCCCTGCTGAGAAGCGTAGAGCACGGCTGAGCGGTTCGATTCTCCGCCGTAGACCACCATTCTGGAGCACAAGGACAAGCAAGATCAAGGTCAGGGGGGGGGATGCACAAGAGCGAAAGCTCGGGGTCACCTCGCTGCCCTTGCTCCCAGTCCAGCTGGGGAGGGGAACCCATTTTTCTTTTCACTTCTGAAGCTGCTCTACAGTTCCTGGGGTCACATTACAAGAACTTCAAGTACAAGAGGGGCAAAGTCTGCCAAGGCATGCCAGGGAAACTGCCATGTTTTCTGTGGTCATAAACAGGTGTTTTACTCTGGAATCTCAGCACAGCTCATAAAGTTGTTTTATTGTCTGTCTACCAGTTCCTCGATTTTATTTTTATTTTTAGAAATGCTGCTCCTTTGAACACCAGCACCTGCCACTTCAAATGCTGTGGGCCTCGCAGTGCTGGCGAAATGTGCTGGGGAGCCAAATGCTCCAGATGTGTTTTGGAGAAGGATCCTTATTTCTGGACAGCTGATGCGCAAGCTGGTGGAAAACAGCACCAGGATTTGATTTTTGAAGCACACAGCTTAATGTTAGAAATCATAGCAGACATTTTGTGTTGCCGCTGTTGTTGCTTCTCAGAGAACGTCAGCCCAGCCTTTTCTCACCCCACAACCTCACCTTTGCTTGCCCCCCAGCACCAGCCTCTCAAAGTGCAGGTGAAGCTTCTGCCCCTCAGGGGCGCTGACCGTCCACACACAAGCCATGCTGCCCGAGGGGCTCCTCGGAGAGGTTGGTGCCAAGATGCGGCCAATGGTGGCATTGCGCACGGTGCCTCCGCAGGGGGCTGAAAGCAGAGACAAGGGGGGCCCCAGATGGTCAAGGCACGGCCTGCCAGCCTCTGGCCACCACTGCCCGCCCATCCCCCATACCTGAGCAGACAGGCTCCGGGGCGCTCCAGTGCGGCTTGGAAGCATTGAGGCAGATCAGGCTCTGGGGCCCCTCCAGCTCGTAGCCCAGGTGGCAGTTAAAATGAGCCAGGCCCCCCGAGTGCAGGCCCATGACGGCCACCTCCCCGAAATTGGGCCTACGTGGGAAGCTGCAGCTCAGCATAAATACTGTTGGGAAAAGTGCGCAGATGACATTATATTGACAGGCGGGGGAGCGTTCGCCAAGCAGCACGGAACGGAGGGATGCTGCCAACCGACTCTCTGGATTCTGGGAGCCCTGGAGGTCTGTTGGGTGACGGGGAGACTCCGCAGCCTGCCCTGCCCAGGGGGAGCCAGACCAGAGAGGCTGCATTCAGTCCTCTGACATTGAGCCCAGAATGGTGCCCCCCCCAACCCAGAGATTTCACCAGGACTCTTCCACCTGGGATGGGTCTCCTCTGAACACCCTCCAGGGCTTCCTGGAAATCTTGCCCGCAGCCCCCTTCCTTCCCACAGCCCCACATGCCACCTCAGGCCTTGCCCTCTGTGCCACCGGGCACCGTCTGCGCTGAAAGGCTTTTCAGCCACTTTGCCCTCTCCGCTTCCCTCCATCAGCAAGCGCGAAGGACGCCCGCTTCCCTTTCAGCCTCTCCCTAAGCACACCTGCGCCTTTCGTGCCAGGAGGAAATGACAGGCAGGTGCGTGGAGGGGAATTGCCTGTCTGGGAAACAGGCCAGCAAGAATGATGGGTTGAAGCCCCTCAAATAAGCCAAAAGTCCCTTTCCTTTGGCTGCAGAGGCCCTAAAATTGGCCAGAGCCAATAGCCCTTATCCAGGCAGGAGGGACCGGTCATCCCCTGTGAAAGGCTCAGCTGTGGGGTAGCCCCATTTCTTCCAGAGAAGGTGGGGCCATGTCTGGTGGGGCATCTCGGGCCTTCTTTGGACCCCTTCGAGCCTGGGCAGGAGGCAAAGCCAGCAAACAAGCTCCTGCTTTTGAAAAGGAAGACCTGCAAGGAAGCTTTGGGAGGGGGGGAAATTTTGGATGGGGAGGGGGCTGTCCCAACCGGCTTACTTTGATAATGCAGCTGGAAAGTCCCAAGGCCATCCGGGAAGGCTCGGAAGAGGACCGAGATGGTGTTGGTGGGGCTGCGGATGACCTGGCCTTCTACCAGGAGGGTCTGGTTGGCCAGCGTGACCAAGTGGCCGTCGTCCTCCCCACGAATGGCCAGCACTTCCCCCTCAGACAGGTTCACGCTCTTCACCTGCACATCAGGAAGAGACCCGTCAGGTGAGAGGAATCCAAAATTCCAGAGCTGCCTCCCTCACTCAGGGGGGAAAAGGATTTCCACTAGGTGGACGTAATGATGCCCTGAAGGAGACTGAGGCCTCTGACCTATTCAAGTCCCCCTGGGGTGGAGCAGCCAAACAAAGGGTCTGGGAGCCAATAGATGGGGCGGAGCGGGGGGGGGGTGTCCCTTTTCTTTTGAATGAGCTCCATGGTTCTTTCCTTCACCTGAAGGGTTTTCCTCCTCTGAATAGCTTTGCTCCTGCTCAGGCTGGCATTTGTGCCGCCTGAAATGTCCGGCTTTAGCAGCCCCAGAAATTACCCGCAGCCTCCTGGCCAGCAGCCTGCTCTCCACCAGAACTGCACGCAGCAGCCCCGGCTCTCCAGGCCCAGCAGGCAAGCAAGCAAGCAAGAGCAAAGTTGGAGACCCCGCACAGCATCAGGAATCTGTTCTGGATGATGAACCACACGGGTGGGGAGGAAAATGTCCTCGGGGTCATAGCTGGCACGAGGGAGTCTGCCCGTTAGTCTTCGGGTGCCTCATAGGAATGTAACTGGAGAGGTGTTTCCCTTGGAGCAGGCTCGCCCAACCCTGCTCCCCTCTGGATGTGGCGGAGGACTACAACTCCCAGGATGAGCAGCAGGGGAGGGAGGGTGTAAGACCCTCTGGAAGGCTCCAGATTGAGCCGCAATTTCTCTGGGTCCCGTTTCAAGGCTACATTTTGCAGCTGGGTGGGAAGTCAGGTGCCCAGGGAGGCAGCACATGGCCAGGGGGCCCTCCTTAGCCGTCCTAGCTAGGTGTGTTCAAGAGGGAAGGCTCACCCGGTTCCGCAGCCCCCTCTCATGCCAGCCCTCCGGCAGCCCTTCCTACCTGCAGCTCCACACCATATCCGGTGTACACTGTCACTCGGAAGGTGCACTCCAGGAAGCCGTTCTGGGGCACCAGCGGAGCCTCGGCTGAGTCGATGTAGCCCTCCGGTTCAGAGAAATTCATGCTGCAGAGACCTGGAAGGGAGGCCAGCCAAAAGCTCCCTCACCTGGCCTCTTCCAGAGCGACCGAGAGCAGCCAGGATCAGCCCCCTAGCAGGCCTGGAGGGAGCCTTACCGGGTGCCAGGGAGTCCTGGGCTGGGAGCCCACGTCTCGGAGGAGGCGGGCAGACCAAGAAAAAGGGTCAAAAAGAATTGGAAGGTGCATCCATGACCCCCCCCAACCCTTCCCATGAGCAGAGCGGGTGGAGAAACAAAAGACCCGCCAGGAGACAGGGGCAGCGATGGGGAGACGGCCGGCTCAGGCGGGGCAGAGGTCACTTACTCGGCAGCTGCTCCGGGGTGCTTACAATGGCAGGAGTCGCTTCTCGGCCCTCTTCCCTGGAGGAAGATCCCCCCTTCACAGCCTCATCCTCGACCCTCTGGGGGGGGCTGTTGGGCAGAATCCCGGCTTCCTCTTCAAGGGTCTCGGTCACCCCTCGAGGAGAAGCACCAGGACCTCGGGTCACCGGCAGAACTGTGAAAGGAGAGATCTGGAGCGAGGAATGGCTGGTCACACCGAGGCTGCTTTCCCTGCCGTCCCCCACAGGCACTGCGGGCTTCTCGTCCAGAGACCCCGGGAGCCCTTCCCCCAAATCCTCCGGGGGCTGCCGGCTCTCCACAAAGGGCCTGGGGTTGGTGGCCAGCTTCAGCCGCTGGTTCTCCTGCTTCTTCCTGGCAGGAGGGGTTGGTCGTGCGGTGGGCCCTGAGAAGGTCCCCTTTGAGGGCAAGGCCAGCTTGGGAGCCAGGGCATCCAGGGGCTCTTCTGGCACCTGCTCCAGACTCTCTGGGGTGGGGTATCTGGAGGGCCCCGTCTTCCTCCTGAGGAAGGTGCTGTTTGTGAGCTCCTCCCGGTGGGAAAATGAGTCGAGGGGCTTCCCCGCAGAGTTTATGCCTGGAGCAGAAAAGGGGAGAAAAACAGGCAATCGGTCAACGGGAGATAAAACCGTACCAGAAGACTTGTGGGGGGGGGAGACACACTGGGCTCCTGTGGGCATCTAAGGGGTTCCAGGCAGGGCCGGCTCTGGCTCCAGAGCTTTGGCAGAGAGGCCCCACCAGGTCCTGGTGGAAGATTTGAAACAGGTGGTTCTTGGCTCTTGTAAAAAACACAAGGTTATGGGCAAAGAGAGTCCATGGGCGGCTTCCATGAACCTGCTACCTCATAATTGGGGGAGAGTTGGAGGGGGAGAGCGGCTCAGTTACAGTCATATGCCCCCCTCCCCCCTTTGCAGAAAGCCAGCGAGGTGTTCCTGATTACGGAGAGCGGGCTCTTAATGAAACCTGTCCACAGCCGTCTGATCACTGCCGTGGGAGCCCGGAGATTAATTGCTATGAAATCCTGATTTATCTGGGGACAAGCAGCCCTTGAGGCGAGAGACGCTGGCTACGAAAAGAGGAGGAGACGGTGGAGGCACAAGGAGACATTCGAGCCCAGAGCTGAGCTGAGCTGGCTGCTCCCGGGAAGGCCAGGATCCCTGCAACAGCTGCTGCAAAGGGCAGAAACTTCTAGAAAGAACAGTACTAGTTTGATAGCTCGGGAAAGTGAGGCAAGGTGGGCATCCCTCCCCCCACCAAACATCACTGGCAAGGTTAAATCACAGCTGGCAGTTTGGGCCCGTGGCCCTCCTCCCTTAGGCCCTCCTCCAGGTGCAGAGGGTCCTGTGCGCCTGCTGAGGGGCCCCTTTGTGAGGGGGGTCCGCAGAGAGGCTTCTGCGGAAAGGCCGGGGCCTGCCACAAGAGGAGAAGTGGCATCTTCACCAGAGGGGGATTCCTGCCGGTTCGGACCGGTTCTTTAGAACCGGTAGCGGGAATTTCCCCCACTCACCGAACCAGCAGCAATGGCTGGCTGGACACGCCCCCGAACCGGCTCTCTCAGCGGCGCCCTAGGCGCCACCATCTTGTTTTTTGCTTCTGCGTATGCGCAGAAGCTGGATTTTCAGCACTGCGCATACACACACACCCGTGCAATGCGGCCACGTGGTGCGCAACGCGCGCGCGGCCATGTGGCGTGGGAGGAAGTGAACTGGCAGCGAGGTAAGTTAGAACCCACCCCTGATCTTCACCCCTCCCGGCCTTGTCTTTAAGTTAAGGTCTATCATTTTAACCAAATGCCCCTGGAAAGAGGGGGAGCCCCCTCCCTGCTTCCCTCCGTGACCAGTTTTCTCTAGCGCTGCCTTTCACGCTCCGCGAGGGGCAATGCTGCCAAGCCTTTCTCTAACTGCCAGCAGGGGGCGCCACACAATTACTCTGTCAGAAGTGGAAGTAATTACAGCTAAACTGCCACACTTTGAGTGCTAAAAACCGCAACCCTCAGAGAGTCCTTTGCTAAGTGCATTTAAAAGAGATTAAGGTGGGAGGGGGGCAGAGTTCTTATGATCTTATTTCTGAGAAAGGGGTGGGGGAAAAGTATACCTGAACACAAAGAGGTTTCCCCCTGTGGTGGTAAAAATAATTCCCTTCCTTGTGTGACCATTTTGAAAAGCAAATGTTAGTTTAGAATAACAGCCTCTAGAAAGTTGTCCAATTTCTCATTAGGTGTGGGGGGGGCAGGCGGGGGGCTGGAGGAGCCGTGAAACAAATTTCGGCTCAAAGAGGCAGAAATGGAAGCGGTCGGTCAGGCGGCAGGTTCCCTTTTCGCTGCCTCTGAGCCTTGCAGGGCCAGCTTGGCTCCTCCCGGCTAGGAAGGTGAACAGAGGAGCAGAGCCCGCTTTTGCTCTGAGCGCTGGAGGAGCCCCCAACCCCCGTTTGGCTGGCTGGAACAGCATCACCCAAGACAAATGGGTGATTCATGAGCTCTCCCAAACACTTCAATTAGAAACATATGGGGGGGAACATTTGCACTCTTTGTTCTCCATCCAGCCCCCCCCCCCAATATTCTTTTCCACTCAGCCAAGGCTTCCCGCCAGGTGCCCCTTCCCTTGGGCCAGCGAGTGGATGCCCCTCTGCATCATGGTTTGGCCCGGTGGGCAGCAGTGCTAGCATTCTTGCTTGGCCCTGGGTTATAAATCGGAGCCTTATTTAGGGGCAGGATCCCAGCCCTTCAAAGCTGTGTTGCCCAGCAGATGGGTCTGGCTCAGGGCCCCCCCCCCCATTCCAAGCCAGCCTATGGGTCCCATCCACCCTGTCTCTATAGGGAGCCAGCA
>QLTV01003457.1:362468-373144 GCA_003457575.1 Thermophis baileyi
TCCCTCCCCCCTCCCCAATCCCTGCCTTGCCAGTCTTCGCTGCACCAATGTGCCCTGCAAAATGCTCCCCCCTCCCCCGGGAAGACTTAGAGATGAATGGATCTGAACAAATTCTTCTCGGTTTGGCTTCTCAGGACCATGGGGAGACACTGGTGGGTCCTGAAGTGGTGAGGCCCGTGCAGGGGCCTCCCTTCAGCTGAGGGGGCAGGCACCTTCCGGGCAAAAGCCTTGGGGATGCCGGCAACCGACATTCAGCAGGGCGGGACGTGGCCCTCGGGTGGAAGGAAGAGGCAGCTGGGCTCTGCTGTCCCTTTCCAGGCCCCCTCACCCGCCCAGCCCCTCTCCCTGGCCTTCCACGGCTGCTGCCCTGAAGGAGGCGGGTGCCCCCGGGGGTCAGGGAAATGGCTAGGTCAGGGTCACCCACCCTGGGATTTCACTGCCCAGAAAGACCTGGCCATTACCTCAAAGTGGGCGCAAATGGAGATGCCCACCTTGCCCAGATCAGCCCGCCCACCTGTCACTCCAACGCCTGGAGTCCAGGGCCGGAATGTGGCCCCACCTGTCTTCACCCGTTGCCCCCACATTCACACAACCACTGTAAGAACGATAACGAGACGCCAACCGGCTGCAGTGTTGGAAGGAAGCACTACCTCTGTCTGAGATTGCCCACGTATAACAACCCAGTGCCAAATGCCAGGGGCCACTGCCTGCGGGCCCCTGTGGCTCACTGCTGTGGCTTGGCTATTTCCGCCACTGAAATAGAAAACCCCTGGGGGGGGGAATGGCAATATCTGAAGATACCCATTTGTCAAAATTCATCATTTTTTAAAAAGGGCAGATATGACTCCTCCAAGATAGCCCCATTTCCAAAAGAAAAGAATTCTGCAAACCGAGCCCATCAAATCTAGGATGGAACCCCCCCCCCTTCCAGGCGCTTCAACTTTCTCTCCCTCGCAATCACTTCACTGGGGATTTAAAGCAGAATTAGAGGCCTGCAAAGTAATTTCTGAAAGTTAAAACAATGGAGATGGTTTTCTCTCTCCTCTGGATGAAGGCGGTCGGCCGGCCCCTCGATTCCCCCAGGAGACTCTCCCTCCTCCGCCACCTCTGCTTTTTATTCTGCTCAATTGGTCTTAATTATATTAGAAAGGATAATGATAGCCCTTTCCCAGGAGCGGGAGGGCCACTCGCGTGGCAAGGACTGGTAGGGCCGTGCTGAGAACGGCTGGCCAAGCGAGAGGAGCTGGAACAGCAGCGGCCTGGCCAGGGGGCCTCTGGGGGCCTGGGCTGAGCCAGGCAGGCCGAGAGCCAGAAGCCCGCTGGATGGCCTTGAAGGCTGGCCAAGACAGGGCTCTCCAGGCAGGCGGATGGAGACATGGGCCCCGGAGCAGCAGGGGGGACACACTGGACCCTCAGCCCAAACTCAGCAGCCTGTCCGGAGGCCCAAAGGCTGGAGTGGCCCAAACAGTCTGAGGAGTTTGGAGATGGGGAAGGAGCAGGCACCTGTTCTGCCATGGAGGGGGGTCTCTCCCCCACCTGGCCTTTCCCCTTTCTGTACCACTCATCCACCTGCAGCTTGCTCCCCCCCCCCTGTCTCCATCAGCCAGTCCGGAGTGACCATCCCTTCTCCAGGACCCTTGCCACGGGTGCCACAAACAATCCATCTAGTTATCCCAAGGAGATTGCTGGGCCGATGGGATCGGGCCCACTGAGGAGGCTGGGATCTTCTCTGGTCCCAAATAATCGACTCCGTTTCCCGCATTTGGTCTCTGCTCACATGCGATCACACCGACCAGCACAAAAAGCTGCACCATCATCATCATCATCATCATCATCATCATCATCATCACCACCCTTATTGGACTGAGGGAGCTTGCCTAAAATATAATTCTGTGCCGCCTGATTAGGAGAGACCCTTGAATGGTGCCCGAAGAATGCCGAAGGGAAGGGATGGCATTGCCATGCGAACCGAGAAGGGGCCCAGTGTTCTTCCAAGGAAAGCTCAGCCCTTTCCAACGGCCTTCCGATCAGCCCTGTGTGTGGCTCAGGAGCCCAGGTCCTAAGCTCCCCCCTCCTCTCAGCAGGACCCTCTTCTTAACCGAAACCCTGAAACACCCCCTCCCCCCCCAGTGTTAATTATAAAACCTCCCTTCTTCTCGATTGTGTCAATTCTTGGCACCGACACCCAGATCTGCTCTTGGGCAGCCTTTACTGCCCCACAGAAAGCCACAGGCGTTCAGGAAATCCCCCTCTGGGGTAAACGAAATGCCAGCGCAATCTCTGTGCCCAGCAGCCACCCGCACACCTCACGCCTGCCTGTCCGCCTCGCCTCCTCCTCCCCCCCCCCCCAGCCGTGCTCCTGGCTTTGTCTGGCTCCTGGTGCTTCTCCTGGCAGGTGAGGGAGCAAACCCAATCGATATTCCATTGGAGCCCTCCTGAGCGGTAATCACACTCATCGTGAGAAGGCGGCTGGAGGAATGACGGCACGCGGCAGAGACGGCGGCTTTTCTTCTGCATCGTTTTGACCATCAGTTCCAACTGCTCAGCTCCGGCACTTTGCCTGCAGTTCCCTCTGCCTCTGAACCCCTTTTCTGCCAGCCAAGATGGCCAGAAAGCAAAAGGGAGGGCTCTGGGGGAGCCAGGGTCTTAAAACGAAGACACCCCCCCTGGATAAAGTCTGAGAAGTGTTGCAGGGCGAGGTGGGTGGGCTGGGAGAAAAGAAAAATCCTGCTTATTAGGAGGAACGGAAGCACGGGTGGCCCTTATGCTCAGAGTCCAGCTGAGAGGCGTCTCTGGGTTCTGCCTCTTTGGAAACGGCAGCAGAGGGGATCCGGCCTTCTCCGGCCCTTTGGAAGTCTTCGGTTCCAAGGAATAAGCCTAAGAAGCCCAGCAACGGCCCAAAGGCACTACAAAGTGGTGCTAAGTGGGTTTGTTCCTAGTGACAACACAGAGCCTGCAGCCGCTTTCAGAGACGAAAACCTCTGAAGCAGATGGTTGCAGGGTGTTCTGTGTATTAATAAAACTGAGGGGACTTCGGATTATTAGTCCACCGCTCCGGTGCTGCTGCAGGAGTAATGAAATGCACACTTAACCATTTATTAGCCCATCCAGAGAGTGCCTCCCTCTCTCGGCCAAGAGCCTTGCACGGAAAAGACTGGCAGCTGGAGGTCTGCTGTCCTCTTCGGCAGCGTAAAATCCGGGGGGGGGGGGAAATCAGTATTTGTGACTGGCGGGAGTTCACATGAAGCCAGTTCCCCACTGCCGAGGGAGGGCCGGAGGCAGTGAGAAGGGAGAGGGGGCTCTATTCCGGGAAGGCCTCCCCTCTGCAACCGCTTCTGTGCAGCCACAGAGAAAGCCCTGCCCTGCCCTGCCCAGCAGGAGGGTCAGTTCCACGCCACAATCCGCAAGGCTTGCGTAGTGTCGAACACAACCAGATCTAGTGGGTGAAAGGATTTCAGGGCCAAGCTCACCCGAGTTCTCCTCGGGCACCGTGGGGGGAGATGTTGGGGTGCTTTGCGGCTTGTGTGAAGGCCGTGCACGGGTGGACCTCGAAAGACGCCTCCTCTCCCATTTTTCCTTGGACGGATTTCATCCCGAGCAGCCCTCCTGCTCTGCCTCCTGGTCCCTCCTTCTGCCTCCCCGGTTCCTCCCTGGCAAGTCCTCCAAGGCAGGAAAGAAGCACTTTGGGAGGCAGCAGAGAAGGCGAGGCCATTCCCCGACCACACCGCAGGTAGGCAAGAGGGCTGGGCTGGATCTGGAGATGGCAAAGGGGGGAAGGGTCTGTAGGAGGGGCTCCAAAGCAGGTAACCTGGTGCAAGGACAGGATCCTGAGCTTTGCAGGGTTTGGCCTGTTTCTCAGCTCGGCTCTGCCACCAGAGGAACTTCTCAAAGTGGGGAGGGGGCTCCCGGATGTTCAAAGGTCCCTGGGAGGGGGGAGGGGGCTTTCCGACTTTCTCCTGATCCTGGCCAGGGTGCTCTGAGGATACGGCTGAGCTGCTGTCTGAAGCAATTGTTTCCCTCAGGCTAAGGACAGAGCTGGCCTGGCTCCAGCTGAGAGAGCGGCAGCCAACCTACGGCCTTCAAACAGACGCATATGGGAGCTGATTCACCTGGCAGCTGAGTGGCTCTTCCCAAAGGCCCAGCACGCCTGGCCACTTCCCTGCCTGCCCAGCCTCTCATGGTCGGGCAGGTCCAGTTCCTGCTCTGGCCGCTCCATCAGCGGGACCTTAAAAAGGTCCTGGCCTTCCCCCAAACTTTTGGCATCCAAGTAAGGAATCATGGCAGGATGGGGGGGGGGTACAGCCCACCCCCTTTCCTGCGACTGACAAACCCCCTTCCATTGCACCCCACCCATTCGCAGAAACCCCTCCCAGAGGGATCCGACAGCCATTACACAATCACAGAGAGAAGCCAATGAGAAGAGGGCCACAGGCAAAGCCCATCTAAACAAAGAGGCTACACACGCAGCCGGTTTCACCTGGACGGCTTTTGCGCCACTTCCCTGTTTCTGGCCTGCATACCGGGAAGACAGAAAAACAATTTGAAATTCTTGGGCAGCGTTTCGATCCGGAGAGATTCGATCATTTCATTGTGTGACTGCCGGTTTGGTCACCAGTGCGTCAGTTTCCTCCATTTGGTGAGCAGCTGCTCTTGTCCTCCCCCCCCCCATGCCCCCACCTTCGCTTCCCTCTTTTGGTCCTTTGATTTTAAAAGCTAGGAAGAATCACGGGTGTGTTTCTGCTCCCTATAAGTGCTCCTGTTCTCCAACTTGTGTGCATCCGGTCAAAGGAATGGGAAGGGGTCGAAGCGAAGACTCAAACCCCGTCTCTTGCCTGACCTGCTTTGTCCACAGAAATGACCCTTTAATTCTTTTCTGATCTTCCTCCTCTTCCCCTCCACCCTTCAACTTGGGCATTCAAGAGGTCACAGGCTACCTGCTGCCCTTTAAAAAGGGAGAGAGGCTGAGAGGCTGCCAGTATCATGGTTGCAAAACAACAGGCATGGAAACAGCCCCCAAGGTGGCTCCAAGACCCTCCCCGATTGCCAGATTCTGCTCCAGCATCGTCTGACGGGCAGCCTTGTCCCGCCAGGAGGCACCTTGTGGGCAAACCTTTGGGTGGGATCAAGACGGCCTTATTTAGGATGCCAGCTCTCCCACAATCCAAAAAGTGCAGGGTTAAGGCTGTATAGCAAATTTGATCCCAGAATAATCCCATTGCAGACCCTCAAAATGGCTTTCTTGATCCCCTTGGATCTTGGAACTGTCCCCTCCGGGAATCATGTTGCAAGGACAGCAGATCACACCCAGTAGCCGAGGAATCGATTCTTCCTGGGAAATTGTGTCTCTCTCTCCACCCATCCTCTTTTCTTGGCTGCCTCCAGGTGAGTCGTGACTCCTGCCTGGGGCCTGGACCAGCCTCTCTGGTTCTCTTGGCACAGTTTTCAGAAGTGGTTTGCCCTCCTTGCCTCCTCTTCCTGGTTCTGGAGAGAGCGACTGGCCCAAAGTCACCCAACAGGCTTCATGCGTAAGGCAGAACTAAAACTCACCGTCTCCCAATTTGTAGCTCAAGGCCGCTCAGGGTCCCTGCCTACAGCCCTGCTCGAGCCAACCACAAAAGCATTGGGGGAGACAGCCTGAATGTTGCAACCATTTTCTGCTTAGAGGAAATGGTGGTGCGAAAACAGCCCAGGTCGCAGCCTCAAAGCTAGCCACCTTCTTCTGAAATCCCCAGGCACATCTCTTTGTGAGCCACATTGAACTCCAGCCACAAGCAATTTGCTGTTGCTTCATGGCGCGTGCACACACACACACACACACACACACACACACACACACACACACACACACACACACGCCCTCACCCTCTGCCCACCTTGGCTCCTGCCCTGCAGCAGGAAGTGAACCAGTCAGAAATGGCAGGTGAACGCAAGGAGGAAGCTCAGAGGGAGAAGAACCAACTTGGGACCCCCACCTTCCCTCCCAAACCCTCCCTCTCCTCCCCCTCCTCCTGAGGCTGCTGTGCTCAGACTCACCAGAATAATGTGATTAAACACGCATTTTAAAAACATGTCAGATCATTTAAGCTCATCAAAAACTTTCTGCAAAGGGCTGCCACCTGCCCTCCCCGGACCAGCCCCACAGAAGCACTTCACCATCCTTGGGTGGGGGGAGGGAACCAAAGCAAGAATTCTATCAGACCGGACTAATCCGGGGGGGGGGGGAGTCTTTGCAAATCCAGCCCACCTTTCCTTTTCCCTATGGAGGGAAGGTGCCCCCAGATACCAGCCCCAGCTTTGAACTGTCTCCTGTTTACTGAGAATGACAAAAGTCTAATAAATAAAAGAAATAAAATGAACCGGACCTTTTTTCGGGAACGTTAGAAAGAAAACGTCAGAGTCAAGAAGGCCTCTTGATTTGAGGTACACGCAGAATCCGAGGCGGGCTACAAGGACTTTGGTCTGCCTGGTGAGTTCGGTGGAGGCGGCTCCTCTGGAGCCCAAGACCCAATTTGGGGGATGGGACAGGGTGGTCCTTAGGCCTCCCTCCCCTTTTTCCAACCCGCCCATACTTTCGAGACCCCCCCCTTTTCATCTTGCCTTTCTCACGACAGAAACTACATCCGGGAAAGGAGTTCTCTGCATCAGCCTGTTGCTCCCCCGAGCTGGACGCAAAGGGAGCGGGGGGGGGGTGTGAGGGGACCCCCCTCAGAATCCGGCCCCATCTCCCTGCAGTCCGCCCTCGCCCTGCCGCCCGGCATGGGGGTCCCATGGGGCGCGCCGGCGAATTCCGACCTCCTTTGGCTCTCCAGGCGGGGCAGCTACACAAATGCAGAGTGGCCCCTTCAGCTTCCAGACGCCCCCGACCTCGGCTGCCCCCCAACACTCCAGCCACACCAGAGGCCTCGCAAGGTCCCGGTACCGGAGGCGGCCAACCCAAGCGCGCGTGCCTTCGCCCGCGCTGGCTGCTGAGCGGCGTCGGCGTCAGCGCGGATCTTGACCGAGCCACGACCCGCCGCTTCCCCCCGCGCGGCTCCGGGACACGTTTGACGGGGGGAGGGGCGGCAGAGAAGTTCCCGGCCGCGCAGGCCGGCCAGGGAGGAACTGCGAGGCTGGCGCTGTCCGGCGCCGTGGTGCTGAAAGCAGGCGGCCCTGAGCGGCGGCGCCCCCCTCCCCTCCCCCAAGCACAGGCGCACAGGGCGGGGGTCCCCACAATGCCGCGAAGCCAAGAGGAGCCCGTATCCAGGGAGGGGGCAGCGACCCGCCCCTCCCCGCTCCGCCTGGCCTCCCCGCTTTGATGTTCGCCTACGAACTTGCGCCCGGGATGGGCAGGGGTGCCGCGACGCAGAAGCCGCCCGCACGCGCCCTAGGGCTCCGGGGCTCCCAGTCGGCGGTGGGGAAGGGGCTTCGATGGCTGCTTTTGAGCCGAAGAGGGCCGCCGTAGCTGCTTCCCCGAGGATATGAACGGACTCTGCCCCCACACCCCCGCCGCTTGGTCCTACCTTGGCGGGTCCTCTCGGTGCGGCCGCCCAGCAGGCGGAGGAGGAGGAGGAGGAGAAGCGCGAGCCCCCGGGGCCCCGTCATGGTGCTGGGATCCCGCTCCCCGCGACAAGCTGCTCTCCAGCCGAGCCGAACGGCCGCTCCCTGTTCGCGCAGCCCGGCTTGTGGCGGTGGCGGCCGCGGCAACGAAGCCCCTCCTTTGCCAATCCGAGCTGGCGCTGCGGGAGGGGGGAGCAATGGGCTGCCGCTCTGCCCCGCCTCCTGCCCGCCCCGCAGGAAAAAGCCGGGACGGAACCGGAGCTTTTCGCGGCGGAGCCGGTCTGAGGGAGAAGAGGCAAGAATGCCACTGAGCGCGTGCAGAGTATATCGAGCCCCGCCCGCTGCCGCAGTTCAACCCTCTGCTCGAGGTGGGGGGGGCAGAGCGGAGGAGAAACCCCCTTCCCTTTCTCACTCCCTGAGCTCAGGCTGACAGCAGGCTCCCCCCCCCCCCCCCCCCCCCGCCCCCTGGGGGGCCCCAGGCGGGCCCCCCCCCCCCTCCCCCGGGGGGGGGGGGGAGGGGGGGGCGTTGGTAAGACACAGCACCAGGGACAAGGAACCTCCCCCCCCCGCCGCCAGGCCCTTGGAAGGCACAAGCCGGTCCCCACTCCCCTCTCTCCGTGGGCTGGAAGCAGAGCAGGCGCTTAGCAAAGGCAGCTGCAGCCACGCAGGATCAAAGCTTCTTCTCTGAGGAAATCTCCCCACACAGAGACCCAAAGGGGGACAAACCCTGGATCAGGCTGGAGAGGCACCTGGTCACCACAGCTGATCTAAGAAGCACCCAGCAGGGATGGATGAGAGACCACAAGGAAGTTCTGAAGCTGTAAGACGCCCTGGGAAGAGGGACACCCCCCTCCCAAGAAGACATGGCAAGTGGTTTCCATGCCCGAGCCAAAAAGGGTGCCCAGAACTGCAGTTCAGCATCATCTGGATGGCACCAGGCCTGGATCTTAAGCCCAGTACCCTTGGACCAGACAGACCAGGGTATCCTGAACCAGGCCTGGGTGAAGGACATTGGCAGCTCCTTCCGTTACTTCCCCTCTCAACTGCTCATCTCCATCCAGTGGGAGTCAGTTCCAAGGCTGTGTCCCTCGATCCCATCACATCTTCCTTGCCACGGCAGGCTGACCACAGGGCCCTTCTGGGCCTCCTCGGGTCTTAATCGTCCTCCCAGCAGACCCTCCCTCCTCATTAAAATCTGCCCAGCTCAGCCAGAGAGAAAAGAGGGACTGATGGGATGGGAAATCAATGGCCCACAAGGTCTTCTCCTGGCCTTGCTTCCATGGGCAACTCAGGGGCTCAGAACCAGCCCCTGCTTCCTCTGGCAGCCTCGCTGGGTTTTGTCCTGATTTCTGCTTAGAATGAACAGCAACAAAACCCTCTCCTCTCCAGAAATGTTATTCTGTTCTTTTGCACGCATGCGCGCACACACACTCCCCAAAGCCAAAAATGTGAGCCTCAAAAGTCTTTTGCCTACTTCAAGCAGCTGCTTAGCCCCAACATAACCCAAGAGCAGTTTACAGTTGGCTCAGTTTGGGTTAACACGCCATGCCGGGCAGTTCTTTCCAGGGGTTCATTGACTCAGAAGCCACTGAGGGAAAGGAGGACCAAAGGATCAGAAGGAAGAAAACTGGCAAAGAGCCAGAGCTGAAGAAGCTTCTTGTCTTCAAAGAAAAACCAGAAAGTCCAGCTGCCTCTTGAAAAAGCACCTTTGGGACAGCCAGGGGTGGGTTACTTGAAGGCCAGCTGGTCCAGGAATTGTAATCGGTTTGAAGCCTGTGGACAAAGGCCACCCCTAATGGGTCTTAGGAAGAGGATGTCTCTGAGTGGTAGAATTGCAACGAAGGCCTGGGGCAAAATCAGGCAGGAGGGAAGAAGTGGCGGAGGGGAGGGAAGCGGAGAACAACACAGGCAAGCGACTGAGACAAGAACCGATGCCAAACACGTTGGAAAACCAAAATGGCTTCAGTTAATGTACCGAAAACGGCACAGAACGATCCTCCCAGGGAAAAAGGTCTTTCCATCTTCCCCAAAGGGAAGCCTTTTTCTGCCTGGTTGGCTGTTTAATGTGGCCCATTAACCCCTCCCTTGGCCTCCAAGGAGGAGAGAGAGGGGGGGAGGATGGGAGGGGCTGGGGAATATTGCAAGGAGGGGGAGGGAAATTTTCCCTCTCTGCTTCCACCCAACCCTCGCGAGTCCCTCAGGCAAGGGTGGCCCCGAGGCCGTCCGAAGGGCTGCAGGGTCCAATCCCGGCACTGGGAAGGGGATGAGAGGAGTGGGAGTCCAGCTCCTCCGGTGGGCTTCAGCAGCACCAATAAAGAATATTTGTAGTTCAGTGTTGAAACGAGGGGTTCGTGGTGCTCTCTGAGCTTGGCTCTTTTCTTGCAGACGTTTCATGACCCAAACTAGGAAACTAGCTAGCTTGCAGTGCTATGGAAAACTTCCAGTGCCAAATGGCCGAGGGTCCAGGCAAAGGCCCTACTTGGGGGTGGGGGTGGGGGGAGAAAGCATCTATGTCCCCTAAAGCCTTTCTTATTTCCAGCTAGGAACAAGGAGCTGCGATTGTAAGCAGCCTCCTTTTCAATGCTGTCTCTTTGCCCTGTATGTGCAGAGCCAGGACCGGTGCTGAGAAGGGGCGGTGGAGATGCTAAAACTGTTGTGTAATTACGCTCCAAACCCGAGACGGGCTGGGGCTTGTTTGCCTCCCTGCCTTCTAATCCTCCGTTTCCTAACATGAACTGCCTGCAGGCCACAAGGTGCTGGCTGACATCCACCGCCGGCTTCGTGGATTGTAAATCTGTTTAACAAAAAGGGCCGCCTGGGTGCCAATCCCAGGCTTATAAATATGGAGACAGGCAGCACCAGAGAGCAACTGGGGAAGAGGGAGAGGAGGAAGGCCGGAGGGAAAGGAACAAGCCGGATACACCAATTAATGAAGTCACAGATTTTTGAAAAGCAGCCGCGCAGGGAGGGATGCTGGCTCTGGGACCAGCCCCTCATTGCAAGAATCTTCCAGGGACTCAGCCTGCCCCCACCTGGATGGGCGGGGGGGCATGCCCTAAGACAATCCCCCCCCCGAAGACCCCCATTGGGCAGAGACTCGGGGGGGGGGGGGAAGGAGGGGAACACAAAGCAAAGGGCTT
>QLTV01003457.1:373207-411725 GCA_003457575.1 Thermophis baileyi
CCCCCTTGGGCAGGAGCCCGGGGGGGGGGGGAAGCAGGGGAACACCAAGCAACTGGCCTCTCTCCGCAGTGGGGCAGCTCTGCTTGGCTCTGGGGCTGCAACTACAAGACGACCGCTCCAAGGACGGCTGTGGTTCCCATGGCAACCCCATCACTGCCACCGTGCAGATCGGCCATCGGGAGGACTGGCACCTGTTGCAGAGAGAGGGGCCAGCCAAGCTCTGCCGTCTGCTCACAAGAGGGCCCCTCCCAGATGGCTCCCCCCTTTCCACTGCCCCCTACCCAAGGCTGGGCAGGAATAGCGTTCTGCTCAAAGCCTGAGGGGGGGGTCTCTCTGCTTCCAGGAAGCCTCGGAGGGCTGAAGGCAGCAGAAGCGACCTTGAGATCTCCTGCACCTGGCAGCAGAGACTGCCCCCCCCATTTCCCTTCTGGGGAACAGATGGAGGGGGGGAGTTGCCATCCTCACTTTGGATTAGCAGGGACATTTTTCCAATAGCTAACTACAGTCCATGTTGTACCATCTTAAGGCAACCATGTCAAGTCAACACAATTCACACATCTGTTTTTTCAACCTGCTACCACACCCGTTTCAATCGCAGAGACCAACCTCAGGAACACGAAGGAAGCAGCAGCTCGTCTCCGCACCACTGGCTGGATTTCAAGTCATTTGCTGATGTTTCCAATCAAACCTGACATTTCCAGGCAGGTGAGATTTATAACATTCGGAGTTTATTCCTCACTCTCATCCTTCTGCAAAGGCTTGTGCTCTGTTTTGCACACACAACACACACACACATTTCCCTGGGATAAGCCCTCGGCCCATCCAACCAGATGGAGCAAAGTGATTCCCTGTGGGGGCTTTTTTCCAATGGAAAGGGAAAGGAAACCTACACACAGGCTGCTCCAATGTTACCTGCCTTGTGGAATCAGGGTGCCTGTCCAGGTGACCAACAGTTGATCCCACCAGATCCTGGGTTCCATCCACCAGTTTGGCCTGAAGTTGGAGAGCTTATTTTGCACTGAGGGAAGAAAACCATTGAGCTGCAAACAGAGAGCAGGAGTAACTTCAGTGGCCTGCAATCGGCTGCCCTTTGGGGCTAACCAGACTCAGCTGCCTGGGGAGTGCTTCCATTCAGCCTAATGGCAGGCCGGCCGGCTCTGTAATCTCCCTTTTAGCCTAAATTTTCTGGAATGCAGCCGGAACAGGAGACAGCCCTGTGGCAGAGAAGCCACGGGGCACTGCAGTCTTCCTGCAATTTGGAATTCATTAAGGAAAGGGGGAGTTCTGAGCATACCAGAAGGGGCCCTGCAAGAAGCAAAGAATGTAATCACTGGCATTATCAGCTTAATTGTTATGGCAAGTGAACTGCTGCAGAATCTCTGCTGTAATTGTCTTAACCACTTTGTGGTCCTCTTCTAAAAATATAAATGGGAATATTTGTTCAGAAAGACCCTTCTGAGTCCAAGGAAAAAGGAGCAGGCGGGGGAAGGACCACTGCAGAATCTCGGGGTGATGGTGGTGGTGGTGGGGAGCTATGAAAGGGTCTCTGAAGCGGACCCTCAAAAACAGCCACCTACATCTCTGGGTCCACCCATCTCTCCATCGGAGCAAATGATTCCTGCAGTGGAAAATGGAGAGAGGCCCCTTTCACTCCAGGATGAAAGCCCTGCTCCAGCCCCCACCTGTGTGTGTGTGTGTGTGTGTGTGAACACCTGGATTCCGCTTGCTTGCTTCAATTATTTAAGGAAGAAGAAGAGGCATCAGTTTCTCAGAAGCCAGCCAGCCAGCCAGAGGAGAGGGGACTGGGCATCCTGAAGACCCCACCGAAGAGCGGTTGCAGGAACTGGGCATGGCCATTCTAATGAAAAGAAGGACCAGAGGAGACATGAGAGCACTCTTCCAATATTTGAGGGGCTGCCACAGAGAGAAGGGGGTCAAGCTATTCTCCAAAGCACCCAAAGGCCAGACAAGGAATAATGGATGGAAACTGACCAAGGAGAGATTCAACCTGGAGATGAGAAAGTTTCTAAGTGAGAGCGATCAACCAGTGGAACAGAAGTTGCCTTCGGAGGTTGTGAGAGCTCCAACACTTGAGACTTTCAAGAGGAGATTGGACTGCCATTTGTCAGAAATGATGTAGGGACTCCTGCTTGAGCAGGGGGTTGGACTAGATGACCTACAAGGTCCCTTCCAACTCTGTTACTCTCTGTTACATAGCACAGGAATCTGTGGGCTCTCACCTGCACAAGCAGGCAGGATCAGCCCCTTTCAGGAACTGGACTGTTAGATCCCACCCGGTCACTTCCCAATGTTTAGCGCATAATTGGGGGCTCTGGCCTTCCCACATGGCTGGCTGAATGCTTGGCTCCCTTCTTCCTCCTCTTCCCCCCCCAGCCTGCTTCCTCCAGGTGCCTCTCCACTAACCAGCCTGCAAAGGAGCAAGTCGGGGGCGGGGCGGGGGGGGGGGGGGGGGGGGGCGGGTGGGAGGGCTGCACGTGGTGTGTCTTTGGGTGCTTTGCATTTGCTGCTCCAGAACCCTCCCCTCCCAGCAGCCCCAGTGGGCGAGCGAGCGGCTCACAGCCACGAATTTGTATTCTGTCCGTTCAGCCTGTTTGAGCAGCGCCTGAGAAGAAGCTGCTGCATCGCTTCGGTTGCTCCATTTGTCTCCTTGACGGCTTCAGCCCCCGCCAGCAAACAGCCATCCTGCCCCACACCTGGCCCCGCTGTGGGCAAAGTGGGGCAGGACAGAGGGGGGGTGGGGGTGGGGCACGGCCTCGGCCAAGAAGCCTCCCAACAGCACCCAAAGGCACCTTCTGCAGGGATGTGATTTAAGGAGCACATTTTTAAACCATTGGGGGGGGGTCTTCATTAGGGCTAGAGATGGATTTCCAGCCTGAACCTGTCCAAAGGCTGAGAGAGCTTCATCCCGGCTTCCTTTCCCACAAGCCAGGACAGGGCAGGGCAGGAACATCCGGCCAACGCCATGTGCCTCTCCAAGCCCTCTTTTGCCCCACACCGATGGGGGGGGGCAGCGATGGGCTTTCTCTTAGAAGGCTGCTTCAAAGCCCCACAGCCGAGTCAGACCTCCAGCACCTGCTTTGAGCTGCTCCAGCAATGCTGTTGGGGCTCAGCAGGAGACTCCTGTGCGTCCCCCTCTTTCCGGGGCCGCCGCCTCCTCCTCCTTCCCCCAAGTGGGCCAGAAGCCTCTTCCTCCTCCCCCACCAGGGATGGGGCAGCTCTGCCCCCCACTGGCACAAGTCAAGCCGCCTCTTGGCCGGGCCTCGCTGTGGGCCCAACATTTGGCAAGACGAGCTTCCCTTTGACAAGAGAGGATGTTTTATTCATCAGGGGGGCATGAACACATTACGGCTTTTAATTTTGAGGGGGAAAAAACAGAAGACAAAAGACGAATCAGTCCAAGAGCATCTTGGATTCTTGTTTCCTTGAGGCTGGTCTCGAGCTCCGCAAAGGAGGAAGAGGAGGGGATCCTGAGGCGTTTGGGCAGCCAGGATCTGGCCAACATGGCATGGAGGCCGGCTTCTCTGATTCAACAGGGTGGGAAGGAGGGCCAAGAGTGGGGCGGGCAGCCCTGGGATGGATCTGCCCCACCCGTTACGCCTGGGCCAGGTTGGGGCATGGGGTAGCCTGTGGGGTGGATCCAGAGTGTGTCCCAGAGCTTGCGGCCCAGAGTGGCTACATTGCACAAAATATTTAGACTGCACACTGGAGAAAGAGCGGGATGTGCCTTTGCATGCACGCACGCACGCACACACACGCACACACACACACACACAACTGCTCTGGAGAAAGGACTGAGAAGAAGCACAAGCAATAAATGTGCTTGCCTGCTTTGGACCGCAATAGTGGGGCTGGGGAGGGGGCAAAGAGGAGGAACCCCCAAGCAGAGACCCTCCTTGGCATCCGGACCAGGCCAGGCATCGGGTGGCCGCAGAGGAAGAAGGGCTCAGAGGCTCTCGAAGGAAGGAAGCCGGGTGGCAGAAAGACAAGGGTGGTGGGAAGGAGGCTGCCTCCCAGAGGGTCCCGGGCCCCAATTTATACCCAGATAAAAAGACCACGAAGAATCCTCCGCCTGCCACCCTTCTCCGTCCCCCTTGGCAGACGGCCACACTGGCCGGCCGAGCGCCAGGCTCCCACGCAGGTGCTCTGCTTACAATGGCCGCTGCAGACCAAGCCGAAGCTGCAGGACCGAGAGCGGCCCGGCCACGACCCTCCCACTGCCCGCCGGCTCCTCTCCCCCAGCAAGCACCATCAGGGAGTTGCTCATGGAGGGGGGGGCTCTATTTTTAGCGCCCCTGCAGAGGCACAGAGAAGCCTCCAAATTTGTGCTCCGAAGCCCATTAAGCTTCAGAACAAACTGTTCGAACACGTCTTCACCACCAGCCGCCAGGACCATCTGTGGTTCTGAATGCAGATGCCGCTTCGTGAGCCACTTCCTTCTCCTCCCCCCCCCCTGCCTTGAAGGAGGGAGCCCCCACCCTGGCCACCCTAAACCAGCACCCTCTCTCAGGCAGGCAGGAGTGGGGGCCGAGTCCCCCTTCCTCAACCTTCTCAAGCCAAGGGGGGCTACTGACCGGTATCTCCATGCCCCCCATCAGGAGACACCCCCCCCAATCCAAATGCAGGAGGAAATGGCAGAGGACGGAGGAGGTGTAGGAGAGCAAGACTCTCGCTGGGCCTGGCCAAGGCAGCCTTGTGCTGAAATATCAGAGAGCCTGTTGGGGATCTGGGGGCCTCCTCACCTCCCCGCCCCCAACTGCCCTTCCCTGAGCAACAGCCCAGACCCTGGGAGGGAGGGAGGGAGGCGGCATCCACATCCTGCTGGGCAGACAAGAACTGCATCTTTCCCCTCCCTCCCCCAGCATCTCTATTTTTACACTCCCCCCCCCAGCTCCTCTTGCAAATAGGAGGGGGGAGGGAGAATCCAGGACCCTGGAAGGAAGGAAGAGGGACCCCGGCTGAGGAGCCCAAACTCTCCCGGCCTGCGTGGAGCTGAGCTCGCCTCTCCTTCTACCTGCTGCCTAGGGACAGTTGTGGTCCAAGCCGTGGGACCCGTGGAAGGCGTGGCCGAGGGTTTTCCAGAGGGAGGAGAATCTCTGCATCAGCCCCACCAGGAGAGGAGGGCTGGAGAGGAGTGGGGGCCCGTTCAGCAGTCTTTCCCCCCCTCCCTGAGCAGCTGCAATTCCTCCCCACCCCCTTTGCCTAACAAATGACATTTATTCTGATGGAAAGTGCTTATGGTCGCAGAAAAAGCAACTCCTTTAATTGAAGCACAGCTAGCAGTTTAATAAAGCCATAAAGAGGATGTAAACAGGGAGGAGGGGGATGCTCGGCACAGGGGATGCTCCGGGGGAGGGGCCACAGGAGCCAGCTTAGCAGAAGGGCTGGGGGCCCCCAGGAGAAGGCAGGGGGACTCTGAGCCATTCTCCCCCCAGTGGCCAGGAGGACTTGGAGGCCCCCAGCAGTCCCTCTGGGGCGATTGCTTGGCCACTGCTAAGTGGGGGTCCAGCCCCACCACGATGGGGATGCAGCTGCCCCAAGAAGTGGGGGGGGGAATCTGCAGCCGCCCCTCCATGAGCTTCAAAGCGGGGGAGGGGGCTCCATTCTGGCCCAAAGCCAGAGCTGCCCAGGGGTGGAGTTTGTGGCAGTGGAAATGGCCGCACCCAGAACCACCTGCGGTCTGAACTCTTGGGGCCCCAACAGTGGGAGGGCAGGAAGACAAGGGGGGAGAGGCCCCCTGCATCCCCTGCAGCCTGGCCTGGGGATCAAGCTGTGGCCCTGGGAGGCAGTTGGGTCCGGGCCCCTGAAAAGAGCTTGGCCTGCCCCCAGTCTTATTGCAGCCCTCCCTGGCTGAAGACGGGTCCCTCCCACTCTGGACCATGTTGGTGCTCTGGCCTTGGGCCACACGTGGCTAGACTGAGTTTACAAAAGGAATTTTTAGGAGTAAAAGAGACAGGCGAATTTGAATACATTAACATAGTTAAATAATACTTTTTAAAAAAAAAACCTTTTAAATAGGGATTTAAAGAGAGAGGCGAGATGATTAAATTAGGCTGTACCAATTCCCTCCCCCCAGACAGTTCTGGCTACGGCCAAACTGAAGAAAGGGGCACAGCCAGAGGCCGTGTGTTTTGTGCCCGTGTGGGTGCCACCGAGCTCTGCAGTTCTGCTCTGAAATTGCCCTGGGCAGCACCCAGACCAGCCTCCGGGCTCCTTCGTATTTCAGGCTCACATTTGGGCTAATTTGCTATTCCGAATGCGAGATCTCTAGCGCTGCCCCCCCCCCTCCGAGCCTCTGTCGAGCAGCAGATGGGTGCCAGCGGGGGGGGGGCTCATCTGGGTCAGGCTGGCCGGTCAGCTTCTCTTGGCCCAGCCTGCCTTGCCGGGCTTTTGTGGAGAAAAGTGGCGGAGGGACATTATCCAGATAGTGCCTTGAGCTGCCCTGGGCGAAGGTGGGGGGAGAAGCAGAACCCCCAGGGGAGGCTGAGGAGTTGAAGGGAGTGACTTGAAGGGGATCATTTTTTGGTCTCAGCTGAGGAGAAGAGAGACCCCGGTGGGGAGTCAGGCGAGGCTCCGGTGTTACATAAATGCCTCCTCTGTTAGCAACGCATGTCAGTTTCAACTGATGTGCTTATACACAATACCTGCAATTTGTTCCAAACTCATTCAAAAGGTTTCTTTGTCTTCTCCTCCTCCAGGCTGTGCTGGGGTTTATTCCTTGTCCTTTGCTTCCTTTTGTTGCCATCACTCAGTTACTTTATTATTTTTATGTTCCAGGATTCTTTTAAACTCCTACAAGAAAGCTATAAACGGAAACATTATTTTCGGGGCTAATACTAGTTAAACAAACAGCCTGTTGCTTCCTCGGAGGAAAACTCGCCGGCTACAGCCCAGCCCTGAAATAGCTACAAAGCAGAGATCCCCTGTTTGCAGCAGCCAAAGGGACCCCTGAAGGGCAGCCGGCTGGACCCCAGGCCTGGCAGCGCAATCAACCTGGATTCTCCAGAATAGCCACGGATTCAGGAATCGCTGGCAGCGGCAGCAGCAGCAGCTCCAAACCGCAACATGGTTTGATCGGCTGCTTCAGAGCAGGGGTATTCTTCCAAAGCAACACTGGCTGGGGAATTCTGGGAGTTGAAGTCCTCCAGGATTAAAGTTGCCAAGGTTGGAGAGCCCTGCTTCAGAGGATCTGGAAGGCCCGAGGGAGGGCCAGGCTCTGCAGCACCCAGAAATCAAGGCTTTGATGGAGGTTCAGCTCAGGTGGTTTCTTCCCTCCCGTCTTTTGGAGTGGTGGGGGGGTTGGCTGTTCTCTTCCCCTTTGAGGAGGGGAGAGGCTCACGGGGGACCTGACGGCTCCGTTTAGCCCGGGCTGCTGGCTCTGCCGCCACCGAGAAAAACTCAGTTTATGAAAGAGCTTCACTGATTTGGGGCCAACCCTAAGACATCCCCCTGTCGCCCGTTCCCACGGAAGGCCTTCATTGTCCCCAGGACTAACCGATGACCCCTTCCAGGCTCAGGCAAGCAGCTTTCTCCCCACGGCGATGCCCTTCGCTGGGCTGGAAGGGTATTTTTGCCCAGTTTGCGCAGAACCCGAGTGGAACTGCCCCCCCCCTGCAGCGAGGGGGAAGAGAGCGAGGATTCACCCACAGGTTGAGATGAAGGAGCCCCCCGGGGGGGGGGTGTTGTGTGTGTGAAGAAAAAAGGGAGGGGTCCAAGAGGCTCCTCTCTCCCATCCTTCCCTCCCTCCCTTCCACACCCACCATCTCCACCCCAGACACCCCCCTCTTGTCCTCCCGGAGCCCCAGCAAAATCCCATCCCCCCCCCCCCAAGATATTCCTAAGGCCACCTAA
The DNA here is from genome assembly GCA_003457575.1 of Thermophis baileyi. Lineage (NCBI taxonomy): Eukaryota > Metazoa > Chordata > Lepidosauria > Squamata > Dipsadidae > Thermophis > Thermophis baileyi. The sequence goes on from QLTV01003457.1 coordinate 381,077, forward strand.
GCCAACTCTCAAAAGAAGCCAACCGAGGCTCATCTCCAAGAACCAAAATGTTTTATTTGGCGTCAGTCCAAGAGAGCTCCCCGAAGGGCTCCTGGCAGGGAAGGCCTGCACATCCGTCTTTTTCACACCTAGACACCCTCACACCCACACGTGGTTGTGCATTATGGTTCCGGCAGCTCCGATGGGGGAGAAGCCATCGTCCACAGAAGAAACCCTGCTTGCAGATCCGTTTTCCATGCCGTTCTGAAGCCCTGAAGAGGGAGGAGAGATGGCAGCTGAAAGAAATCTGGGTTCTGCTGCTCCCCCCTTGGCTGGCGCCCTGCCTCCCCCCCTGCCCCCCAGGCCGTTCCCACGCAGACCTTCCCCCTGCCTGGCTTCGGAAGAATACCTGGGGGAGTTCCCAAATCATGCAAACATCCTTTGCGAGAGAAAACAAGCCCCGGATTAGAGAACCCGCTCAGAGGAAAGCCACCCTGGAAACCTCACACAATTGGCAGACAGAGGAAGAGGACATTGACTAAGGCTGAGCTGCTCCCGTCCAGTTTCTTCATTGGCTCTTAATGAGCTCACAGAGCAACGTGCAAAAGGCTCCAGCTTGACTAAGAGGAGGCCAGAATAAAGTTAGCCAGGAGGAGGAGGAGGAGGAGGAGGAATAGAATGTAGAATAACAGAGTTGGGAGGGACCTTGGAGGTCTTCTAGTCCAACCCCCTGTTCAGGCAGGAAACCCCACACCATTTCAGACAAATCTCTTCTTAAAAACTTCCAGTGTTGGAGCACCCACAACTTCTGGAGGGAAGTCCTTCCACTGAGTCTAACTCTTCTCGTTGTTCCCCAAGCAGGACTGACCGATTACCTTACTCTTTTCCAAGGTATTTCATCATGATGCTGGTCACGTCGTCTTCTCTGCCTTCCGCCTCGGACCGTGGGTGAACTTTGGCCCCCTCCGAGCTCCCTCTGCCCACACAGCCTTCCCCTTCCTGCCTTTGGACTTGGGGCCGGCACTTGATGCTGTCGGCGCTTTTGAAAGACCCCACCGAGCCAGAAGAGGAGTCAGAGGAGTCGGAGAGGCTGCCGGGGTCCTCCTTCGCTTTCAACTGTGGGGATAAGACGGTCTTCATCTCAGACAAGAAAGTGCGCTGAGGCGGGGCGGCTTGGTCTTCAAAATGGACACTGAGAGGCCGCTGTCCGTCCTTCCTCTCCTTGGGGCCTCTGGACAGGCTACTGGTGGACTGAGCTTTCCGGATGGCCGGCAGGAAGTCATCCAAGTCAGTATCTGTTTTCCGCTCATAACTTAGTGTTGGTATTTTCCAAGAGAACGGATCCTTTCCTTCACTCGGGATCTCCCCCAGCCTCTTGCTTTGGAACATCAGAGGTTCCTTCCCGAAATCCAGGCTTTCTTCCAAGGAGGGCTCCAGGCAGCTCCTCCATGGCCTCAGGCGCGATGGGCCGACCACGTCTCCTCCACCCAGGATCGGAGAGGCCACTTTGGCATAAGGGTCACCTGTGTTCTGCAGGAGGGAGTCGTAGGAGCCAAACCTGGAGGTCCCTTTCAGAACTGGGGAGAGGGACGGCCGCAGCCCACCATCCGATGAGATGCTTCTCAAACTGGAGGAGCGAACCAGGTCAACTCCGGGGTTTGCCCCGAGGTCATCCAGGCTGATTTGAAAGTCTTCGTTGTCCTTCAGGGTCCTGCATCTCCTTAGGAAGGGAGCCCCGGTTGTTTGGTAAATGGGCAAGGAGGAGGGGGCCTCCTCCAGAGGCTCTTGGTCCTTCAGCCGCTTCCTCCGCAGCTCTTCCACGTACTCCGAGAGCGCAGAAGAGGACCGGGACAGCTTGTCCTCCTCGGCCAAAGGAGAGAGTTTCCTGCTCGGGGATGGAGACAAAGGGAACTTCTCTTCAGCTGCGGCGGGAGAGGCCACGGGCCTCTGTGCAGGGGGTGACGCGGCCTCTGACTTGAGGGGGCTGTCGAATTCCTCTTCGGGCCTCCCGTAGTCCCGCCTCAGAGAGCCAACGGGAGGGCTTTCCGGGCCTCCTCCACACCGTCCGTAGTCCTTCCTTTTCGCACTTAGCCACGACATCGGCTGCCAGCTTTTCTCCGGGTCTTTGTTCGCCCTACAAGGAAAAAGTAGAACAAGAAACTCTGAGCTGGACATTAAGCCAAGGTTTCACCCCACAGCTGCTGGATTTGGAAAGACACGCCCGGCCGGGTTCCACAAAGGAAATCTACATTTACACTTGAAATTGAGATGAGAGAAGCTGCTTCCCCATCTGGCGGGACGCAGCCCTCGATCGCAGCTGCTCCCTCCGGCTTTTGCTCCAGGAACCCTGCAGGGCCAACCAGAGAGGGAAAAGCAGCCGGACTGGCAGAACGGCGATCGGAGTCCCTCCTTGGAGGGTGGGGATCCCAAACTGCCAGGGAGTTGGGCTATTCCTTCTCCTTTACTCTGTGCTGCGGGGTGGGTGGGCAGAGAGCCCTTTCCCCCCTGAAAGCCGGCATCACAACAGCCTCGCAAAAGGAGAAAGGAAGTGAGAAAGGCCGTGCTGAAAAACTGCAAAGGGTTCCTTTCTTTTTCCTACTTTCTGCTCTGTTTTGAGAAATACACATTTTAACATCATTTAGCTTGGCAGTAATAGACCCTTCTGGCTAAGAAGAATGGATGCCGTTGCCATAGCAACATTACACAGCCTGTAATCTGCAGAGTCAAGACCTCGGCGAGGTTGACCTGAAATGAAATCTACACGGAGGGGTCTCTCTATCCATCCACCTGTCCGTCCGTCCGTCCACCCACCCATCTCTCCTGGGAAGGCCACAGAGCTTGGGAGGGCCTTGGGCAAAGCAGCCACGTGGGGAGGTGGCCAGCAGCAGTGGGGCAGCCTCAGTTTGCAAGAAGTCAACCTGCAGCACAGAAGAAGACCACCCAGAGCCTCCCCCAATTGATCCCAGACCCACTGTGGAAAGAGGAACCTTGGACTGGTCAAATCATGCCTGCGACTCAGTCATTCAAGCGCAGCCCTGCACCCTCTTCTGCCCCTCCAACAAAAGAAGCTGAAATGGTGTGGAAAAAACAATCCCTGCTGGGCTGCTAGCAAATGACCCCTCCTTTAAGCAGGCCCATTCTTCTAGGACCCCCCCCCCCCACCACCCCCCCCTGGAAGGATGGGCTGCTAGCAAATGACCCCTCCTTTAAGCAGGCCCATTCTTCTAGGACCCCCCCCCCCCACCATGCCCCCCTGTCAGGCTCAGGGCAGAGGAAGCTCCTGGTGGCCTTTCAGGAGGATCCGGGCTTTGCCAACCTCTCCAGGTTAGCCACAAATGTGGGGCGGGGGGGGCTCCTGCTACCGTCTCCTCCCACCTGCTTACTGGGACCTTGAGTCACTTGCTTTCCTGGCCGCCTCCTTGCCAAAACTGGCACAGCCCGGATCTGCTTCTCCCGCCCACCTGCTTGTTTAGCATCCCAGAGCTTGTTTACAGGAAGGGATGGGCACCCTGGATTGGCACCCTCTCCTCCATCTCCCACCGCGCCTGGGCTGCCCTTGGGGGCCGGGGGTGGGCGGAAGAGAGAGCATCACAGTGCGGTGCGAAATGACACCAGAACCCATGACAGGCACTTGACTGGGCTCAGGCGCCAGGCCTTGTAGGTGGGCCTCGTGCCAGGCAGAGCCAGGAGGGTCCAGGGAAAACCCCTCTGCACCTTTGTTGCCTTAGAAACGGGTTCTCTCCCTTCCGGCCTATCAAAGAGACCCCCAAAGGAGGCTTGGCAGAAGAGAGACCCAGGCTCTCCTCCCACCAGAGCCCCTCAGCCAGAGAATGCTTGCCGTAGACCCACCTAAATGGGCAGCACATGGTTCCCAAATGCAGCCCCTCCTTTGCCCCCGAGGAGACCCTCCCTCACAGCCCCCCAAGACAGAGCTCGGTGCTGCCCAGCCAAGCAATGCTGCTCCAGCCTGGCTCACAGACCGGCATCACCTTGCTCGCCCACCGAAGGGCCAGGGGACCTGGGCCGTTGCCCCTGCAACCAACCCGAGGGAGACCAGCAGCAACTGGGAATCCTTGCAAGGAAGCCAGAGGGACAGGAAACCTCTCGAGCCAAGAAGCAAGAGGGGGAGGGGGAGGTTGGTCCCAGCAGAAGCCTTCCTTCCTTCCTCTAAAAGACCCCTCCCCGCCTGGCAGGTACCGCCAAGGGAGTCGGCCTTAGGGCAAAGGGGAAGGGGACCCTTCGCAGCCAAGCTTCTGAGGGGGAGATGCCAGCCAGTGTTTGGCCCTCTCGGCCAGTGAGAAGCAGCCCCGTCTTCTGGAGCAGAAAACGTCTTTCTCTTCCGTGCCTTCCAGTCTAATGAGCGGAGAAGCGAAAGTGGCCAGAAAAGGCTTCCCCGGCTCTCCTTCCTTGCTTTTCCTCCCCAGGTTTTTTTTAAGGGACCGTCTAATGGGAGAATCTGAAAGCCTCCCTAAGCCAAATGGAATTTTTGCAGTGTGCAATCTGCACCAAAACAAATGACATACAACAGTAATTAGTGAAGATTACACAGCAATTAGGATGATTATTATGCTTATGCTAGTTGAAATAATTTATGCAATAATATCTGTACTTGAATTGAAGCACAGAGCATGTCCAGAGACAAAAGGATAGAAGCGGTAATTGCACAGAGGGACGGACCAGCTGAAAGGCCCGGCAGCAGCGAGAAACGCCAGCCCTGCCTGGGATGCAACACGGCTTCAGCCCTCCGGTGGCACCAGAAGATCCAGAGGAGGAGAGGAGGAAGGGAATCGACACCCAGCACTCCCAGCCTCTGCAAGAGCGAAATACCAGCCAGGGCGCCACACAGAGTCAAGCATGCTGTGGGGTGAGGAGAGGGGCACCCCTTCCAGAGGGGACCCATGCTCAGAGGCTGCAGAGGCCGGAGAGCAAAATGACCCCGCCCGGGACCACCTCTTGGCAGGGACGCAGTAGGCCAGAGCAGGAGCCAGCCTCAGAGGAGGCTGCCTTTGGCCATGGGCCCCGAGGCCCTCCTGCCCCCTTTGAAGCCCTCTCACCTCAGGCTCGGGAGGCTCCAGACGTCCAGCGAGAGCTGAGAGCTACTTCCCACCGGACTGGGAGCTGATGGGGACGTCCAGCCTGACCCCGTCTCCAGCCACGACCGGACGCTTCCTTCAGACTCCAGATTTAAGCTCAGTGATGAACTCGAAGCCAAACTCATCTGACTCTCCCTGCAGGGAGAAGAAGGGGGGAAGAAGGGGGGGAGGGGGAGGAGGAGGAGGAGGAGGAGGAGGAGGAGGAGGAGGAGGAGAGTTGCAGCTTTGGCCTCTTCCGAGGAGACACGGAGACAAGGGTTGGACACGGAGGTAATCCCAGACCCTCGGGAAGAGCCCCTCGCCTCCACACATTCAATGAATTATTGTGATTATGATTTAAGTTGCTGAGTGGGCAGATGTGGGCGGGGGGGGCTTTGGGCAAAAGACTTGCAAACATCTGGACATCTGCACTGCTGTTTCTCAACCTTGGCAACTTTCAGCTGTGTGAACTTCATCTCCCAGAATTCCCTGTGTGAATTCCCTGCTGTGTGTCACTTGAGACTACTCCCCTCCTGCTAGCTGGGGAATTCTGGGAGTTGAAGTCCACGCGGCTGAAAGCTATTAAGGCCTCTACCCAACGGCATGGCAAAACAGCCAAGGTGGGCTCCTCAGTGCCCTGAACAGGAAATGGTGCACGCTCAGGGCAGCCCCCCCCCGCCCACAGAGGCATCCTGGCCAGTGATGGGCACCCCCCCCTCCCAGTGTGCAGCTTAGAAAAAGCCAAAGCATCTTTTGGCCATCGCTGCCCTGAACTGCCAAGAGAAACTCCACCGACTTTCAGGAGGGAGAAGCTGCCAGGCAGAGAGTTGGGAAAGTGAAGTGTGAATTCTGAAGCGCAAAATGGAATAAATCCCAAATCGGTGAAAATCTAATCCGCCCTTCCTTTCTATTAGCTTCTACTCTGTAAGACTTGTTTTTCACAGCTGCCGATCAACAGGCTTTATTCCGCAGTCTCCCATCAGCCCCAGCCGGCTCGACTTACGTCTCCTGCCGTGCACCAAGGGAATCCTGGGCCGTCTGGATGCTGCGAGGAAGGAGAAATCAGTCCCGGGTCCCAGTGACGGCTCCCCTCCCCTTGGGACCCCCAGAAAGCAGGATCGGGCCCCTCTTGAAATACATGCACTCACCAACATTCACGCAGGGAAACTGAGACCAGCCTCCCAGGACGGAGGGTTCAAAAATGGCTCTTGGGGGTTTTTTGGTTTTTAAACCAAACCTGACTCTGTGAACCGCTTAGAGAGGGCTGTAAAGCACTATAAAGCGGTATATAAGTCTAAGTGCTATTGCTATTGCTAAATCCTCTAAGCATCCCTTTCGTTTGAAAATTCAGATGCGGTTGATTTTTTTTCTGTACGAAATTTATAAACAACTGGAAGTTGGCATTATTAATATTAGATAAACTGACCTGCGGTTCTCTCTCTTCCTCCTCAAAACTTGAGAGTGAAGTGGGGGGAAATGAGCCGTCCTGCAGAGTTGCTAATGCTCTATTAACAGGCTTAATCACTGCTATCACCAAGGAAAATCATTCTGCCAGCAGAAGTGACGTCAAGGCGGAGGAAGGAGCGGACCGTGGCTGCGCTCCACGGGGAGGAAACCGCTTCCCCTCCGCCATCGTCTCCTGGCCATCACCAGGGAAGGTCCAGGAAATCACCAAAAGGTTTTTCGTTCTGGTCTCTCAGAGAAGCATCTTGGTCTGAACTGTCACCCCCGTAAACATGCAAACTGCAAGGGGACACCGTTCTCTACGGCTGTGGGCCCTCAATACTGCGGGCCCCTATATTTTTTGCAATGCTCCCTTTTCCCCCTCCCACCCTTGGCTCCAAGTGCCCCCCCCCCGTCTTGTTGCTGGACTTTGCTTAAGCTGCTCTGATGGAAGCAGGCAGGAGGGGGGGCAGTGCCTGCCCCCCCTTTCCTTTTTTCCTGACTTCCATTTCAGTCACGCTCAGCAGCTCAGCAAGGCCCAGATCACAATCGGCCCAGTCTTTACACACACACACACACACACACACACACACACACACGTCAATCTAGGCGGTCCGCTTTTGAAAAGGATCCCTTTGTGGGTTTGGCTCCTGGGATCAATTCCCTTTCCTGTTCATTACACAAAGCTGAGCTGGAGAACAGGAAGGTGGGGGGCAGTCGAGGAGGAGAGGCAGCCTGGCTCTGCCAGGGGAAACAGAGGCCCTGTGTTGGGCTCACTTTCCCCAAGCCTTCTGCTGTGGGCCATCACCACGAAAATGGCCGAACCTCAAGCACAAGGAGGCTGGAATGGAGCTCGGCAATCAGGGCTGGCCAAGCAAGAGCTGGGCGAATGCGTGCCGCGACTCAACCCCACGGCTGAACCCACAGATCCCAGGATGCAGGAGGGGGCCCAGCCGCACGGGAAGGGCAGAGACACCTGTCCAGGACAAAGGCCACTCGCTGCACGATAAGCACAATCCCAGACTACATTCAGCTGGAAGGGGGGGGCGGCTGGTCTGGACACTGGAGCCAGTTATCAAACCTTCCCCCAAAGCACGTGGTGGGGGTAACTGCCGCTGCACCCCACTAACGGTTGGGGTTCTTGCAGCATCGGGGAAATCTCCTCCCGGGCACTGTCATGGTGCTAAAACTCTCTCTCGGTTCAGCCGGGCCCTGATTCGGCTTCCCAGCTTTTCTGGCTGAGCAGCTGACAGGGCCTTGGAAAGTGGACAGCTGGGCAAAGGCCGAGCCCTGGTAGGAAACGGGGAGAAGCTGCCCAGGGGACTGTCGGGCTGGGCTCTGGCGCACTCACCTCTCCGTCTCACTCTCCTCGCTCGACTGCACCTCTTCCAAAGCCACCTGCAAGTCTGCAATGCGCCGGATCGAGGTCTCCAGGTCTGCCTGCAAAGTCTGCCTGACCGCGGAGAGCTGGTCCACTTGCTTCTCCTGGGGAAACGGGAGGGGGATTCAGGGGGGAGCAAAGGCAGGACTGGGGTGGGGGCTCCCTCCAGAGAGAAGCCCATGGGGGTTTCAGGGATGCATGCGGGGAGACAATGCAGGACTCTTGGCTGGGGTCACACAATGGCCTTAGCTCAGTTATTGCTTTAACCCATTTTCTGAGTTTAACCCAAAGCTGACGGTGGCTGGTTTGCACAAGCCCCTTGCTGTGTCTGCTCTACCCCGAGGCAGCAGCGCCAATCGGGTTGTGTCTCCAGCCCCCGCTGGTACCGCCAGGCCGAAGCGTTTCAGAACAAGGAACTCTCGTGCACTCTCTCAGCTGCAAAATGGGACTTGGCCAACCCCTCCCTCCCTCCCTGCAAAAGAGTGGCCAGCGTGGCAGAGCCTGCAATTCCTCTTGATTGAAGCTGCCAGCAATCAAATCATCATCACGGAGGTGACAAAGAGCGAGGCACCCACAAACAGCGGCAGGCCTGGCTGGGAAGGCCTGAGAGGAATCAGAGAAGGCCCGAGGTTTGTGGGCTGGATGAGTCAAATGGAAACAGAACTGGGGTTAGAAAAAAGAAGGAGACAGGAAATGCAGAGTGTGGAAGAAGCAAACCCTCTGAAAAGGATGCCTGCCGGTTGCAGAACGGCCCAGCGGTGGGAGGGAGGGAGGGAGGGAGGGCCGGAGGAGCACGGAGCATCCTTCAACAAAAGGCGGATGCAACCACCAGGCCATGTGGAAGACCAGGGCCCCACTTGCTCTGGAAGGGAAAATGGGCCAGGTGCAGTTGGGCAGAAAGACCCCTCCCCTCTTTGCAGGAGAACAGGCTGAATGGAAGAAGCCGGACTCTGGGCCTGACCCTTTGCTCAGGGTTGCCTCTTCCACTCGTCCCAAGCATGGGAGGTGGTTCCTTGGTGGCCAGAGCTGGCGGGGAGACCCAGCACTGCCTGGCCTTTGGAGGAGGGGGGCAGCCTTCAGCTGGGACCAAGGAAACTGGGAGAGCCTCTGCCCCCACTTCTCCAAGGCAGAAGAGCTGGAAGTCAGCTCTTTCAATCCCACCCTCTTTGGAGGGAGGGACAACCTCGTAGATGCTAACAGATGCAAACAAGCATGGCCTCTTCTGGGCCTTCCTAGAGAGCAGGAGCTAAATTGGCCATTTGGAAAAGAGAAATCAGGAAAGCAAACAGCCTATTGATCCTCAAGACGCTCGGCCAAAAACACGAGAATCATCTCCTCATCCTTTCCCCAGAGAGGAAACTCAAATCTCATGGAAATGGTCACTGAGGGGGAAGGCCTTGTGGTGCTCTTGTGGTGCTGGTTGTGGCTCCTTCAGGGCTTGGAATCGGAAAGCGGCGGCTTCTGTTTCCTGTGGGTGGTTTGGAAACTCAGTGTGCGGAGGCCGTCACTGTGCAAACGAGAGATATTGTAATGCCACCGCACCGAGATACACGCGTGCGATGACAGGGAGACGGGGCGAGGGGGCTGGCATAATTGCACATTTCTAAAGATACGTATATTTCTCTCTCTCTCTCTCTCTCTCCTTCCCCCTCCCCCTCCCCCTCTCTTTTTGCCCTTTGCTATTTTAAGTATACCTGGGAATCTCGAACCTGCTCAAAATCTCCCTTTGGAGCTCTGAGAGCAGGAGCAAAAGTGGCCATTTGGAAAGGCCCTCCCTCCCCCCACCTGCTGCGTCCTCCCAACAATCTTGTGGGGTAGGCCAGAAGGGCAACCCCAATTTCAGACTTCCAAGGGGCAAATGGAGTGGGAACGCCACCCTCTCTTAAACTCCTTACTATGTTTTATTCTTTTAAAATAAATGCACATATCGTCGTTAATTAAAAAAGAAAAACCCAGCGCTTCAAAGACAGATCTTACAGCCTGCTTTCTGTCTTCTTCCAAAGACAATGAGAAATGGCCAGTTATACAAGTGGGGAGGCCAGACACCCCCCCACTCCCAAAGCAGCAAGAGAGAAACATCCTTCCTTTCACGACGGAGACATGACAGCATCGTCGTTTTCACTTAGAGACCGATTATTTCATTGACGTTGTCTCTGGGGAAGAAGGATTTTTCAAAGCAGCTTCCGAACCTCAATAGCAAGGCTGAATCTGTGTCATACGTAAAATCACTTCCACTATCCCATCTACAATTCAAATGTTTTTTAACAAAAAAACCCGTCACTGCTGCTGGTGCAGAGGTGGCGCAGTGGTTAGAGTGCAGCACTGCAGGCTACTTCAGCTGACTGCTAGCTGCAGTTCGGCGGTTCAAATCTCACCGGCTCAAGGTTGACTCAGCCTTCCATCCTTCTGAGGTGGGTAAAATGAGGACCCAGATTGTTGGGGGCAATAGGCTGACTCTGTGAACCGCTTAGAGAGGGCTGTAAAGCACTATGAAGCGGTATATAAGTCTAACTGCTATTGCTATTGCTATTGCTCTGATCAACCTCTCTAGACTGAACTTCAGCAGTCCAAGAAGAAGCTGGAAAGGAGGACGAGAGCAGACACCATAACCGCCGAAATGGACATCCAAGGAGAAACCCGCTTTTCATAGCCAAGCTACCTATAGAAATAACCACAACACAGCACAGAAAAGGAAATGCACCCCACCTACAGGATTAGAAAAACTTTTCCCAGCCGTCTCTATGGGATTTTTTGCTGAAACTCTTCTCCGTCCTAAGGGCCCATTTCCTGGCCTTCCTCTCTTGGCACCATTTCACAGCACTGTTTGAAGACAACCAGTTAACACTCATCCCTGCAGGAAGGATCCTTCGTTGCTGCAGCGAAGTTGAGCCATGCTCACTCAATCCTGGCTAGCTGCTGCCAACAGGAACCGCCATTCGGATCCTCTCTTAAGCCCCAGGGGAATTGGCTCTAGCCCACCCACTCGCCCGCCCCTCCTCCAGCAGCACACCTGCCCAGGCTCAATTGCGCCCACAAGGCCTTTGCCCACCATCAGCCTGAACAGGGGGCTGAGCTGGAGCCCTCCGTCAGGCAAGACCCAAAACCAATCTGGAGAAACTGGCAAGGGAGCTGCGCCCAGCTTTCTTCCACACACCAATCCTGTCGCATCCTCGGCAGCCGAGTCTCCCCACAGCCTCCCTTCCTACGGATCTGAATTGTCCGCCACTGAATGTCCTGCCACTTATTTCTGCCACTGAATGTCCTGGGATTTCGCTCTCTCACTCTCACTCACTCCTTCTCTGTTGGCCAAATGAGAAAGTGGCCAGTTTTTTTCCAAGGCTCAGGTGAGATGGGGAGGGAGGGAAGTCACTCGCTGCTAATCCTCAGAGCAAACCCACGGCTGCAACTGGTGCAAGACAATCTTCGGGGCTGAGAAAGAACCCCCCCCCACAGCCTTTCCTTCCCCAAGACACAGAGAAAGGAACCACGGAAGGGGCAGCTGAAGTCACACACCCCTTTGGAGTGGTTTCCCTCCAAGTCTGTGGCAGAAACAAAGAGGCTCCCCTAAGCCCTCCTGATCTCCCCACCAACCCACAGCTTGCACTCCGAGGGAGGGGCAGGGAGGGGGCACTTCCAAGGAGTTCAAGCATTGCTCATCAACCCTTCCCTTCCCTTCCCTCCTTCCTTCCTTCCTTCCTTCCCGCCAAAAAGCCAACACTGAGAAACGATTAAGGCATGCAAAGTGAGAAGAACGGAGGTGAGGAGGAAAGCATCAGGCGAAGAAGAAGGTGCTGAGATAACAGCTATGGCAATTAGGGAGAATGTCTGCTGTCAGAGAGGCCCAGTGGCAGGGCTGGGGGGGGGGGAGAGACAGATTTCACTGTTTGCTTATTTCTTGCTCGGACTCTTTGCTTCCTCTCCCCCAGAGCCTTGGGATAAAGGAGAGAGTTTCTCTTTGCAGGCCCCAGCATACCCTTCAGCATCGGGCCCTTCTCTTGCAGCTCCTCCACCACGGCTGCTTTGGAGGCAAACCAAGAGGCGGGAACTTAATGACAGGTTGGCACCACGGCTTTGGTTTGCCGAAGGCATCCTTGGCTTCTTTAATCGGTGCCCAGACCAGGAGGATATGTGGGCAGCTTTTCACACGCTGTTACATAAGGATTAGCAAGATTTGGGAGCTCAAGGCACAACCTTCCTGGAGCTACCCAGGAGTAAAGACACGATCTTCCTGCCCCCTATGTTTCCTCCACACACACACATTTACCTGGGAAGTTACCTCTGCCAACTACACACTATGGCAAGGAGGGCGCCAAGCCACTAGACTCCCCCCCCCGATCTTGCGCTGGGTAGAAGAGGCCCCCGAGAGACCAGGCGCTCTGCACCCGCACCTCTTGGTGCTAGACCCAAAGAAGTGGGACCCCTGGGGCAGGAGAGCCCTTCCAGCTGCCCAGCAGGGGCCTTGCAAGTCAGGCCTTGGGACCCAGCCCCAAAGAAATCAGCCCAGCTGCCAAACTGCAGAGCGTAACGGGCACAAACCACCACCGACGTGTTGATTTGCTAAGGAAAAGGGATCTTAGCTGCTCAAGTCAATAAAGTCACCACCTATTGCAATGTGCCATGAACTGTCCTGCAAGGAAGCATCTTACGTATCTCACCTATAAACAAAAAAGATTTCTAAACCGGCTTTTCTGTCCGTTCCCCCCGCCCTCCCAACCAGACCAAGACCAGTGGGGTTGCTGGTCAAGGCCGGACCTCTCACGCACGGATGCCCCCCCCCTACTCTTACCAGATCCACCCGCCTGCGACTGGCCTCCAGCTCCCTCTGGGCCAGCTCGCTCATGTCGGCCTTCACCTCCTCCAGCCGCAGCCGGTAGTAGTGGACGTTCTCCCTCTCGCGCGCCTCGCTCTCCTTCGCCTTCTCCAGCTCCTCTCCCATCTTGATCACGCTGTCCCGGAGACGGAGCACCAGCACCTGTGGGGAGCAGCCTCAGGGGAGCTGAGCAACCCCTGTCCAGGAAGGGCCCCCCTCCCCGGTATGGCCAGCGCTCTACCTCGAACCGCTTGATCTGGACGCTCTGGAACTCCATCTTGCTCTCCAAGTCGCAGATCAGGGCCTCCTGGCGACTGACGATCGACCGCTCCACCATCGCTTGCTCCAGGTAGGAGAGCCTGGCCTGGGCCGCCTGCAGCTGTTTGCGGAGGGGAAGGGAAGGCGGACCTCAACCGGGGCAGTCCCCCCAAGCACAGTTCTCTGGTCGGGGGGGGGGGGGATGGGATGGCCTTGCAGCAAAGCACCATTAAAACTCAAAGGAGAGCAATCCCTAAACCACGATGGGGCAGGCAGGGGCACCCCTACACCATCCCCAGCTACTTTTAGCAGCATTGCAGGCTGGCAGCTCCCCTCTCCGAGAGCCGGACAGGAATTGAGGCCCCTGGCTCCAGAAAGGCCTTTGTTCCACCTGATGACCTCCCCTCTGCAGAGCCCCCCACCCACCCCCGGTGCCCTGTACAGCACCCCCAGCCCAGCCGGCATGCAGTTCCAGCTCTTACTCTCTCCTGCAGGGCCTGCTTCTCCTTCTTCAGCTCTTCCAGCTGCCCCTGCAGTTCTCGGATCTGAGCGATGTCTGTGGCGGACTGAGGGAGGAAGAGAAGCCAAGGCCTCTGAGCAGCCACGGGTGGGAGGCCGAGAGGGGGGAGCCCCACGGCAGGGAGGACATGCTGGCTGACCCTCGGCAAGGTCCAATCTGTCCAAGCCCACCTCAGGACACAGTCACCCCTGCCCTGGCCAGAAGGCTGGCCAGCGACATGAGTCCTGATTCCCGCCAGGTGGTTCCCTTCAGCTCTGCCTTTTATCTGAGCAGGGGGGCTGATCTGAGTCTGGGCCTCGGAAACGCAGACACAACCGTTGTGTCGTTTGCTGGATGACAGCAGGCTCTCAGAAAAGGCGGCCAGTGGGAGGGGAGTCTGTGCCCAGAAGAGAGGGGGAGGGAGGGGTCCTTGCCCCCCCCCCTCACCTGTGCAATCAGAGCCTTGTGTTTTGCCATCAGCTCGTTCAGGTCCTCCTGGTCCTCCTCGAAGCGCTTGAGCAGGTCGGCCTTCTCGTGCTGCAACTGGTACAGCTGCTCGTCCACCTGCACAAGACACAGCAAGGCCTCTAAGCGGGGGCTTCACCGGGGGGGGGACGTTTGGGTCAAAGGGCAATTATCCAGTCCGGTACCAAGTGTTTGTTCCTGGTGGCCGTCTCCAGCTCCGAGTGCAAATTCTCCACCTCCAGGGACAGCATCTTCTGGGACTCCTGGGCTTCGGCACATCTGGCTGTGCTCTCTTCCCACTGCCAGAGCAGGGAGGAAGGACATCAGCGGACGCCGTTGCCACGCTGGCTTTCAAACGACCCTCTTGGCTCTCCCATAGCTAAGTCCGGCTTTAGCCCCCCCCCCCATGCAAGGGAACGGGGGGGGGGCTTCCTCCTTCTTCTCCTTCCTGCCTGGGGGGGAGGGAGGAGGAGGAACAACAACGGGGCCACGCTTCTTTCATAGCAGCTGAGCTGAAGAGCCGGGCTCATTAATTAGCCAATGAAGTGAATCTCCTCCAATTTGCAGAGATTAAAGCAAGGTAGAGTTTATAAAGGATTGTTTCTTAAGCAGCATCGACTGCAACCAGCAGGCACAAACCCAGGAGGCCTCAAGGCTCTTCCACTCCGGAGCAGCCCCCTGCCACCCCCACCCAGGTCTGGCTGGGCAGCCTGAAGCCCCCTCCTCCTCTGTGCCCGGTTTCTCCATCTTGTCTTCTTCACTCCCGGCGCTTGCCAGCACCTGGTCTTGCCCACAGCATGCCCGTTGGGCCTTTGCTCCACTCATGCCCAGCCCCTGCCCAGCCTGGACTCAGCAGCTCCAGTTGGCCTTTCTCTGAGGCCTCCAATCAATCCTTGCCCCCCCCACCCCCCACCCCCGTGGGGCCTTTTCCTGTTTGCTGACTGAAAAAGCCGGGCTGGAAGCTTCAGTGGGCGATTTTTGCCCTAAAACCAGCATCATCGGCTTTTTACGCAGAGGCTTTGGAGATGGTAATTAAAGCCTCCCACCCAGGGGCTGCCTTTAGCCGATATTAAATAACGGGCATTGAAAGAGCAGCAGAAAATTCTGCAAGGGAGGAACTCGGGCGGGAGCAGCCCTGAGCTGCAAGCAAAGAGCATCCTGCTGCACGATCCCTGGGTCAGAGGATTTTGGACGGAACTGGCAAGTTCCCCCCCCCCGAAGACACAGGCACTTGGCAAGCCTGAAGGGAGCCCCCACGAGCTCCATGGGGCTGCCTCGCAGTCCGGCTGCCCCAGAGTCCCACGGCCCAGATCTCTCCGTGCAGAGAAATTGAGGCAGGGCAGAAAGGGGACTCTGCCCCACGCAGAACCAACCCAGAGGTGGGGACCGGCTCTAAGTGCAGAAGCCCCTAAGGCTTACTGGCCAAGCCAGCTGTCCCCCTCCTCATCTCCAGAGGCCCTTGGCTTCACCCTCCTTTTCATCCAAGAGCTGGCGTGGCTGGATGGCCGTGGCCACGTCCCACCAATCGCCTGATTTTGTTTAAAGATTCTGCTTTCCAGTCTCGCTTGTCCCGATTTGTGAGGGGAAACGGATTTGGGACACGCAGAGCCCTCTCATTCTGTACCCGTAATTCAGATTATAAACCCCAGAGCTCTTAATGTCTGATTGCCTCTCCTGAAAAATTTAGCCCCCCTTCCCTTCCCCTCCCAGCCCTTCATTTGTCTGTTCTGCTTCCTCCTTTCTCTCTCTCTCTCTCTTTTTTTTTAAAAAAAAAATCTGCATAATAAATTTTTCCCACTTGGGAGCAAACAAACTGAAATTCCCATCAAAAAGGATACATAATGTATGAACAGATCAAACGTGTTAAGTTGGCAGTGCTGCCATCTGTTCAGTGCCTCTCCTGCATATTGACCAAGGCTCCCTTCTCAAAAGGCTCCATTGCTGGGGAAGGGAAGAAGGGCACCTTCGGCCGGTTCTTAATCCTCGCAGAAAGTTTTTCCTTCAGCGCCATCCCGCCCCCCCCCCCCCTCCCTTCCCTGCTGCTTAAACCTCCTGGGAATGGTGGAAAGGAGAAACCAATTCCCCGGGGGGGGGGCTGAAATTCACGCCGATCTCGGGCCCAGCAAAAGAGGGGCTGCTGCCCAGGGAGCGACCTGCGCCTCCCTCCCCCAGCATCGCCTGTCTAGAGGGAGTGAAAAGGGGACGGTCCTGAACATCAGCAAGTTGAGACTGGACAGCCAGACCTCTGGCGGGCCTTTCATCTGCCCCCTTCTGAATAAGTGGATCTTCCACATCCAGGAGCAGTATACTCCTAATCCCCACGTGGACAAATGAGGACAGGTGATCTCCGCAGCACCCACTGGCAGGCATTTAAAGGCACCTATCAGAAAGAGAGGCCTTGGGGTTTCATCCAATGAGATGATCCCTCTGGGCGGACAGTGGGCGGCGGCCTCTGACCAGGATAACATTCAGGAGACAAAGGACTCCATTGGCTGCTGCCCTGCTGGCCCAACCATGTTTAGCTATGCACACTGCGTTGCAGTGACCCCTATTGAGGAGATACAGGCATTACAGCGCAGTGTACCACTGGAAACATTTGGAAAAACGGTGGGAAATTAAATTAAGAGCACCTAAATTCAGGGTCTCTCCCGAAAGGCACACTTCTGAAAAGCCAGCCCTCTGTGAGAGTCGGACCAGACTGGAAATATATTTGAAGGTAAGGCAGGTTGCCTTACCTTCAAATATATCTCTTCCCTCTCAACCATATACCTGAAACCGAACTGAGGGAGGGGCTGCAGCAGGCAGAGGGCAGGCTAAGGTATCTTCCAATCTCTCCCCCTACACACACCTTGGTTAGTATCTGCAAAGCCCCCGGGGGGCTCCCCCTGTGCCAAGGGCAGCATCTCTCTAGTGCCTGAAGGGCAGCAGGGCAAGAGCCCCTGAAGGGACCTGCAACTCCCCTCCCGCTTCTGCCAAACCAGGTAGAAACATCTGCAGTTCACAGATGCTGTTTACACAGAATTATTATCCCAATTACCAACGTCTGCGCTCGCTGTAATTGCTCGCATCTCCGGAATGGCGTGTTTTCGATGGAAACAAGCAAGGGGGATTATTTATTGAATGTCTCCGGAATGCTTGTGCAGCTAAATTGGAACTACTCTTCCTGGGGGCCCCCAGCCATGCCCCCCACCCTTTCAGGGATCAGATGAGTCGCCAAGACTGGCTGCCTCCTTTCCAGCGTCCCTCCCAGGCAGCCGCCTGCCCCGGGGCCCCTCAGCTCTGCTGCTGCATCCCAAGCCAGCCAAGGGGGTCTCAACCCCCAAACAGCCACACAGGCCCCCTCCGTTGCTGGGGAAGGTTGCCAGGAGCTCCAACAATCCCACACCCAACTTCTGTCTGTCCCTGATGGGCCCTAGGACATTTTGGAGATGCCTTTTATTAGCCAAATTCTCCTCCCCCCACCCCACCCTCAGCTTTCCCCAGCCGCTACCCAGAGGGGCCCCAGCCCCCTCCCAAGAACAGATGCCGAGCGAGCGAGTGAGCGAGTGCAAGGCTTGGTAATTACAGCCAGGTAGACAGACCCCAGGGGACACCCTCTATTAAACAAATTGCCCTAATTACATTCCCAGCCCTTCCGGAGAAACCTTCCTCTCTGCACCACGTTAAAAGGAGAGCCAGAGGATGAAGAGGAAGCGGCTCAGGGATCAAGTGCCATCAAAGACCGCCTGAGCCACCCTCCCTCTCGTGATCTGCTGTGCTGGAAGAAGCTTGCAAAGTGGGGAGCTTATAATTCACCCTTAGGATCGATTCACGACCTTGGTGTGGAGCCCATGCAGGCAAAGGCCAAGAGGCCCTCAGGCCACCGCCTGGCTGCCGAGTCCCTTCCTGGGGGCTCCCCTCCTCACCTGGCTGCGAAGCTTGGCCCACTCCTCCTGGCTTCCTGATGGGCCCGGCTCTGCTGCCCCAGAGGTCTCCAGTAGCAGCTGGACGTCTGCCAGCAAGGCGTGGGTCCTTTTCAGGTCGCGCCGGAGTCGCTTCTCCACGTCGAAGTCCCGGTGACCAATCTGCAGGAAGGGGGAGCTCAGGGGGGGCTTGTATTTGGGCCTCCATGTGGGGTGCCCAAAGCAGGGAACCATGTCAAAAATGGTACATGTTGTTGCATCACCTTTTCTAAGCAAACGCTTCAACCAACGGATGTGGCAAAAGATCCAGGACAAAACTGAGCAGACCAGGAGCAAAGATTAACGTTGTTAATTCTCGGGGGGGGGTGTCTTCAGCCACGGGGGCTCCCTTCTGCATGGCGAAAGGGGCACTCCAGATGCCCCCCATGCCTGCTGTTGCCCTGTGCCCTCTTGCAGTTGGCCTGCAGCGTGTGCAGCCTCTGGGCGCCTCTGCCAGGGGTGAGTCAAGCGGAAGGACCCCGGTGCTGGAGGTGCCCCCCATGCCCACCGGGCAGCTGCTCTTCCCTCACCTGCTCACAGAGGGTGGCGACCAGGCCCTCCAAGTCCCGCTTTTCGCGCAGGAGGTTCTGCTTCTCGTCACTCTCCTGCTCGCACTGCATCTCCAGCTGGCGAAGCTGCAGCCGAGCCAAAGGGAGACATGAGGGGGGGGGGCGCCTTGCAGGCTGGGACAAGCCCAGAGACTCCCCCCCCTCAGGCAGGCCGTACCCGCTTCTGGCAGGACTTGCGGGTGTCCTCCAGCTCCTCCTCCTTGTCCTCCAGCTCCTTCTGGTGGATCTGCTTCGTCCGCTCGATCTCCAGCTCCAGTCTCAGGTGAAGCTGGAGGGGACAATCAGGATGAGGGGAAGCAGGTGCTATGGTGGGCCTCCCCCCACCCCCCGGCTGGGCCCCCTCTGGAAAGGAAGACAGGGGGCCGAAGGGTGACCCGGGGGGGGGCTTCACCTGCTCCAGCTGCTCAACAGCCTTGGTCTGCTGGCTCAGCTCCTGCTGCTGCTCCCAGGTCCTGGATTCGAGATCCCACAGCTTCTTCTGCAGGGCGGCTGGGGCACCGGAGTCCAGGCTGGCAGAGTTGCTGAGCTCATCCACTTGGCAGCTGAGCGTTGCGACCCGCTGGCCCAGGCCCTCATTTTCCAACTCTTTTTGCTGCCGGGGGGGGGGAGGGAAGAGAGCAGGAAAGTGGGCACCTCCCAGCCGCCCGTGTGGAGAAGACCTTGGAGAGCCAGCCTCTTCTGGAGCCGAGGTCCAGGGGTCTTGCCAGCAGCCCCCACACTCATTTGGGGCTCTGGGATTCAGCCCGGCAGGAGGGTGGCACGGCCGGTCTCCACTGTGCCCACCCGGGCCTTACCTCGAGGCTGTGCCGCAGGCTGCCCAGCTGGAACTGGAGTCCGGAGTTCTCCTGCGCCACTTTCTCACGGAGGCTCTTCTCAAAGGCCGACTCTCCCAGCGCCTGGGCCAGCTGCAGGTCGAACCTGCGAGGAAATGTGGGTAAGGAATCCATCTCCCTACAGAGTTGGTCCAGTTTTGGGGAAGCCGTGGGGCAAGATGCCCCTGGAAACCCCCTCCCACAATGGTCTCCCTCCTTCTTGGACCCTGCTCACAAGAGAATCCTGCCATTATTTGCGGGCGGGGGGGGAGAGACCAGGAAGGACCCCTAATATATGCCCCCCAGCCTCATCCCGTCCAATCGATATGCTTGGAGTGTCGATGGCTGCCACTGCCTTGCTGAAAGAGCCCAGGGACTTCTTGGGGGGGGGGCTCCTGTGCTCCCCCTCGGGCAGACTCTTACTTCTTCTGCTTCTTCTCCAGCTCATGGTTGCGGCTCTGCTGGTTCTCCATCAGCACCCGGGTGTCCTCCAGCTCGCAGGTCAGCTGCTGGCACTTCCGCTTCAGTTGCTGGGCTGCCCGCCTGGCCTCCTCGTACAGCTGCTGCACCTCGCTGAGCTGCAAAGCAGGGAGGCCCCCGTGAAAAGGGAGCCATCCCTCTCTAGGGCACATCACGGATGCCACACAACTCCCGCTGCCCCCACCGCAGGGCTGCTCGGAAAGCCTCTAAAGCTGCCCTGTGCCCACGCCAGCCGTGTGGTCTCTGGCACGGATGAGGAGTTTGGGCGCTGCGGTGTGACTCCCAAAGCCCCCGGGGACTTTGCACTGGATTAGCACTTCTGGGGGTCCAGCAGACTCTGGCTTAGCCCCAGCCAGGCACGCCGTGAGGCCAAAGGCAGCAGCCCGGCAGTGGTGGGAAGACCCCAGGGGGGCTGTCTTCGAGTCCTGCACTCCTCCTGCATTCCCACATGCACGTTTACACACGCGTGTGCCCTCTCTGTGGCCTGCCTTTTGCTCCACGTCTGCTTTGGACTGCTGCTCCCGCTCCAGCCTCTCTTCCAGCTGGGCAATCCTTTTCCGCAGAAATGCCGTCTCGGTCTCTGCGCAGTCCAGGCGCATCTGCCACTCGTGCCCTGTCGGTGCGAGAGGATCCGCATTTGCACGGCCGGCCACGCCCAACCTCAGGGCGGGCTGCTTGCACACACGCAGCAGGGGCCCAAAGGCTGGAGGGGCTCAGGCATCCACTGCCCTCCTGGGCAATTCCAATTGCCAGAAAGAGAGCAGCGGGTCTCAAACGTTTTGGCCTCAGGGACCCCTTTGCAGCCTTAAAAATGAGCCCTAGGAATTCTGGTTCACATGGTTCCTATCCAGAGCTATTTCCTGGGTCAAAAAGGCCAAGTGAGAAATGAAAGGGTCTCCGCGCCCCCCCCCAGGTGTCCCCACAGCCCAGTAGTGCTGAAGCCCCCCAACCTTCCCAGGCAGGTCGTCCTCCGAGGGAGCCGGGCGCCTTTCATGCCACGCTGGCAATAACCTTGGATGCTGCGCTCAGCCCGGTTCCCAAGACTTCCTAAAACATCCTGACAGATCTGGGGCAGAACTTCTCTGGGGCAGCCAGGGGCGCCTTGTGGCTTGACTCAAACTGACATACCCCAATGCCCCCCCCCGTCAAAATGAGGGGAGAGACAGGTGTCGCTTGGGAGAACTGTCAGACGCCCCAATCTAGCACAGCAGTGGGGAAGGGGGGGGCGCCACTGCCCCACGGCGAGAGGCGGCCTCAAGGATGTCCTTGGTTCACTGCCCCACACTCTTCAGAGGCCAAAGCCAGTTGGGTATTGGGGGAAGGGAAGGGCAGCACCCATCGACACCAGCTCAGGGCCGCCCCAGATCCTGTTGCTATGCTTTGGGGGACGGGGGGGGGGGCTGCCTCCCACCTTTCCCAGAGCTCTTGGCCTCGATCTCACGGAGCTGAAGCTGCTGCTGTGTTTCCCCCAGCTGCTTTTCGGCCTCCTCCAGCCGCTTCTGAAGCTGCAGCTGCTTGACCTGAAAGGAAAAAGACGCATAGGAATCCCGCTCTTGTGTCACAAAATGCAAAGTTCCCAGGAGAGGCTGGAATTCCCAGAGAAACACGTCCGTCTGTTGGAAGGTCCTTGGCTTTGAAACGAAGGAGCACTGGGCCTTTCAGAGGCGGCCTTCTGGGGTGCTTGACCAAGGAAGGCGCTGGGGGTCTGTGAGCCAGCCCTCGTCACCCAGCTTCCTTCACTCCCATGGGGCTTTTTCAGGGGCACAGCTGCAAACGGACCTTCCTGCTCAATTGCTCTGGGGTCAACTGGTCAGGCGCCATCTCTGCCACGACAACCGCGGCTGCACCGGCCCGTGTGCATGAGGCTCCCTCTATGGCTGACCCAGAAACGAGGCCTTGGTGCTGCTTCCTCTGGGAGGAAGAGACAGGTTCAAGCAGGGCCTCCTTGGTGGTGGGACCGCAATGCCTGACCCGCCACCCCAAAGAAAGGGGTCAGCTCTGCTTCCTCCTTTCAGAGCCCCTTTTCAAACCAGCTTCAGCTGATTTTCCAGCAGCTGCTCCAAACTGAAGGTGGAGAGTGAACGGATGCTTTTATTGCCGTTTTGGTCCTTTATGTGCAGGCAATCTGTACTGGGCACCAGGGCGGCTTTTCAGTGGCTAAACTCTCTGAGCCTGGCAGTGTTTATGCTTGGTGCATTCAGGCCCCACTTTGAAGTCTCCCAGGTAGACGAGGGGTGGGGAGAAACCGCACACGAAATGAACCAACCCCAGGGGGGTTGAAAGGAGGGCAGCTGTGGGGGCCGAGAGTGGCAGGCCGAGAGGGGTGAGGATTGCTGGGGGGCAATTTGCCTTGGTGATGCCATGGATGAAGACCGCTGCTAGCCTCTCTGCACCCATCAACCCCCCCCCCCGCACCTGCAGCTCTTGGGCCTCCTTCGATGCCCGCAGCCTCTCGGCACGTTCCGCGTCCAGCACCCGACAAGCGACGTCTCCTTTCAAGCGTTCGTCCGACAACTCTGCCGTCAGGTCTATGACCTAAACAGAGCAGAAACAAGCGGTGGGAGGGAGGGAGCCTTCTCCAGGGACAAACACCCCCCCCCCAAATGCAGGGATACTTTGGAAGAAAGGAAATCAATAGGAGACTAAGGAAAGCCGCATCATTCAGAATCGCCCATTGTTTTGTCCGAAACTTGGGTTCCCTGTGTGGATTGAGAGCAAAGGCAGACAGACAGACAGACAGTCAGGAAGACAAACAGACCGAACAACCAACCAATGTTTCCCAACCTCAGCAACTGGAGAGATGAGAGATGAGAGGTGATATATGGAGAGAGAAAGTAATGCCAGCCCTCACAGTATCTGCCAACATCTACTGGCTTCCAGAGTGGCTGCTCAGCAATGACGGAGAGGCTGGCTGGGACTCGGGGAAAACCAGTTTCCATTCAGCCAAGCCGGGGGGGGGAGGGGCAACAGGGGGACCCTCTGCCCATTTGGGCTCCCGTCTGAGCTTTGGCACAGGGATTGTTGCTTCGGAGTTTTCCTCGCCTCACACAAATCCTCTCCGCAAGTTTATTGGAAACCTGAGACAATTTGATAATCTCCCGGGTGCTCGGGGCATAATGATAGTGTTAATTAATTAATTGCTGAAAAGAGGCTTTGGTGGGAGCGTGCCAAACAACTGTTGTCTAATTCCCTGCACAGCCGAATGTGCAACAAATGCCTGCCAAGTTCGGGGGAGGGGAGGGGGGGCAGATGGGGAGGAAAAGCCTGAGAAGCTGATCTGGCAAAACTCCAGCCTCTCCATGGGAAGCCGGGAAGGAGCCCCCGGCTGGGCCTGGCAGAGAGAGCGGGAATCGGAGCACGCCAGCTGGAGGCTTTCAGGAACGGACCCCCCCCTGCTCCCCCTCCTCTGCCCCAAGAGCCCCCAGTCGGTCCACCTTGCAGGGCTGCAGAAGCCAGGTGCAAAAATTCTAGAGCTTCTTCTAACACCCTTCCGCATGAGACCAGAGCAAGAAATACCCTCCCGGGTCTCTTAAAATGTGCCCAGGGCAGTTTGCAAGAAGAGGCCCTTCCTTTCCCCCTCCCCTCCCCTTTTATGCTACACCATTGTGCAATCGCTCCGTGCTCTTACCAATCTACCCATTGTTCTGGAGTCAGGCACGATAAAGAACGTGGTAGGAATGCTTTTAAAAAGAGTAATAATAATAATAATAATAATAATAATAATAATAATAAAGCACAAATCTTTTGTGCTCCTTAGCCTCCTTTTTGAAAAGAGCCACGTTGACAAGGAATCCAAGCAAGCAGACCCCCACCCACTGGGGGGCTTCCATTCTGCAGGGCTGGATAAAGGGGGGGGGCTTCTAAGCATTTCTCCATGCTGAATCCCCCCTGCTTGCAGCAGAAGAACATGCCAAGCACCGAGGCAGGGCACCCCTGTGTGTCTCTAGCAGCAAGACCACAGAAAACGCCCCCCACCCAGCTGATGGAGAGGCCGGGCAAGCCACCAGCCTGCCCAGAAAGGGCCCAAAATTAATTGTCTGATTGGCAGAGCCTTACGCCCAGCTGGCCGAGGCACCGCAGCCCTTCCTGTCAGAGAGAAGCTGCTCTCAAGCGATGTCCTGGACTACGCCAGCCGCTTGGCCTGAACATTTCGCCCACACCAGCTGGCCGTTTGGGGCTTGGGGGGCCCAGATAAAGGGGGAGGGAGAGGCAGCAAGAGGGGCAGGGGAGCCCAGCGGCCAAGGAGGGCCTGGGGCGCTGAGCAACTGCAGAAGCAGGCAGAAAGAAGGATCATCCCTTTAATCTCCCTGCTGGCCGCCATTAGGTGCCATCTCAGCCAAGGGTGAAATTCAAATTTTTTCCCTGCTGGTTCTGTGGGCGTGGCTTGGTGGGCATGGCAGGGGAAGGATACTGCAAAATCCCCATTCCCTCCCCACTCCTGGGGGAAGGATACTGCAAAATCCCCATTCCCTCCCCACTCCTGGGAGAACGGTACTGCAAAATCCCCATTCCCTCCCCACTCCTGGGGGAAGGGTACTGCAAAATCCCCATTCCGTCCCCACTCCTGGGGGAAGGGTACTGCAAAATCCCCATTCCCTCCCCACTCCAGGGGGAAGGATACTGCAAAATCCCCATTCCCTCCCCACTCCTGGGGGAAGGGTACTGCAAAATCCCCATTCCCTCCCCACTCCTGGGAGAAGGATACTGCAAAATCCCCATTCCCTCCCCACTCCAGGGGGAAGGATACTGCAAAATCCCCATTCCCTCCCCACTCCTGGGGGAAGGGTACTGCAAAATCCCCATTCCCTCCCCACTCCTGGGGGAAGGATACTGCAAAATCCCCATTCCCACCCCACTCTGGGGCCAGCCAGAGGTGGTATTTGCCAGTTCTCCAAACTACTCAAAATTTCCACTAGCAGTTCTCCAGAACCTGTCAGAACCTGCTGGATTTCACCCCTGATCTCAGCCCAGGCCGTTCGTCCCGGGCCGGGAGAGGCTGGCATGACTGCAACCGAGAGGGAGTAAGGAGGGAGGGTGTCGCTGGCTGTAATTTCCCTGCTCGTTATTGCCTCAGTCATGAAAACGGATTATATCCGCCCTGCCGCCTTTCCCCTCCGCTTCTCATCATAGCCGGGAGAGCGTTCTGTGGCGCTCCCGTTCCCCACTGGGCCAGGCGCTTGTGCCAACTGCAGATGTGTCAAGTTCACCCTCCCTCCTCTGTCACTCAATGGCACAAGCGCCCCTTGGCACTGCTGGTTGCAATGCCGACCCAAGAGACGCGGCTGCGATGGGCAGCTGCTGACTTTTGCTCAGCCTCAGAAAGATCGGGGGGGGGAACCCATCAAGGAGCAGAAGGAGGAAGACCCCGGCCCCCAAGACTGGTATTTCAGAGAGCGAAAGCCCCCTCAGGCTATTTGTGCAAGAGCAGGAGAACCTGCCACCTGTCCAGTGGCCCACCAGTAGGAGAAGCCAACCTGTGGGGGCAGAGCTTGTCCATGCTGGCACCATCACCCTAACACCTCCCCCCCATGCTAGAAAAAAGCTTCACAGATTTCCCCCCCCCATTCCTTGTTCACACAAGCACCTCCAAACATGCAATCCAAGCATCCCCCGGATCTGCCAAGGCAGCGCCCCGCCTACCTTGGTTTCCAGCAATTCGGTGCTCTCCCGAAGCTCCTGGTGAGAAATGTCTGAGTTTTCCAACTTTTTTTGCAGCATTGCAAGTTCCTCCTGGGAAGGAGGGAGGGAGGGAGGGAGGGAGGAAGGAAGGAAGGAAGGAAGGAAGTTAAGGAAGGAAGTTCTTCAGGGCTTATTCACCATCTGCAACTTGAGTTCAGGACCACTCAGTATGGAGAAGCTGCACGGACACCTCCCAAAATGGCTGCCTCGAGGAGTGGGTCAATGGCCCATCGCCACAATGAAAGGGAAGGCTGCTGGGTCTGTGATGGGCTGGGGATTGCACCGGGGGGGGGGCAGGTGGGGGACGTTGTCTCTTTTAGAGAACCAATTTAGCTCAGCTTCCTGCTGAATCTAAAGAAAATCAGGATTTGAGCCTTGGCCCCCCTTTTTCTCCGGGCAACTCAGGTACCTCCTTGACTCGGAGCTGGCCTTCTGCCAGGCTGATGGTCAGGAGTGGCCGGATGCCACACATCAGCTGCCACCACGGCCAGCTCTTCACGGCTCGGTAGACAGCCAGGTTCTTCTGGATGCATCGGGCAGCCAGGCTCTGGATCTGAAGCAGGAGGGGGAGGGACACACCTCAGGGCCAAGGATTAAGACCCCCCCCCCCCGGTGGCAGCCTGAGCGCTGGGATCCAGCTAGGCATCTCCCAGTGCTGTAGGCCAGAGAGAGACGGGATGGGAGCAGGAAGGGGCCACAGGAAGCCCCCCCCCCGTTTCCCTCCGCTCGGTAGAGGAATCTGCTGAAAGCCACCAGCCTCTGTGGGTCCTTTCCCCAAAGGAGGCAGCCCAAGCTTCCCGCTGGATCCAGGGGCCGCTGCAGAGCAGGGCTACCTTTAACTTCCTGAACATCTGGCGGGAGAGGAAGCCCCTGCAGGCCGCCTGGAGCAGGACCAGGCTCTGGGACACCAGTCTCTCTCGCTGCTTCTCCAGCCGCGGAAGGACGCCGGCCTTCAGGAAGACCTGCCCAGAGGGACGGAGGGTGAAGCCGCTGCCCGTTCCCCACCGGGCAGGCAGGGAGAAGAACCAGGGTGGGCTGCTTCCAGTACCTGAGTGTGGCCCAGCGCGACGCTCTTCTTCTCCAAATCGAGGGCCCGGAAGAGCTCCTCCAGAGCCTGCAGAGAGAAGGAGACCTGCAGCAGCGGCCAAAATCTCAGGGAGGAGCCCTCAGGCTGCCCCACAAACGGCCGGGTTGCCCCATCTTGACTGCTCGGCCCAACTGGCACCGATGTCTTCAACTGCTGCATCCAGCCAACATTTCAGCTGGAATTGCCCAAGCAGAGATTCGGATTTTCTCTCTCTCTCTCTTTTATGGATCAGTAGAGCCGGGATTATTTTGCCCGTAACGGCAGAGCTTCATATGGGGCAGCCATGGCTGCAGAGCTGCAGCAGGACGCCCCTGCGGCCCCACGTCTTCAGCTGATGGACATCTCTTTGGGGTCCCTTTGTGGGGAGACTAGGGCTCGGAGTAGCCCCGTGTGTCACTGGAATTGAACTTGGGAAGCTTCCTCACCCCCCCCTCAAGCCCCCGCATTCCTTGGGCCACTCAGATCCTCAGAACCCAAGACCCCCCAGGGCAGACGAGAGAGCCGGAGCGCTTGTCGAACGAGTCTCCCTGTAGCGCAACCTGGCAAGCGGGGCCTTTCTCTTGTTAAGTCCTCAGCCAGAACCCCACACGCTGAGAGGACCCACAGGGCAGCTGCTTTCACAACACAATGGCGCACTCCTCCTTCCCGGGCGCTGGGTTCATGGCCAACAGGAGGACGGGGGTGACGGTTGGCTCCCCTGTCTTATCGGCTGAAGCTGCAGTGGCCATCTGGGCTCACCCCTCCCTCCACCATCCCTCCCTCCATCTGACCTTCTTCTCATCCGTCAGCTCATAGGCCGAGGTGAACTTCTTCATCTCTGGCTGAGCCAAGCCCTGGAAACGCCGCCGGAACTGGGTCAGCTCCATGCGATCCGCATAGCCTGTTGGAGCATAAACGGAGGTGAAGCGCTTGGTACACGAGAACTGGCATCCCAGACCACCGAGACCCTGGTGCCCCCTCCCACAAGAGCCCAGAGGAGCAAGTCCCATCTTGCACACTCAGTTTAACGCGTGTCAACCAACCCCGAAGAGCTGAGTTCTGGCCAGCCCCAGAAATCCCTCTGCCCCCCAGCTGGAAATTAAACGGGGGCGTGGGGGGGGAGGGGAGGGATATTGATAGGGGGCTTTGCAGCACCCCAGGCCCCGAGACCTTGTCCAACAGGGAAAAAGCTCCTCGGCTGGCATCCCCCATAACTTGCCCTACGGCCTGTACACGGTTAGCTCCGGGCTGTCACTTGCACGGCTTCTGCTGGATTTCATTGACATTATAGCCGTTCTCGAGATTTACGCTGCTCTTTTATTGAGTTTCATCGTGTTTGCACTTATTATTTGAAAGAGTGCGCTGTCCTGGGAACCATGTGCAGAAACATTCACTTTATAAATTCCCCCAAAACAAACAAGCAGAGAGAAGTGGCATTTTGTCATCGCAAACACTAACAAGCTGCTCACAAAGCAAGGAGATTTGGGGCAGCGCAAACCAGCCAGCCGTGTGGAGGGGGGGCAACCTAGTGCCCCCCTAGTTCTCTGGAGACTACAATGCCCAGAATTCCCAGCCAGAAGTTGGTCTCAGCTTCTTCTAGGCTTCCTTGCGTGGTCAGAATCACAGCCAGCTTCCAGCCGAACTTCCCCACTTCCTGTATCCCTCAGTCGCCTGTTGTGTAACCTGCACCACAACTGCACTATCCAGGAAGGGTGGGCGACATTCCCCACCCCGCACAGCGCCTTCCTTGCACTCGGCAGGGAGACCCAGAAAACCTCCCTCCCGCACCAATTCTGTGCAGCCGCAAGGCCTCCAGGATCAGGCTGCCGGAGAGCTGGGCGCGCAGGGCGGGAACGTCCCACGCCAGTCCTGGGGCGGCTTCCGAGGCCTCCGTGGGCGGCTGAGGCTCCTGCGGCGTTCCCGGGTCAAGGCAATGGAGAAAGTGGATCTGAGACCGCTTGAGCAGATTGCTGAGAGCATCCTGTGGGGGGAGGAAGGCTGGTGTCGGAGGGATCCCTCAGCCATCATCTTCCTTGCCTCTTCTGAGGAGGGGGCCAAGGGCAGCAGCAGCCAGGCTCTGCACAAGCTTCGTTTCCAGGCGGCTCCACACGGAAACCCACCCCCCAAATCTCTAAGGCCGTTCTGGGAAACGAAGCGCCTGCATTTCCAAAAACCGCTTCCTCCCTCGTCGGTCACATTCACAAGTGATTTCTGTTGGAGGCAAAGGAGATCTCACCGCCTCGACTTGGTTCTCCCTGTCGGAATTGCAGGAGTTGCCAACGGGGAGATCCATCCATCAACACTGGAGGGGGATCCCAGGCCGCCCCCTGACGACCCCTGCCAGGAAGCGGCGTCTGAGCCCAGCCCAGCCCAGGCGCTTCGCTCACCAGCTGCAGCTTGATCTGGGCGCACACCGACCTCTTCTTCACGGCGGCCAAGCTGCCACTGAAGGTCTTCCTGAGGCAGCCGATGCGCTGCAGGGCCTGCTGCGAGTGGCCCTCCCAGCCCGCCACTGAGCGGCAGAGCAGGGGCATGTGGGCGCGTGGCAGGAAGACCTTCCTCAGAGCCCCTCTGTGGGGAAGGAAGGGGGGCTCGTCAGCAGGAGGGCCCTCCTCTCGGCCTCCCCAAATCCACCCAAATGGGCACCCCGACTTCTAATTTGGCTCAGCCGTGGGGGTGGCGGATCCAGCTATCTCTCAGCCTGGCCTGCTTTGCAGGGATGCTGTGGGAGTAGAGTCTGTGGGCCGCCTGAGGCTTCTGGGAAGGGAGACCCCACCCAACGCTTAATTCTCGCCCTCCAGCCACCATTTCCCAGTCGGCTGTTCCAGATAATAATAGCTTGTCATTTTTCCATTGAGCCTGCTCTAAAAACTCCCCCCCCCCCCGATCCAAACTTCCTCCAGGCTGAGCCGGATGCTGGCTGCTGACCCACATCGGCTGCCTTCTTAACTGGTGACGAAAGCTGCGAGTTTTCCTTGGCAGCCCCCATCGGCCCCTCCTGCCTTTCTTTCTGGCCGAATGGAAGGGGAGCCGAGGGGCTGATTTTCCCCTGGGCTTTCATGCCCCCCGCCATCCGAATGAACTTCCACCACCCTCCCAGTTCAAATAAAGCCGGTTGTTCAGGAAAGAAAGTGCAGAAAACCCTCCCACCACCACCACCACCAACTGCCCTCCTGGCAAGGCCTGTGAGGCAGGAGAAGGCAGGACAGCCGGGCCCGGCTCCAACCACCTCCTGGTCCTGGAAACTGCCCCCCTCAGTTGGCATCTGTGCCCCAGACACGCACTTCCTTGCTTGCACAGTTTGGCGGAAAGATGGTGAGCACCAGTGCTTAAGTGGGAATGAACCCAGGAGCTTGAAGCTGGGCCAGACCGCAGCCACTTTCCTTGCCACCCTGGAAGCTCACCTGGCCACCCCAGGCAGGCAGGCAGGCAGGCAGGCAGGCAGGCAGGCCCTGAAGCTACCTCAGAGCCCAGGCTGCCTCCCTCCCTCCCTCCTCCAGCCCAGCCAGCCTGGCTCCGCAGCCCCTCTGCCCTCCCAGCCACACTCACCCCCCTCCCGCTCCCACTCACATCTTGGACTGCTGCAGGAGCTGGATGGCGTTTTGCACGGAGAGGTTCCACTTGGCCTTGCCCACCCAGCCGGTGGCATCGTAGCGGACGGGGTCCTTGCCCAACCGGTGGGCAACCTCAAACTGCAGGGGCTGCTCACATCTGCGCAGGACCCCCTGCTCTGCAGCGAAGAGGCGGAGTAAAGCTTAGCTGCTCTGCCGGGGGGGGGAGAATGAAGGGGCCAAAGATGCCAAGATACGGCCTTGTTGGGCACCAAGTGGGCAGCACATACATGGAATGCCATTGAAGAGACATGGAAGGGCCCCAAAGTCACCCTTCTCTGAAGCATCCGGAGGGCAAGGCTGCCCCTTCCTTTGGTGGGGCAGAGAGAGAGCCCGGCTCCCGAGTCGGGGCTGCCTTTGACGAAGGGAAGAGACCCCTTTGCCCTTCCCGATGCAGCTGGCATTGCCCAAGCTTTCCCCTTCGGCCTTACCTTCCTTCCCGAAGGCTGAGCACAGGCGGTCGAGGGCCCTGCTGTCGCTGGAGCCCTGCATCAGGGCCTCCTCATCCAGGATCCAGAGCAGGCCCTGGGGGCCCTCTGAGGGGCCCCCGGAAGAGAGAAGCATCTAAAGGGGGACAGATTGGC
>QLTV01003457.1:428538-444884 GCA_003457575.1 Thermophis baileyi
AGAGAGAGGGAGGGAGGGAGGGAGAGAGGTGGGCTTTCTCCAGAAACCCGATCTCTCGTCCCCAGCAGAGAAGCTGGCTGGGGCTACCCTGGGCCGGCAGAGTTTGGGTCAGCCTGCCTGGCCAGAGGCCGGCCCTGCTCTCCAGCGGTAGCGTGGCTCCTTTGCTGCACCGACCTCCCAGCGCACAGCCCGGCCTCCACCCACAGCCGGGGACCCAGCCGGAAACCATGGTGGGAGACCACCCCTGCTCCGTCCTGACGATGCTCCCTTAGACCGACGAGGACGTGTCCTTGTGCGTGGCCACTTCTGCAATCTCAGGCCCAGCCACGTCCCTCTCAGCCGCCTTTTGCCAGGCTTGGTCAGGGGTCCCACAGCCCAGAATCACCTCTCGGCTTCCTGGGCTTCCATAGGCCGTCTCCCTCTGCCTTCTGGACTAAGCCACCATTGCTATCACACAGCACCTGGGCTTACACAATCCTGGTTTACACTCCAAGGCCTAAGTTTGCAAAACACCCTAAGGAGAAACCAGACACGGCACGGGACACACACACACACACACACACACACACACACACACACACACACACACAGTATTTGGCAATCTGGCTCATGAGAAGGCCCTCGTGGGGAGCAAAAGAGGGTCTTGGGTTATTTCATTTCATGAACCGGGCATCTGTATCGGTTCAAAACAAAGGCCCCCCCCCCCCCTGACAAGATCTAATCGCACTTTGGTGACAGGAGGAAAAGACGGTTTCCAAACAAGGCAATTCTGGTGGGAGGAATCGAAAGAGGAGACGGCCGGCCTCTATCTGGTCACTGCTGAGAACTGGGAAGCAACTGGAAATCCATTTTCTGGGAGGGACAGCCAGTGACTGAAAAGGGGGAAAATATTTTGAAGCATGCACTTCCGCCATTCGCGTGGATTGCCTTTTCCCAGCTTGGCCACTCGGCTCCTCAATCTGGGCCTTGGGTGGGCGAAGAGGACACCCCCCCCTTCCCAGCCTGGAAGGAGCCCAGTGAGAAGCTCCTGGCACTGCAGGTCAGCCCCCACTCCAGAGGGGTGCAAGATGTGGACACCGATTGCGGGTTCCTGCCACACGGGAGCAGCAGAGAAAACAATTCCCCAGGCGAAACATGGTGGCTGGTCAACGCCAGTGCTAGAAATCCAAAAAGGAAGCCCAACTCTGGCACCCTCCGTGCCCATTACGAGAGCCGGCACTCCTTCCCTCCTTCCCAGCAACTTTGTTCTTTTTATACACAGTCACAATCACTACGCCTGTCACCTTTTTGGATTCTGACTTCTCCAGATTTGGGGTACAGAAAGGCCCCTTTCTGTAACAGAGGAGCACCCACATCCCCAGGATTTTTCCATAAAACATGCAAAACATGTTAAAGTAGCCTTTCAAAGGAAAACCAAGTTTGGACGCTTAAGATTCCATGGCGCTGGTGTCTAACCCAGCCGCCCACATCATCTCCCAAGGAAAACTGGGATCAGCCGCTGAAGGCCCTTCAAGGACCTGGAGGCCTCTCCTGATTTACAGGGGAAAGGTTAAGCATCTTCAGAAACACACAATCCTCCCCCCCCCCAATCCAGCGTTCAGATTTTCAAGAAAAGCCCCCCTTGTGTTTCCCAGTGTCTGAGCTGGTTCGTTCTTGCACAGGGGGGGTCTCCTGGGACGGCTTTCCCAGGAATGTCTCTGGGTCCGGAAAATGAGGGTCTTGCCCCTCCTGGGCTGGGTCCCCCCGTTTTCCTCGGGGATCGAGAGCAAAGAGAAGCAGCAGCCCTGTCCACTTCTGGTGGACAATCATCCAGGGAGAAAGGGGGCCAGGATGGGACCTTCCCAGCTGAGCTGCCCCAGAGCCTAGGCTGAAGGAAGGCCCTGCTCAGCCATGGCTCTCCGACGTTCCCGCAGGCTGTTCTTTGAGCCTCGCTAAAAATAGCCAGCTGCTGACCCTCAGGCCGGCATTTGGGAGGCCAAGGCAGGGTCCACCCCAGACCTTCTTCCCAGCTTCCCCCCCCTCCATGCAGCCACAGAGGTCGCCTACCTTCTCTATCAGCCACCTGGCTGACCACAGACGAGGGCCTTCCTACACAAACAGCCCCGGGCCCAGCAGGAGCAGCTACAGGTTCCCACCAGGCAGCAAAAAGCAGGAGGAGGAGGAGGAGGAGGACGGGAGAAGTGGCTAAGAGGACCCCTCCCCTTCCACCCACCCCAGATGAGAGCCAGCAGCTGAACAGGAGGACATGTCATGGCTAAAAATACACCCGGGTGTCAGGCTGCCTGCCTGCCTGCCTGGACAGAGGCACTCTGCCAACCAGCTGGTCAGGAACGGAGGACTGGTGCCCTCTCCCTTGGGCACACTCTGGGGGCCAGCACCTGCACGTATGGCCTGGGGCACCCACCCAGGAGAACAGGAGCGCAGAGGTGGGTTTAGACTCTGAATTCTGTCACCCAGGCTGAAGAGGGGCTATTCCCCAGCCAGCAAGTCCAGGGTCACAATTAACCACAATCCATTAAGTTCAATAGTATCACCCCCCACAACCACATCTTCTAGATCTCACTCCCAAGAAGTCGCTTACTTTCGCCAACTGAGCACTGAGGGGAGTGAATATTCCGTTTTGCCAAGGGCTATTCCAGATCCATCTACTGCCCAGAAGTCTTGGTTAGTGGCCAAGAAGATCCCTGGATCCTTTTCCAAGCCCCCCCCCTTTGGCCATCATCTGGTAGAGCCCAATTGACACCCACACTGCTTGCTTTTCCAAGGGAGATCCTGACCCTGACCAGCACTGCCCAGCCTGGAGTAAGTAATATGGCTTTGCCCACTTGTGCTGGGCCAGAGAGGTTGGGTGCCTCTGCCAAGCAAACGGTCTGTGGTTGCCGGACTTTTGACTGGCCTCGGCCCCTATGTGCGTAACAACAGTTTGATTTGAAGGTCTTCACCTGTAACACAGCTCACCGTCTATCATAATCATGATGAGTCTCAAGACGATGGCCGTCATTACTATTAAAAACAAGCACAATCTTAGAAATAAGGATGACTTACGTGGAAGATCAAGACGCTGGTCCAAGGATTCCCGGGAGCCTTTGTGCCGCTTCTGCTGTCCATCTGGTATCAACTCTTCCACCATGCCCAACGCGGCCACTCACACCTTGAGATCTTCATCTAGGTCTAGGGTAAACCGATGACCCAGCTTAGAAACAGCCCTGCCGCGGGCACAAAAGCCACCTACTTCCGGTGCCAGAAATGCCAGCAAGTATCATGTACCACAAAAATGTAAATACGGTCTTGAAAATGCTCAACTTTCCTTTCAGAAGGAAAGGATGATGGGCTGAGGTAGCTGTTCAAGAAGTTCCTTCTTCTAGTCTTTCAATTTACACAAACATTTCCTCTCTTCTTTAAGCTCCAAAGAGCTCTGGAGGATAATGTTTCAGATAACATATGTGGTCACTGGATACCCTGAAAAACTGAGCCTTTTGGGGAGGAATGTCTAAAGAATTTGGGGGGAGCTGATTCAACAGTGCAGCTGCTGTCCCTCCATTAAAGGCCTCATGCTCACAATCAGAACATTGCTCAACCTCAGGATCTGGTTCAAAAGGACAAAGTATCTGTGACTTGGCTACTGAAAAAGACCAAACTGAGCAAATTGCCTGAATCTCTGATGGGAACAAGAGCAACCCTGGTGGATCAGGCCAAAGGCCTCCTGGGCTAGTTTCCAGTGTCCCGGAATGGCCAGCCAGGTGTCCCCCCTGGGATGAATCGCACAGAAGAACATGGCCCAACGGACGGCAGCCATAGAAAACTGGCAACCGTCGTCTCCTAATCTCACAGGGGCAAACTTCAATAGCCCCATAGAAGACTCTGGGGGAGGAACCTTCCTCATCAAGGACATCTGCAGGCAAAGGCCACAAGGGGACTTTGCGGGTGGCCATTATGCTCTCAGTCCTCTAAGGTTTCCATCCTCGCTCATTTTCATGTGAAAATGTGATTTAAAAAAAAAACATTATCCAATAGATGGCAGCAGATATGAACTTTTGGGTGAAGAGAAACTTACGTAAAACTCTCCAGGGCTCCTTTCTACCTTAAGCAGGCAACCATCTGAAGCCAGGAACCTGCAGAGAAGAAGGCCTCTGAAGATCCTGTTCCCCTCAAGATGGAACTCTTTTCCTCACCTGGTCGAGGAAAGGGACGCAGCCCCAAGCACCAGAGCTCCATCATGCTTAAACGCACACGGCAGAATTGTTGAAAAACCAACCAACCAACCAACCAACCGGATCACCTTTCGTTGGTTCAGGACGGGAAGGGGCTCTCCTGCAAGATGTTCAAAGGCAGGCTGGGAATTACCATCCAATCCGTTGGCCTGGCGTTGCAGAGTCCTTCCTTTTCTGTCCTCTGGCAATTTTGCTTTGATAAGAATCGCAGAAGCGGAATTTCTCCCTGCACCAGCTGAGCTGCCCTCCTTCACGACTTCATGAGAAGAGTCTCCATCCTCCACAGCAGCATGGAAGCCAGGTGTGACCCTGCCAAGGCTCGGTTCTGCAGACTGGCATTCAAGAACCAACCTGCCCAGTCTGGCAGATCTGCAGGCTAAATGCCAACACCAAAATCTGGGACACACACGGCCCCACTTGTGAAAAGGCCAGTGCGCTCACAAGACACCTGAGGCCAGAGATCATCCTTTTTCTCTGAACTTGTTTTATTGGGGATGGTTGGACAAAGGAAATCCAGCTTGAACAGCAAGTTTATGAAAACTGTAATAAAAAGTTATTGAACCCAACTGGAAAAGGATCCTTATTATTTAAATAACGTACAGAAGATGAAGAAAAAATTGTACAGGGAATTAAGTAAACCAAGGTGTCCAGACTTAAAAATAAATAACATAAAAATGCCTCTTAGTTAAAACATAATTCTCAGATTTCTTAAAATACTTCTGAAGATAAAAGTAACTTAATGTTGTACCAAAATAAAACTTTGATTATTAGTTTAACGCTTTAAAAAAATAACAAATTATTAGATGCTCTAATATTCAGTAGTGCTAAAGCACATAATATTTACATCATGGAATATAACAGCAGGCACAAAAAAAATTTCTATGATCTTTTGGATATGCATACATTTTTCAGTGTTTTTAGATATATTTCTCCCATTTTGTGCAATACTGAAAGTAAGCAATGTAATCTTAAGATCTCCAAAAATGTTAATTATCCCAACATTTTTAATCTGTTTTTAACCAGAAGTTCTTCTTTTTCTACAGCACAGTTCAAAAAGAGTATGCATATATCATAATTCAAGATGGTTAAGGTGCTCTAAAACAGATCTCTAATATAGCAGTGCGTTGCCGAAGGGGGGAAAACTGTCAATTTCCATTTGCCCTCAAGAGATGCTGCATGGATGCACTATTCCTGGAGCCCTTAACCTTCTCTGAATCGGTGGAATTGCCACCACGGCCCAGATCCTCCGTCAAGGGCTGCTTTGCAGGAAGTCCCTCAACCTGCTGATTTTGCTCTGCCCAGGACACAAACGAGCTGTGACTGACTACAGACGGACAAGAGAAGATGGCGGGATCTTCAAGTAGACCAGGGGAAGGAAATTTTACAGAGAGCTTTGCGAACCTTCGTTTTCAGGACTTATTTCCCATCTTCCACCAATCAAATGCCCTAAGGAAATGCTTTCTTTACTAATTAGCATTAGTAAATTGGTAACAATTTGTATTATTATAATAATTTACCAAGTATGCCTCTATGTGGCCCCTCACTGTTATTTAAATGCTATGAAAGGAAGAGGAATTCTTGGCCAACCTCCTGGGGTTTTAAATGCAACCAGACCAGGGAAATGAAATTGCTTATCCTTTTAAAAAGTGAATATGCAGCAGCCGAACTGGGATTTCACACGAAACACAAAACTTCTCAGACTGTCTGGAGGGTAGCAGCTCTGAAGCTCCATAGCTTTATCCCATTTCTCTATCAGGTGCCCTTCAGCTGCCTCTGGAACACACACACACACACACACACACACACACACACACACACACACACACACACTCACCCCTAAAATATCTAGGCTAATCTGAACAACAGCTTAATCTGGGCCACCCTGAGATGAGGGCATTCAGCAGCACAGCCCAGGCCAGTCTCAGCCGGGCAACGTTTTCCAATTCTCTCCAGCCCCTTAAAAGCAACCAACTCACCTCCCTCTTCCGCATCACAAAATTCTCTGGGGGGAGAAAAACCACTCTTGAAATGTGGCTAAAACACAGCGCTCTCCTAAATAATGCATCCTGAAAACACCACCTGAGAGATCCTCTCTGGTGGAAGAAATCGAGGGAGGGGATTCTCACTTAAGCTGAGCCCGGAAGGGAGGGAAGGGAGTCCCTGCCTGGTTTGCGCCAGGCTGCCAACTGGCCGACCCAACCGGCCAAGCTCCTGGCCAGCCGGACCCACACGGAGCGGATGACCCAAGAGGGGCCCTCCTGTTCTTAAACACTGTCATTTCAGTTTTCTTTAAAATACAAACTCGCAAAGAGCCCTCAGCCGTTTAAACCCAGCCTAGCTTCCCGGTGCCTGAAGTGACCCCGAGAGGCAAAAGAAGAGCTGGTTTCTCTCTGGCCTCTGCCTTCATCATCCTTTGCAGCCCCTCCAGGACACAGAAGAGCAGGGCTCTTACTCAGGGCCAGCAGACGCACACGTGCAATTGGGGTGTTGCAGCTCCTAAGGGGGCCCCTGGAAAGCATTTTCCAATCCCATTTGGTATAAAGAGGGATTTAGAACTTCAAAGTTCCACTAAACCCAAGCAAAAGTGGAGGAGGAGGGGGGGAGGAGGGCGAGAGCTGGCATGGTGCCATCACACCAGCCAATTCACCCTCAAACCATGTGGCAGTTCTAGAGTCGGGGGTCTCTCTGGGGGGCCCTTGCAAGAACAACTTTTCTTAAACTTTCAGACCATCGTAATTGCCACAAAACAAGAACCACGTTTCCGAGCGAGCAGCTAGTCGTACACAGCTACCAACTGCACCCTGCTGACGGGGGTTCCAAGTTTGTCTCCCCAAGGGGAGAAAGGGTCCTTGGGGTCCAGCTTCACAGACCCCATAGATTGCCAATGCAAGCTGCTCTGAGCCCCTTCCTTAATAGACCCCAGGCTCCCAAGACCAAACCGCAAGGGGACGGACGCACCAGGAGGACAGACCCCGAAACCGCAGAAGAGTTGAGCCAGGCCACCTAGCCGCCTGCAGGCTAATTCCAGCGTTCACATGCTCCACGTCTAGTTACTGGATTTGTTTAAAGTGTTTTTTTAAAGTGCCACCAAGTCAGGAAAGTCACAGTAGCATTCATCGTGTGGCTCTCCCTGGCAACACTTGTGTGAGAAGAGGAAGACAGGCAGACAAACACACACATACAAGTGCAGCACAATCACCGTATCTCCCCAGCTTCTACTTCTACTTGCACCAGTCCAGGCCAAGGTCAGAGGAGCAGAGCCCACGGCGGACGCTGGCAGGACGGGCAGGGCAACTGGTGAGGGAGACGGAACGAGAGTCCAGAGTCACTTTTGCCGAAAAGCAGCAGCAGCAGCAGCACAAAACTGGAAGCCACACAAAACATGTCGAGTTCAGTTGGTCAGTGTGTGTGAAGGGCCCCAGTGAGGCCCCGAGGTCTCTTCGGCCGGGTGGATGCAGCCAGGGAAGCACCACTGTGCCCCAAAGGTCCAGAGCGCCATCCCTGGCCCAGGCCGAAACACGAAGCAGGCAGGAGCCATCCCCGATGCCAGGGCTGGATGGCTGGGCTCCTCCAGGCTGGGCAGCAGCATCTCTCTCGGGCCACGTTGCCTGGCAGAGTGTATGCCCCTTGCGCTTCTCCCTGCCCGGCCCCTGCCCTTTGCAGGACCCGGCTCTGGGGCAGCAGGGCTCACCAGCCGGTCTCCTCCCTTCCAGCCGCTACAGGCCGTTGCTGTTCCTATGGCTCAGGGGGGGCTTAGTGAGCTCCACCCCCACAGAACGGGACTTGTTCAGGAACTTGGGGGCCCTTCGCAGCAGCTTCTGGGCCTCCGTGAAGGCGTCCGTCAGCTCTTTCTTCCACTGCACGAACTCGGGGTCGCTCTAGGGGGAAGCAGAGGCGGCTTCAGCCCCCACCGGAGAGACCCTCGATGCTCAGCCCCCGGGAGGGCTGGCTCCCCCAGGACAGAGCGAACCCACCCTCTGCCACGCAAACCATCGGATGCCGCCTTCACCCCCAAACCGTGGCTCTTCCCCAACAAACCCCTTGGCTGAGAGGTCAGGCGAGGGAGGGAAATGGCGTCACTGTCTCAGCAGCTCAACCTCCTGATGGCGTAAGAGCCCCAAAGCCCCTCCCAAGGAATAAACCCCCCTCCCCACACCGATTACCTCGCACTGCAGGACGAACTGCTTCCCTCCTTTAATTCGGAGCAGGATGCACCTTTTATCCTTGACCTGCGTTTCCTCCACCGACAGGATCTGTTCCATCGTCAGCAGGTTTTGCTGAGGGGTGAAAGGAATCCAGAGGTTGCCCAGCCTGGGGGCAGGCAGGGCAGGCAGGGGGGAGGGGGAGGGGGGGGGGGCCACTCACCCGGGACTCTCCTTCCCCTCGCCACTCCAGCCGGTTGGGGAAGAGGTAGAAGTAGCGCCGCTGCCACTGCGTCAGGAAGGGGTTCCCCAGCTTCAGCATGTAGCCGTGCATGATGCAGTCCTTCCCCAGAGCGTAATCTGTGGGGGGGGGAGCCACCATGAGTGGGGAAGACAGAAGGGATCCCCTCGGGACACCCCCCACAGCTGGCATGGCTGGGATGGGCTGCCCCTGAGTTGAAGGGGGGGCTGCCAGACGCTGCCCGGTGGGAGAGCTACTGCCAAGGCTGGGCATACACTTCTTAAGGAACGCACAAGAAGCCCAGCAGTTACAGTTTTGCCCTTCCTGGGAAAGAGCTTCATTCCTGGGCAGGAGGCAGTTCAGTGGCCCACCCTGCCCAGGGAGAATGGCAGCTGGGTCCTTGGGGCAGCCGAGCCGAGGGGTACCTTCCTCATGGCCCAGCTGCTTGTTCTTTGCTCGCTTCCGCAGCTCCGCCTTGTCCGTGTCGGCGTTCACCGTCTCGAACACCGTCTCGGCCACTTCCTGCTGCCAACGCTCAGAAATCACCAGGGGAAAGTTCTTGTAGAGCTCTTGGTCGCAATCCAGCAGCTGGCAGGGAGGGAGAGGAGAGGAAGGATTCGCTTCCAGAACCATCCCCTGGTTTGCAAGCGACACGCAGCTCGTCCGCAGCACATCGAGGAGCAAACCGGCACGCTAGTCCTCAAGAGGCCCCCTGGCCTTAAACAGCCTTCATTCCACCACGTAAGGCTGAGGTAGTAGCGGATGCCCAATGCCGTACCAGCCTTATCCTCTCCTGGCCCTATGCTTTATGAGACGCCCCAGACAGGCTGCGGAGACCTGCAGAAGGGGGCCGCCCCTCGCCCACCTTGATTCCCTTCGTGTCCTCTTCGTCGAAGGAGCCAATGTCGAAAGCATCCGCTGCGTTGACTTCTCCCCTGGGGGGGATCAGGGGCGGGGAGTACTGGCAAAGCAAGGAGAGCAGAGTTACAAAGGGAAGTCCGGGCCTTTATCTATTTGGCCTCAGAAGCTCCAACATAAACCAGGTCCCACCAGGAATTGGGTTCAGATTCGGCAATCAGGGACCAGCAAAGTGTTCATTCAGGATCTCGGGTAACGGGGTACCTGACGCTGAAGGGCCACCGCTGGGCTCACCTTTTGCAGGTAAACGTGCTGCCAGTCAATTCCTTGAAAGAAAGGGTGAGTCTTGACCTCCTGGGCACTGCGGGACGAAGCACCAACACAAACTGAGCTTCACAGCCCCGAAGCCGCACGGCTGCCCCTTTTCTTCCCCCGAGTGGCCGCACTCAGCCCGGCAGTGGGGAAAATGGGTCTCTTCAAGGACCGATGCCAGGGACAGGAGCTCAGCCACCGCCCAACCGCAGCGCGGGGGCCTGCCGTGCCAGGATCCACCTGACAGGACAGGACAGGCGGGCAAGGTGGGCGGCTGCGAGAATATCTGGGCTGGAGAAACGCGGAGTTTCCCTTGGAATAAGCAGCTTTGATCCCATAAAGGGGTCTCAGCCACGCTGGGACTCCCTTCCCCAACTGAGCAGGCTCAGCCCGGCCGGAGGAGTTTTTGAAGCAGGAGAGGCTAACGGGCCCCACCCAGGGGCCCCTTTGTTTCCTGGGCTCACCCCACACGCTGCAGGGAGAAGAGGGGTTGGCTGCAGGTGGGAAGCGGGTTTCCTGTCCATGGGGCTCTTCCCTCTCTGCAATTATTTGGATTACTTGCACAGAAGAGCATCGGGATTTTTGAAAAATGAAACCGGGGTTCTTCAGCCAATTAGATTGGGTAAACAACAACCCTAACCCTCCAGTGGTGACTTACCCACCACCTTGGCAGCCGAGCCGCTTCGTGATGTCCCGCTGGAGAAGCCCCTCCAGCAGAGACTTGAGTTCGGGGGAAAAGGAATCCGGCAGCTCCACATTCTGGGGAGAAAACAGAGACGCTGTGGGAGCCGAACCTGCTCCGCGACGCGGATCTTCCGAGCGCAACAGTGGATCCCCTCTGCCGGAATGGGAGCCCGGAGTGCACCGCGAGGCTTCCAGGGTCGAACTTCCCCCTCCGAATCCCCTTCCCCAAGGTGGGAGAACTGAAGCCGCTGGAGCCTGTGGCTTTAACGGCACAGTTGATTTCCTTGGAGGAAAAGCTTCGGAGCCCCAGAATGCAATGGAATGGAACGCATCTTGCTGCTGGCTGTCGTATTTTTGTTCCTATCTTTAAAACTGCTGGGTGAAGCCGCTGAGCAGGCCACACACTGAACGTACGAGGAGACTCCCCTGCGAGGAAAGGGGGCCGAGCCCACTTACCACGGTGAGCGTCATGCGGTCGATCTCATGCTTGTCTTTGGTTTTGTGTTGTCTGAATGGGCTGTGCCTGCAGAGAGGAGGCGGCACAAGCAAGGATTCAGCAGGACAGAGGGGGAAAATGATGAATCTTATACATTAAAACGGAGCTACTCGTCTCCTGGAGGACCCAACGGTAACTTTCCTCCCTTCCAAGAAATGTATCTTCAGCCAGTCGTAAACCCAGGTTACGTCCTCTCCTGCCTCACCATAACATCACCCCTGGGAGGGAGCAGCATCCCGGCCGAGAAGGCTCAGCCAGTCCGAGGGGGCCGGACTCACCCTCTGAGAAGCTTGAACAGCATGCAACCCAGGGAGAACCAGTCGGCCGTGCTGTCGTAGGCCGTTCCCTTCTGCAGCACC
Source organism: Thermophis baileyi (assembly GCA_003457575.1). Taxonomy (NCBI): domain Eukaryota; kingdom Metazoa; phylum Chordata; class Lepidosauria; order Squamata; family Dipsadidae; genus Thermophis; species Thermophis baileyi. The sequence continues at coordinate 439,842 of QLTV01003457.1, forward strand.
TCGGGAGCCATGTAGCCATGAGTTCCACTGGAAAAGGGATGCAAACATGGGGGGGGGGGGTCTGCAGAAGAGACCAAGGCCACTACGCGGGGGGCTGGGCAAGGCTTGGGCCGACCCCTCGGAGCAGAACAGGGGGAAGCGGCCTCCTTCCTTGACCAAAGGGCCCCAGGCTCAAATTCTGGCATCGCCCACAGAAAGGGTCCAGGGGGAGCTGCTGAGGGGGGCAGCTGAACTCAGGGTTCGGTCTAAGCCCAGGGGAAGTGTTGGCGGGCTTCCCCTGCACAGCACATCACACGTGGGTGCTGCGTCCCCACTCCACTCACACACTGGCGTGGGGCTTCTTCTTGGAGAAATCACAAGCCAGGCCCAGGTCGGAGATCCGCACGTGGCCATGTTCATCCAGAAGGATGTTTGCTGGCTAGAGAGAAACCAGGAGGCCCCTGTGACTCTGTGAGGCAAGCAGCCAGGTGCAGCAGCCGGCCAAGGACAAGGGCAGACGCAGAGGAAGGCACAGCCCCCCTCGGAGCCTTCGCTGGGACATCCCGAGGGGAGATGGACGAAGCTCCGGTTTGAGGAGAGGGTCTGTAAAGCCCCAGAACCTTGCAGCCTTTGCTACCAACCAGCGCTGGCCCCAAAGAGAGCTCCCTTGGCAAACAGGGTGGAGACACCATCACAGCCGCCGCTTCCGACACAATCCTGCCGCTTTCTTCCCACTTCCGTTTTGGGCCATAACGAGGGGTGCCCGGGACGAGCCCTCTTCGGGGACACAATGCTGGTCACAGAGGCCATCCTGCAAAGCCCCCGGAGCCCTGCCTCGGTGCCCCTGGCGCCTCCCGGCAGCAGTTACCTTCAGGTCCCGGTAGACCACGGAGCGGCTGTGCATGTGTTCCAACCCAAGGATGATCTCGGTGGCGTAGAAGCGCATCTCCTTCTCCGAAAAGACCCCGTGCTGGGAGAGGTGGTAGTGCAGGTCTCCACCTAAGGCCAAGAAGGTCCAACTTCAGCAGCTGCTCTCTGGGCGGAAAATCCCGGGTTCAAGCTGTCCCTGCCCTGCTGGAGTCCTTGGAACGGCCTTCACGGACCACCACGGAGAGGTCCTGCGGTGGCATCCTCTGTGGCCTGGCCCTTCCTCTCCGCACGTGTCCAAGAGACCCCCCCTTGCTGGCCTGCAGCAGACCGAGGCAGAAACACCACCCCCCTCACTCATTTACCATTCATCAAGTCCAGAATGAAGCACAGCTTGTCTGGCGTGTGGAAGGCATACGTCATACACACAATGAAAGGACAGTCCTGGGGGGGGGACAGAGATTGGCACAATGCAAAGAGCCCCTCCCACCTCAAGAGGTCTGTGCCATCTCAGGGAGAACGGCTGGCCTGAAAGAGGCAGGGGAATCCAGCAGCCATTCACAGGACCCCAGGCACAATGGACCCCCACCCACCCACCGGGATAGAGGCCCTGAGCATGGAAGGAGACAGACTGGCCAGGCGGCCTTCAGAGGAAGACCCCTGCCATTTTTTCTCCCTGCCTCTTGACATGCCTGCCCAGCTCCAGATGGATTGATCAAACTGGGGGGCCCCAATGGCGGCGTTCTAGCTCTACGATCCCCCAGGATTCCTGCAGATCTTCAGGCGTTCTCCTGCCAACTGCTCCAAAGAGGCTGCAGCTTTTCCACAAGAGCCCTTGGTATGTCCACACAGGTCCACTGTGGATCAGCCACCGTGGGTGAGATCCCCCCCATTTCCCCCTGTGCTGCAACCTGACCCGAGGACAACGCACTCACCCCGGTGCTGACGAGGGAGAGCATGATGCGTTCGTTCAAGGCCAAGGTTTCCCCCTGCTTCATCTTGATCCGCTTCTTATCCAAACATTTCATGGCATACCTAAAAAGTGGCACAAAGAGGCTAAGGCCACCCCAGGCCACAAAAGCCTCCCTTCTAACCGAAAGGGCAGCGCTGCGTCCTCGCTTGCTCCCAGGTGCCTCCCAGGACTCTCTCTGCGATTTGCTGGTTTATGAATTAAAAGGATTAAAGCCAGGGATTTCTTCTCAGGCACAGCAACCGCACTCTCCATTCAGAGTTCCGGCCGACTTGTCCTGACCGGCGGCCGTGCCCGAGGGAGCCCCTCAGAAGCTGCGCACAACCCCCATGCCCTTCACAGGGGTCCGGCTCCCAAAGCTTCATGCTGCTGACTGCAAGGAGTGAGTCCATGCGGGCAGCACCAGTGCAACTAGCCTTCCCACAGTTAAGCAACCGGTTGCCTTTTCATGCTTTCAGTGTAAAAACTGGGGGGGGGGGAAACATATGGGCCACAGTTGAAGCACAACTCAAACAAGAGGGGAAGATGTCCTTTCAAAGAGAAAATCTTCCTCCAACTTCTGGAGCACTGGGGGGATTAAATGCATAAGGCAGTAAGCCCCCAACCCCTCTGATTTCTAATGGTTTGGTCTGGGACAATACACGTTTCTCTCATCATACACGCAGGCAACGCAACTGACATTTTCCCTGTGTCCGCTTTACGGCAGCCATAGACTTCTCCAAAGCCGCCTCTCCCGATAATCCGATGGACACTGAAGTCATTCATGGTCAGCTGTGGAGAGAAGAGGGGGACAACGTAGAACCGTTCAACCCCCTGAGCTGCTCAACTTCAGAGGGACACTAAAACTTTGCAAAGCACAATTACATGCTGAACACTTAAGGCCGATTGAACTCTGTGGGGTCACCCCAAACTAGTACTTGGCTAAAGAATATTTCTGGATCACATTGAGCCCCTCTAAGATAGATGTTGTTTATACAACCCTCAGCGATGACTCTGCCCATCCCTGATTTTATACACCTGCACAGAACATCCAGCAAAACGCCAGGAACACACCTCAAAGGTCAGAAAATACTTACGTGAATGTTCAGCTCTACATTTTTCCACTGGCAATATCTGGTAAACTTATCACTGGAAATAAGAAAGAGGGGGAAAAGTTATAGTCCATGACCACAATAAAAACAAAACTTTCTCCTAAGATGAAATTGGAAAAACAAAACCAAGTTTATAAAGGTCTCTTGATCAGCTGTTTTTTCCCAATCGGGTGTCTTGAAATCAGACCTTTAGCAAGAGTTGCTTATGATGCTTCTTCTAAAAGGCAGGAGAGATTCCAGTAAAAATCGCTGCCAAAATAACATTAAGCTCCCGTATTTCCTAATCCCCTAAGATTCTATTTGAAATGCATTTTTAAAAGTGCTGAAATAACTCCTGAGGGGGGAAAAAAATGAATACTGTAATTCAGAGAACTCAATAGCATTGTTTTTAATAAAAAAATAAGAGGGTGCTTGCTTATTTCTGAAAAGCCTCTTTGTAGAACCTCCCCAACACAACGCAACGGTTATGGTTGTTCATTTTGCACAAAACGTCTGGGGTACAAGTAGCCCCAAGATTTCTGGACGGGCCCCACATTGGAGAAGGTCCACTGAGATTCCCCAGCTGAGCTACATCTTACACCCTCCCAGAACACGCAAAGCATCTCATCCCCAGCCATTGCCTCCTTCCTGAGCTGATCCTGCAGAGACCCCCAAGGGCCATGGGGGGGGGATGCAGAGAAGGAAGACAGACACCCCCCAAGCCCTACCTTTCCAGAAACAGCTGGAAGATGCTTCCTCGCAAGCTGTCACAGATTTCTTCTAAGTAGGGCTATGGGGGGAAAAGCCAAGAATATTGCAATTATCCAAACCACACTGGCTTCCATACCACAAACCCAAGATTAAAATCAAGTTTCCCCAATCTGGGGAATCGCTTGGGGCTATGCCTGTACTGGCTGAGGATGATGGGCTTCAGAATTCAATACATTTTAAGACTATCAAATTGGGAAACGCTGATCTCGACTTTGAGTCCATCTCTCTTCTGGGAGAAAATCTTAACCCTTCCTTGCTTTCTGCCCAGTGAGTCACTTTGGCCCACGGATTTATTACAATGGTCATTCCGCCAAAACACGAACAAATCTCACGTTCACCTGGAAAAGGGTGATCGGGACCTGCTTCTTGGCCAGGCGGGTCTGCACGTGACTGACGGCTTGTTTTGAAAAGGGCTGTAGGGAAAAGGCTCCTATTTATTCATTCAGCTGTTTTGGGGACAGAAAACACTGGAGAACATTCGCAGCACGAGTGGGGCGCCTCTCTTCACCCTTTCAGGAAGGAGTCCCAACCGCCCCACGCCAAGCAGATTCCCCCAGGGACCGACCCTTCTTTGACTGGGCAGGAGGAGGCAGACCCTCCCTGTGCCCAGCTGCCTTACGGCCGCTAGGAGCCGCCCATACGCACGTGTGAGCAAGACAGCAGCTCCTTCATGATGAAGGTGTCGTAGACTTGGCGGCTCCTGATGAGACGATCCTCCTCGGAGTCCAGTTTCTCATACTCTTTGATCTGCAAGACCCAACAGGGCTCAGGGGTTAAGGCCAGGCTTTGCCCAAGGCCCCTTGTTATCTGTTAAGGTATTAGTAAATGCAGGTTATATTGTAACATTTAAGAATCATAAATGTTTGATTGAAAAGCAAGGCATCAATGTAACAGCAAAATTAGAAAATGGTTTGTTTTTGCTGCATGACAATCAAAAATGTAATGCTAATTCAGTTTTTGATAACAAACAGCCACATAACAATTGTATTCACTTACTCCATAGACGTATGGGGCATTTGAATTTTAAATTGCTGAAGAAAACTGTGGCATTAGCTGATGGTATTACATTAAAACAAGGTAAAATGGTTTGTTTTTGCTGCATGACAATCAAAAATGTAATGCTAATTCAGTTTTTGATAACAAACAGCCACATAACAATTGTATTCACTTACTCCATAGACGTATGGGGCATTTGAATTTTAAATTGCTGAAGAAAACTGTGGCATTAGCTGATGGTATTACATTAAAACCATGTACTAAGTATCTGAATTGTAATGCCTGCAACCAGGAAAAGAGCAAAATTACTCCTGCAAATAGATTCAATGGCTTTAAAACTAAAGCACCATTAGAGGTAGTGTTTGTTGACTTGGCTGGTCCAAAGGAACC
>QLTV01003457.1:481662-491853 GCA_003457575.1 Thermophis baileyi
CAAGGCGTTGGGGCCCCCCGTTCGCCGGCCTCCCCCCGACCCCGCCCTTTTTTTTTTTTTTTTTAAAGTCAGAGCTGAAAGCGTTCAGGAACACGATGTTATAACACCTCGGTCTTTTTCTTTAAATAGTTCATAGCAGTATATTAATTTTTTTTTAATGCAGAGAACAATACAAAGTACATTATACTCCACCATCCATCCAGTAACGTGGATGGGCATTTGCCCCTTGGTTTAAGCAATCTCTTTAAATTTCAGGTTCGTCCAAAGAATGGTCCACCTCACAAAAAAGAGCTTTGTGAAGAGACCGCACCAGACATCACAGCAAATCTGAGAGCTTTGCTAAAATGTATATATCGTGGCAAATGTTTATTAAACTGGCTATACAAGCAAAACTACCACAACCTCTTACACACATACATACACACATACACTTTCACTTTTATGGAGCAGAGCCAGTTTACCAGCACAATCCTTTGACAGACCAATGAATCACCAGGAGGAGGAAACCTTCCAGAAAGGCCTGGGAGGAACCCATCAGGCTGCTTAGAAAGAGCACAAAAAAGGCGTGGCCCTTTCTTTCATCTTGGGACACTTCAATTCCCATAATCCACACACTGGCTGAGGGATTATGGGAGTTGAACTTGGGAAGACTGGCATAACAGCCAGACCGTGATCTAATTGACTGGGAAAAGGGACAAACCCACCGCTTATTACCATCCTGGGGAGCTGCTTAAAGCATTCCTAGGCACACGAGGCTAGAAAAAAACACGATTTTCTGGGCTACCCAAAAAAGGCATCAGCAGATGAAGCTCTTGGGGATCCTGCCCTGCTTAAAGGGCCCATTTCCCGCAAGGTCATACAGGCCGTGTCCAATTTAGGTTTCTCTTTGAGGGAAGAAATGGGAGTTTGGGTTTTCCCCCTTACCTCTGGAGCCTCTTGCATTTCACCAGCAGGCTTCCTGTTCCATTCAGGCTGCCTCTTGGGCTTCAGCTCGCCTGCAGTCACGGGGCCAGAAAACCTGTTTGCAAAGATTCCATGCCATTGAGGAGGAAAAAACACAGAAGAAACACAAACCTTTGCAGCTGGAAGGCAGTCGGCTATAACTGTCACACACTTACAAAATCTTGGCGCTGGACTCCCCCAAGGGTTTCTTCCCCCTGCCCCGAAATCGTCAACAGGGCATCCCTGGGTTCAATCCTACAGCCAAGTTTGTCCAACACCCCCTGGAACATTTTTTCATCGTTCAGATCAGAGGTGGGTTTCAGCAGGTTCTGACCAGTTCTGGAGAACCGGTAGCAGAAATTTTGAGTAGTTGGGAGAACCGGTAAATACCACCTCTGACTGGCCCCATCCCCATTTATTCTCTGCCTCCCGAGTCCCAGCTGATCGGGAGGAAATGGGGATTTTGCAGTATCCTTCCCCTGCCACGCCCACCAAGCCACGCCCACAGAACCAGTAGTAAAAAAAAATGAATCCCACCACTGGTTTCAGATCCAGACAGAGCTGATAAAATTACCCATAAGCTTCAACCTTTGTTAGTTCAGAATTAAACCTGAACTTCATTCTTTCTCGCATTACAGATTCTGCCTCCACAGGGCCATTATTAGCTTCAAAGCCCCGAGGGGGGTTTCCTGCAATACTGCGGTATCTTTCCCAGCTTGATCCCATCCGGATAGGCTGGATTTCCACTCCCAGAATCCCCCGAGCTGCCCGGGATTGTGGGAGTGAAATTCAACCCATCCGGAGGGCACCAGCTTCGGGGCCATTTTCCCCATCCCTTACATCTTTGTCAAATCTGTGGAAAGAGGCCGTGAGCGGAAGGAGCGGCGCAGGCCTCCTGCCTTAAAACCCGCGTTCTCTCCCGTCAGCACTTGAATCCTCTGCTGGATGTTCAGCATCCGGATCTCCTTCCCGGGGCTGCCGCGGAGGGACTCGCTCTCGGTGGGCTTTGCCGACAGGTCCAGGAGCGGGACGGTCTTTTTAGCACAGCCTCTGTGGTTGCCGTCCGAGGGGTCGGGCGGGTCGGCGTTCCTTAAGCCAGCCTCCTGGGGAGTGACCTCTCCCCTCGCCCCCAAAGGCTGGCCTTGGCTAGCGCTGTGCTGCCCCACACCGGGCTTCCCCTGGCTTCCCAGCTTCCACAGAACTGTCTTCTGTGCGCAGTTTTGCCCCGCGTCTTCCGGGATGGTCTGGCCTGGGGGAGCTGAGGGCAAACAGCTTTGGGGGGACTCAGCCAGCTGGCTGGCACTTTTCGCTCTGGGCCCAGATGGGGCAGCCCCACTTAAGCCGGCTGCTGCGCTCCTCGCTCCTGTGGCCTCCAGGGCCCCGTCGCCGGCTGCGAGGAAGCTGTTCTCTCTGCTCTCAGCCAGACAAGGCTTCTTCTGCCAGGAGGGCTCCCGGGTTTCAAATCTGCCTGTGAGATCCGTGGGGAGTGGCCTTGGTTTTGGGGCCCCTGGGCCGGAAGCAGCCTCGGGAGGAGTTGGTTGCGTTTGTTCCTGCCAGGATCCCCAAAAGCCAGCCAAGGCTGCGGGTCTCCCTCCTGCCTGGGAGTGCGTCTCAGTGGCCAGAGTCGGACTCTGCTGTGTCTCAACGCTGCTAGCCGAACCCTTGGGGCCCCCCGCAAAGGCCTCCTTCCAGTGAGGGGCCCAGGAGACCGGCCTGGGGTCCGTGGAGAGCGAGGGCTGCCTTCGGGGCCACTTCTCTGACTGGGAGCGTAGCAGCTGCCCCTCCTGGGCCTTGGACCCTCCCTCTTCGGCCCTCCCCTTCGCAGGCCTTCTGCTTTCAAAGAGGATGACGGTGTTGGCCTGAGGACTCAGACAGAAGGGCAGGTGGGCGACGGGCTCCATGGGGCTTTTGCTCTCCATCGGTTTTTGATCCAGCAGCGGTGGGACATTTCCAGGCGAACCCTTGGCGGCGTCTTCAAACGTCTGGGCAAAGGTGGGGATTTTTGACGTAGCACCGCTGGGCTTGAGTGCCGGGACGGGCGGTTTCACCGTAGCAAACGTGTCGGAAGACGTCTCCCTGGAGAAGGGCTTGGGGGTCCAAGGTGGCCTGGACGCGGTGGAGGGCATGGTGGCGAGACCCATGGGATTCCCCCTGCCCTCCAGGATGAGTGGGGCCAGAGCACGGGGGCCCTCCCCAGGCTTCCGGCTGGCATCAGACAGTGAGCTGATAAAGGAGTGTCGGAAGGCGGCCTCGGTCCTCGGTTCGCTTATGCCGGCCAGCGAGGTCAGGGCAGAGCCGAGTTCGACTTGTGTGGCCATTGCTCTCAAGGGCCTCATGGAATTGGGATGGCAAGGGTCCCGAGAGAAGGAGCCCCCTACGAGAAATGGAGATATCAGGCATTAATATGAGGCTGAAAGGCCGGCTGTTCTAGCTACCGTATTCCCACGGAAATGTTCCAAATAATCATAGCAGCTGCTTTCAGGCCCACCAAAAGGGACCTGAACCTCTGCTCTCCCCAAAAGGTGCCCCATTCTGCTCACTTTCTCTTGAGTCCGAGCACACAGACACAGGCGTGCAAGCGCACACGCTCCATCCCAACACTCCCACAGAGAGTTTAGCCTCCCAAGACCGATCCAGTTCCGTTCCCAAGAAGCCCTTTCACACAACCTGAGTGTCCTGGCCCGTTTCGCAAGGATTCCACTTGGGAAGGGATCTGACTCCAGGGAGGATCATTCTGAAGCAGATCTTCTCAAGGGACCCACAAAAACGGCCGGAGAGAAACAGAGCCTCGAGGATTCAGCGAAGGCCGGTCCTGTGAATGGACAAAAAGAGAAAGAAAAGAAAAGACGTTCAGTGGCCAGGACTGATAAGCTCCACCCCAAGCTGACCCCTCCCTTGCCCCCTCTGAGTCCTGGGGTTCCTCCCTGCCCCACTCCCTCAAGGCAAGAGAGGGTCAGAGCCGCTTCTGGGTCCGGCAAGCACAGCCTCACCTCCTTGGGACCAGGACAGGCGATCCGGGAATTTAATTGGCTTTGGTTAAAAAAAAGAAACCCTCGACATCCAATTAAAAGCAACTAATCCACATCTGCATGCCAGGCCTTTCATTCCAAAGGAAGGCAGCTGATGCAAACAGCTCCTGGGGGGAATTTGAGGGCAGCAGCTACCTTTTCCCAGGAGGGATCCGCAAGGCCAGGTCTTGGGGGGGGGGGGAATGCAGTCAAACATTTGGTCCAAGCAACTTCCCAGGCAATTCCCAGAGCAGGAACCGGATGGGCTCTGCTTGAGCAGTTCTGCCAGCATTTCTCGTTCACCACAAACCCAACTCCCTTGAAACATCCAGTTCCCGGATGCTTTCTCTGCTCGGAAAGGGGGCTCGGTGGGCTTGCAGGCACCTTTCCGGATGCTCCCAGGTGCACCAACCTGGCCGAGTTCCCTGCAAAACACCCCTCTGGCTAGGTCAGCAGAGGCGGAAGGCCGCTCTTCGCCTCCCGGGAACAGAAAGGCCCTGCCTTCGAGAGATGGTCTGCTGGGTTAGACAGGAAACGAGCCGTGGTTTGTGGAGTGTATTATAAGCAGACACGTCTCTGTAATCAGGCAGGCTTGTGGCCTGGACCCTGAAATTACGGCAGAGCAATTAAGGCGGCTTTACAGTAACCAGCAGACCTTCATCCCCTCCCCCCACCCCCCAGGCTGGCTGAAACCCTGCAGCGGGGGAAACCAAAGGCCATCTACTCAGAAGCAGAACTTCCCAGAACCTAGCATAAAATATTGGGGGGGGGGGAGAGAGAAGGGAGTGTCATGGACCCCGCTGGACACCCTCCTCTCCAGGGCCTGCCTTTCCCCTTCAGCACAGAAGAACCCATCGGAATCCATCGGAGAGCAGAAAAATGGGGACGGGAGGCTGCCCAGGTCGAATGGATGTGGCTCCGGCGGTTCTTCCGGATCTCTGCCCTCGTGCAGCCGTGGCAAAAGCCCCCAATTTCACCGACTCCGCCCTGCTCACATGATCAGAGGGGGAATGGGGGGCAGAATTAAGAGAGCCACAACCTTGCAGGCAAGGCTCTTGGACAGCAGGAAACAAGCCCATGGTGCACAGCAAGGCCGACTCATCCCCTGGACTTCCTCATTCCGCCTTGCAGGCGGTTTTCCGAGGCCTCTGGGCGGCCAGAGGGCTGCTGACCCATCACGCCACAGGGCGCCCCTCCAGCCAAAGGCTCCTTCCCCCCTTCCCTGGGAGCCTCTGTCTGTGCACCTGGCAGTCAGCGCCTTGTGTCTGCCCTGAGTGATCTCCAAATCCCCAGATCCCAGGCCCACCTGCTTCCCAAGATCTCTTCAAGCCGAGTTTAAAGCTGGTGCCTCACATCCAGGCGTGACGCCTCTGGCCCTCTCCGCTTGTAGGGCCGTTTCCTCTGGCAGCAACCAAGGGTGGCTCTTTCCCGGCCCCCATCCCCCGCCCCAGTCTTCCTCGAGCAGACCCTGGCCGCTCTCTGCAAGGACACAAAGGCCTGGGCGGAAGGCGCCTCCAGTCCAAGGCGCTGAGCAGGAGCAGAGGGCGTTACGTCAGGAAACAAAGGCCAAGGTCTTCGGGGAGGCTCTCGAACATCCGCCACTCGTGGCTCTTTGCCCAGGCCCCAATGCAGTCGAATGATATTCGCCCGGGAGCTCCTCTTCTAAGAGCCCCTTCCCCAAAAGGAGCCCAGGGGGTCTCTCTGCACTGGTGCTGATCCTGCTGAAGGCCAGGCCCAGCCACCAAGCCCCAGCAGCTCCTTCCTCGCACGGGTCTCAGACCCGCCTCGGATTCTCAAGCCGCGGCAGCCATTCCGAGACCCAGCCCCAAAGGGAAGCTCTGGATGCAAACACACAAACGGAGCGGGAAGAAGCGTTGTGACAAAGCTGCAGCAGCACAGCAGAAGGGCGACAAAGAGGTGAACGCATCTTGTCCACCCGGAGAGAGACCCCTTGGGCACAGCAGCCCCCTTGCGCCAGTTCCATGGAGCCAAAGAGCAGCCCCTGGATAAGAGAGGCCTGCCTCTGGGTCAGGCCTCCTTCCTTTCAGCCCTTCTGCAGGAGCTGACCTCGAGGCAGAGGCATCCCTGGCAGAGCCTCTGCTCCCCCCACCCACCAGAGATCCCCCCAGGCAGAACTGACCCTCTTTGTCCTTACCAACAAGCCATTAAACGCAAGGGAAGACAAGGCCAGGCACGCTATGCTTTGCAACGGAATCCCCTCTCGAATTTCTGGTACGGAGCCTCTAAAGCAACGTAGCGATGGCCCCACTGCCCTCGTGCTTGGCGCTCTCTGGAGAACGCAGCTGGCAACCAGCGGGGCCCAGGAACGGGACCTTCGGTTTCAGAGACGGAAGTCGTGGCAGAGAAGGGGCGCCGGCTCTTTCAAGCAGGCTGCCCCCGAGACTCTCAGCACCAGCCGTTTCCCAGGCTGCTTGTTCCAACGCGGAGTCACGGGCAGGGAGGGGAAGGCAAGCTGGCACAGGACTGGCGGCATCTCTGGGTAGCCGAACAAAGAGCTCTTGCACAACCCACAATTCCTGGCACCCGGCACATGGGAGAACCGGGCGAGCTGCGGGCGGCTGCAACCGAGCGGGAGAACCCCACTCCCACAGCCCAGGAAAGCCAGGCTTTGTCTCACCTGTTGACTTTCCCCAACCTGGTGCCCACCGAGGAGGGCTGCAACTCAGCAAAGGTGTTCAAGTCGAACATGTCAACCTCCTGCCTGACCAAGGGGCAGGCACAGCCACTTCCCAGCAAGGGCAGGTCCTCCCTTGCACCCCCCCACCCAGCCAGTTATCAGTGTTGCTAAAGGAGCAACTGGTTTTACAATCCTTTTACTGCCCTCAAAATCCACCGTATATGATCACAGGTTCTGATTTATTTCACCCAAAACACGAAGCCTTGATTATTTCCAGGGGGACCAGGTTCACTTCTACCTGCAGTTGCCTCTTCAAAGGGATCTGTGCAGGAGAATAGGCCCTTCTGTACAAGCAGCCCTCGGTCCCCATGGACACACCTGAGGGAACCTTGGCCCGCTGCCAAGCTAAGGGCAGACCGCTCCCTCCGAGCGGCACCTCAGCCTTACCTGCAAGCAGCCAGCCACCCACCTTCTGGGCCAGGTACCCCAGCGCTGGGCCTGCCTCTCCTGCAGCCAATACAGACCCCGGGCCAGGGCTGCGTTCTCCTTATTAGCAACCGTACCCACAGGACATGCTCCAACGGAGACCGTAAGCAATACCACCCCTGCAAAGGACTGGCAGCGGCCTGCCCAGACCTGTTCCACCGCACCTCGCTGTGCCGACCTTTGGCCTGAGATTCTGCCTAGAGCTGGTTCTCCTCAGGGCCTTCGGAAGCTGGCACCAGCCCCGTTATATGGCAGTGGAAGCCACCCCAGCAGCCCCCCCACCCTCCAAGATGGACTATGGAACCAGCTTCATGGGTCTCGCCTTCTTTCTCCCGATTCCAGTCCCCCGAAGCCGAGAAACCCGATCTCTCCCAGCTGTCTGCATAAAAAGGAACCTATTTCCTTTAAAGCAGCACTGGTTTCCCACACCTCCCCTCCGGCAGAACTGTTTTGCCACACCTATTAACTTCAATTAACTTAGGTGGAACTTACACCCCCCCCCCTCCTGCTATTCTGGGGCTGGCATTTCCATGAAAAGGCAGGTTCAGAAGGAAGCAGGGGAGCTGGCTTTGAAGCCCCAAAGCTCAGGAGGAAAGAGCAGCCAAGTTCACCCAGCTATGATCTCCAAGCCTCACCCTGAGCTGCACTTTGCAAGTATTCTTTTAATATTCTATAAACATCAGGAACAGGACAGGAACGGCAATTTCCCCGTTTAAGTACTGTAATGTTTGTCTTCACTGATTCATGTTAAATAAAGTAGGCACAAACTGGTTAGCCACACAGCTTAGGAACTCTCCCCTTCCAGTTCAGCAGAAGCTGCTTGGGTCAACACACAGGGATTTGTTCTCCCTTGTCTCTTCCCCTCTTTCTCTCCACCTTAAAGATTCTTTAAGACAGAACGGGGCCGCCCTTCTAGCAAACCTTAATCTCCAGCATTACCATTTCACTTTTGTTTTGCCAAACACGGTGCTGCTCCAGGATCCACAAGGCTATCTGGCTGGCCATTTTCTAAGCCCAAATCAACACCATATTTGTCTTAGAACAGCCTCAACCACCGTCTGAGAAGATGCAGGAGACAGTCTCTGCCTGGATGACTCTAAACTCACTCACTGGTCGGACTGGTCGGACTGGCCTCCGCATTCCTTCAGAGCTCCGTCCACATGGCTTAATAGGTGAATTAACTCCTGCTCCGATGAGTAAGTTACCACTTAAGCAGCACCGTCCAGGCTCATGGTGCTGGGCAGGAAGACCGAGGCTGAAATTTAAGGCAATTAGGTGATGGCATGGCTGGAAGACTTGCATGGATGGGCAACAAAAGCCATCCGAAGAAGGCCCGGGGAGCTTTGCTCTTCCTGCATCCCAGGATGTGGGATCGTGTGTCAGAAGTCTTCCATCAGAACAAGCCAACCAGCCTTGGAAAAACTAAAAACAATTGCTTTAATCGATATATCCCGGGATAACCATATGCGCAGGTATTTAAGTTGTTCAAGCATTCTTTCTAGAGAAGCATTAATCATTGGCCAGAAAAACCCAACAGAAACAAGCATACAGATTTTTTCCAATTAGCTGCTCTATTTCCTGTCATAGTTGAGAAGAATGCCAGGAATTCTCTTCCTGAAACACACTACAAAAATATACTCACAAGAATTACAGGGGGGGTGGGGGGGGGAGAAAAAAACCTTTCCAGCAAAGCCAAGGCAACTTAAATTATCTTTTTTCCCCACGTTAGCCTCACCACATGTGGGTTTTGGAGCCTGTTTTCAACAACCTGCTGCTCAGTGTGATTTCAGTAACACTGCCCTTTTTCCATCTAATAAACCTTCTATTAATAAAGTCTCCCACACCTTGGGGTCTACCTTGCAGACCACCTGACTCTGACCGGCCTGTTCCTTTTTTTTCCTGGGATGCCAAAGGAGAGCCTGGCAGCAGTCCGGCTCCATTGGAGTCCCAATTCTATAGAATGAGTCTCCCCCTCCAACCCCTCCTCCACAATCCTGAACAACCTGACAACTTTAGGAAGGTGGCCAAGCTTGGTTCCTCTGGCCAGCTTCCAAAGAAAGGCATTTTCATCATCGCCTTTGTAAACACGCATTGTTTAAAGCTACTTAAGAAGCTCTATTCATAACTATTATTATGTGGGCACACCTCTTTGTTTGCACACATCACATGAGAAGAACTCCTGGGCACACATTTCCAACCGCAGCGCAATTCCTTGGAGCAGAAAGACTTACTGGATCAGGTTGTTTATTTATTTTTTCTTGCCATGAGACCTTCTTATAATTGCCACTGAGGAAAAAAAAAGATTTATGACCCACCCAGCAGTCATACGCTGCAATCCCGGAATGGCATTTCCACTTCAATTATCGTATTCCGCAGGCAATTTTGAGCAGACCTGAGACATTTGAAAGGCCTAGGGGAGAAGCCACCAAGAACCTCTACAGCCAATTTTCATTCTCCAAGACACACAGTGGAAAATTATGTCTGAAAGAATTAGACTCGGATGTAACACAGTTTGGTTACCTTGAGTCCTGCCATCTGCCGAGGACTTTAGCTAATCCTACTTTGAATGCTGAAAATGCAACCCAATATTGAGAGGTCGCCCGGCCTTTCAGAATAAATTACTCCGGCTCCATTTATGGCACCGTTTATGGACGGGTGTTCTCCGAGTTGCCAATGTGGTTGGTGGGGAAAATTGAAGGCGGCAAGCGAACAGGAGAGAAGACACTGGGGGAACCCAAATGAAATGTTTCACTTGCAAATCAAAGGCCATCGACTTGAGCGCGGAGCAAAACCTTCTCTTGCTGCACCAGACTGGACCTGCCATAAATGTGGCCCCGGGACAGACCAGCCCCTCCAGGCGCAAGATCCAGCAGATCCTGCCTGGTCTCAAGAAGCCCAGCGGATGCCATCTGGCAAACGGGGGAGGAAATCCCGGAAGGACAAAGGGGAATCACCTGCCTGCCCAGAAAAAAGCGCTACCTTCCTTTTGTCCCACCTGGGGGATCCTCACCCGGAGAGCACGCCGGAGCCCCAACTCCTGGGCGGGGGAACGGGGGGGGGGCTGAGGCTCCCCGGGCCTTTCGGAGACCCCGGAGGAAAGTCCCCCCCCTCCACAAG
>QLTV01003457.1:492849-511120 GCA_003457575.1 Thermophis baileyi
CTCCCCCCAAGATGTGAACTACAAGTCCCAGAATCCCCCGGGCGGCGTGGCTGGTGGGCCCTGGAAGAGCCCCGGGAGACCCCTCCTCTTCGGAGCCCAGCGCCCCCCCGCTCCCTGCAGGGAGCCCCACCAGCACCCAAGCCCCCCCCCCCCGCAAAGAGCTGCTTCCAGCGGGAAACGGGAGTTCTGCAAAGAAAAAACCACTCCGGACCCGCATTTCCTGCTTTTGCAGGCCAGGTTCACACGTTCAGCCCCCGCTGAGCCGCACAGAGGCGGACCTGGAGGCCGGAGAGCAACCGGGGCCCCCCTGGGCATCATCTTCTCTATGGGTCCCAACATCCCTCACTGGGGCAGAGGGCGGTTCAAAGACTTGCGGGACTCAACTTCTTTGCTTTTTTTCCCCTTTTACTGTGGATTTGAAAATACATAGAACCATAGACAATATATAACTTTCTCTTTGTTTTTCTTTCTGGCCCCACAGACACAAATTACACTCAGAATTAACAAAATTCCAAAGCATGGTTGAGTCAATGACGACAAAGGAACAAGGGCAAAATTCAAACAAGTTTTAAAAAACAAACAAACCAGCAGCATTTTTTTAAAACCAGACAAAACGTGAACCATAGAAACTACGATGCCAGGAGGCACTTCCAGAATGGATGAAATAAGCCCCCCCCCACACACACACACATACACATACAAGCAGCAGCTGACATTCACAGCTCTTCCGCTTCCCGAAAACCACCTGGCATTACTGGGGGCTGCAGGGGGGGTGGAGAAGCCAAGAGCCCCCACTCACCCGCATCTCAGCTTCCCGAATGGGGAGGGAGGTCTGGCTAGCTCCCTGGCCCACAATTGGAGGACAGAAGCCCCGATTTAATCTTTTGGGACCCCCTGCCTTAAAGCAGTCCGTGCCAGTGAGCAAGGCAAGACCCAGAAGCAAAACGGGGAATTCGCCCCTCGACACCCCAAAGAGGCAGGGAAGTTATGCAGTGCAGCCTTTTCTGCCCATCCAGCATGGGGAATTTATTTGTGTTCTACTGTAGTTCTCTGTGGGGTGGGGGGAAAAAACCAGGCCCCTTTGAAAAGTTCCTGGCCTTCCCTGCTTTGAAACTTGGATCTCAACTCCTCCGATTAAACCCCTGGAGTGGGAAGTGCACCAGATGCTCACTTGTGCACACGCAGACCCACAGTCACAGGAAAACAGACCTGTTGCATTCTTCAGGTGTTCCAATAACCCCCATCGCCCCAAAATGCATCCAGCACAAGAATGCAACGGAAAGCAAGGATGAAACTGAAATCAGTTGCTCAAGACTTACTGGCCTCGCTGTTCAAAAGGTGTGGCTGTGTGTGCCAGCAACTGTCTTGCCTTCCTGCTTCACCCCCCACTCCCTCTTGGCGTTTCCAGTCCTGTCCACGAGCCTTCCCAGTTGTAAATTGGATTAGTTTTATTTTAAGGCAAAGTCAGCAAAAAGGGGTCAGCAATCACCAGGCTGAGCCAGGACAATCCCTATCTGAAAGGAAGCCTTGCCTCCCCCTGCCCTACAAGTCAAGCACGCAGCCCCCCAGCCCGGAGGAATCATCTGGACAGCTGAGGCCGGCACCCACCACCCCTCTCCCTGGGGGTGGAACTATCATCACCCACTGAATAAGCAGCAAAGGAAGGGAGCGGCTGCCTCTTTCTGCTGAACCTGGCAGGAGGTTACTTATCTCGGGGTGAAAAGGCAGCTTCGAACATGGACTCTGCCCCCTGATAACAGGGATGCTCTGGCCAAAGGGGCGTAACTTATAAATTGTTCCAAGATATTTTATGGGAAGCAGTATATCACCTCGGCTATAAACAAACAGTAATGTTATAAGCTGAGAAAGCTTTCCTCAAATCACTTCCTTTTCAAGACACTGAAGCAGAAGAGAAAAATACCTGTTTCACTGACCCCTTCAACACACACCGGAGGGAGGGAAGTCCTCAAGATCACACAAAGCTCTTGCACTGCATAATCCAGACATCTTTTTTATGCATGCATGTGTGTGTGTGTGTGTGTGTGTGTGTGTGTGTGTGTATGTGCATGTGCAGTGTGCATGTGCATGCACACCTGCTCACACATATATATGCATGAGCTACCATAGTTATCTGTATAATATGTAGCTATATACAAGACAATTTCCTGCTAAAATGTTTACAAGATACGTTTTGAGACAGCGACAAAAAAATACACCTCTGTTTGCATAGGGATTCATGCACATAGACCTCAGGACACACAGAATTCATAAACACGTATAAATAATGCCTCCCTTGCCTTGTAACTATTTCCCCCACATGGGCACACGCGCGGATCCTGCTCTCCAAGAGACATAATCCGCTCTCTGCCTTCATCGGCAGCCAGGACCAGGCGCAAATTCCGCAGCTGGCTTTTGCAATGAAAGAAGGTGCTTTCTGTAGTCCTACAAGAGTCACTCCAAAGGGCATGAGCTGCGTCGCCCAAGACACCCTCTCTGGGAGATTCTCTCCTGACCTGAAGAGTCTCTGAACACACCAGGCACGCCCAAGGGAAGCCTGGGGGGGGGAGGGGAAACCGGGGCTAATCTCCTGCCAGGGACTCTGCAGATGGCTCCTTATAAACAGTTTAAGCTGCTGCCCTACAGATTGAAGGGGGGGGGTCACCCAAGAGTCACTGCTGGTCTCTACTGTGCCATCATCTTGCCCAGAATGAAATATCCCCATCCCCATTGACCAGAGGGTACCTACCCAAGCATTTATGAAAGGGATCTGGCTTAATTTTCTTGTTCAAAAGCAACAAGATTTCCTTTTCAGGAACAGATGACTCACTCAGGATTGTGCTTTTAAGAAAGAACACTAGAGCAATATTCAAAATTCGATAGATCAGCACAATTAAATTGCACATTTGCACACATACACATTCGCACACATACTGGATCTTTTGGGTGTCCAACTGATTATCCAACATTCCACTTTGCCTACCTATAGCCCAGAGAAAAAGCCCAGAGAAAACACTTTAAAAGATGAGTTGGTTTCAAAAATCCAGAAACCTTGGTCTCTAAATGCTCCCTTTTCTGTAAAGTGGGGTGGGGAGAATCAGAGAACAAAAGATCGCCAAGAACGGACCAGGTAGCCTGGGCAGTTTTCTTGCGTTCTCACCAATCAACTGCGCCCAGGTTGCACCTCCACACTGAGACGGCCTTGCTGCTCTCAGGACAAGAAACAACAAGTATTTTACTAAGAAAGCTTGTGGAAGTGCAAAGGGAGTCTAATTTGCCTCCTGCTCCTCCCATCATCATCTTCTTCCTTAACTAAAAGATGTTTACCTACCATAATATTTGCGCCAAGTGTACCTTCCTCCCTGGGCTATACAATTTGGAAGTCAGCCACTTCCATTTCCTGAACTAAATTTCCCTGGGATTTGCAGAAGGAAGCCACTTCAAGGTTTGAAGTGACTGTAGAAATAGCAGCTAGAAATGAGCCATAATTGCAGACCTTCCTTTCTTTGAAGTCCAGCAAAGACGTTACCCAGAACGGCAGAATGTTCTGCTTAGGTTCAACAGACAATGTTAAATATACATACATATACATATATCTATATCTATATGTACCAGAAATGCACAAACACATATGCACGCAAGCTAAACAGAGAAGGACAGAAGCTTTTAAGAGTTGCTCTTTTTGTTACTTTTCCCTCTCCAAAATGGAATGGGAAGATTAGAAGCCCACAGAGGAACTTGCAGCACTGTTTAGGAGACCGGTCCTTCTGAAGGAAGAAAGGGGGGGAACATCTATGGCTAAACGTCTTCTGGCTTGCAGGAAAGCATTTTCACAGCAAAAACATGGGAACTTGCTTAGCCCAAACGGAGGCTTTTTCCTGGCAGATTTTGATAGGTAACAAAACCCCATTTTGCTTCTCTTGAAAAACACCTGAGTTTAAAGAAACCAAACCACCAACCCTTCCTCCCTCCCCGAGAAGCTGAGGTCCCTGCTGACTGGTGATTCTGGAGCCGGCCAGGAAGACAAGGCAGAGGCAGTGCTCCAGCAGGACCAGGTGGGCTGCCCTCTTCACCTGCTTCAGAAGGCGGCTGAAGGGTGCCCTTAGAGAAGAATGAGTGGGGGACGCTGATGGACACGATCCCACGGCAGCCACGGACTGGAAAGATGGAGCTACTTTGGCTGGAGAAACGCTTCCCTCTGGGGCTCTGTCAGGAGGAGGAGGAGGGAACCAGGGCAGAAGGTCTCTCTCGGAGCAGGGGAGGACGAGAGGCCCCAAGCAGAAGGAGTCTGCCAGAGCAGCGCAGGGAGCCAAGTCCATTTTCATGAAAGCAGAAGTCCATCAGTCAATGTGGCAGCAGGAATTTGGCACAAAGGCCTGGGGATGGAGCAGGCCTCCAAGAAAAGCTCGAGGGCAGAGTTGGCCCCAAAGAGCATCCCAATCCTGAAGGCGGAGAAGGTCTATCCCACGCTCGAAGGGCAAGCGTCAGCCCGGGCCCTCCAGTGGGGTGGGACAAGATCTGGGGGGGAAAGTCCCATGGCCCCAACCCACATGCATGGCAGGAAGATCTGAAGAGAAGGGGAAACTAAGGACTGGCCAGTTCCTGCCACCTTCTCCAAGGCCCCCCACCTCCCCCTTTGTGCCAGGTCAAACGCCTCGCCCGCCTGATCAAGACGGGGGAGGGAGGGGCTGAGTTCTTTGGTTAAGTGTCAGAAGCAGCTCCTGGGCAGACTGGCGAGGCCAGGTTTTCCTCTGCTGCCTTTCCAGGGGGTGGGACCCCAGGAAAGACCCTCCCGGGACCCTCTGCATCCTTCATCCTCCAAGGGCAGGAAGGCGAGGGTGGCCGCCCTCCTCGGAGGGCAGGGAGCTTCCCAAATCACTTGTTCTCAATGAGCGTCTGGACTTTGGAGACGAGCTCCCGGGCCAGTTGCAGGACCTGCTTGGTGTTGTGCCGCTCAGCCATTTCTGGAAGGGAGAAGAAGCAGGGGGAAAAGAGCAGAGGAAACCTTAGACCAGGGGCCTCCAAAGAAAAGCATAGCCGGCTGGGGAATTCTGGGAGTTGAAGTCCACAAGTCTCAAAAGTTGCCAGGTTTGAGCAGCCCTGCCTTAGGCCGCAGCCACTGTGGCAGTGGGTGAAAGCAGGCGGTTTCTGCCGGATCCCAGCCCAACAAAACCAAACTGGGACGTCTCTCTGCTGACCCGTAGAGGGTCTCCTGAGAAGCGAGGGCCCTCAGCAAAGACCCCAAGCCAGGAAGCCCCCCCCCCGTTGACGCTAGGCGGCTTCCCCCGTGGGGCTCGTACCATTGAAGAACTTGATGATGTCCGTGAAGTCCATGTTGTTCTCCAGAATGATGTCCCGATACACCTCCACCAGGGCGAGGGCGATGAAGAGGCCGTAGCAAGGCGACGAGACCGGAGACGCCGCCCAGATGGTCTCCCAGACAGTGAAGACATCCTCGTAGACCAGCTCTGGGGGGGAGGGAGGAGCAGAAGCCGTGGGAGCTGCCAGGCCCCACACCAGAAGCCCATCCTCCTTACCCCCCCCCCAGGGATTCGCCACACACCCAGGCCCAGATCACACCCAACCCCACAGTCAGGAGGACCACTGTGCCCATAAAGCTGTGCCAAGCAAAGGGCCCTCTTGCTGAACAGGGCAGACCCGGCCCTGCCGGGACCCCTGGCTCCTCAACCGCCAGCCAGCCTCCCTGGGGCCTCTCCCACCATCCTCTCCCGAACTGGCCCCCAACGGATCTTCGTGCCACTCCTGGCCTGCTCACCTCGCTTGAAATCCAAGAGGAACCAGCGATAGCAGAAGTAGAAATGGGTGTAATCCCCATTTTGGTGCATCAGTTCAAAGAGCTCCGAGTCCAGAATCTGCCAGAAAAGCACATTTGGGTCAGGGGGAGAGGACAGCCAGGCCGCAGCACCCTCCAGCCCACCGCTCCTTCCAGGAGGGTCCATTCAGCCGCCTCCCCACAGACTCCCCCACTGGGATGTCCCACCGGGACTGAAGCCCTTTCTCTCCTCTCCCCCATCCCACAGAAAGCCTTTCCTGTTGAATGTCTGTCTGTTTGAGAGGAACAGCCCCCCCTTAAAGCCAGGCCAGGCAGGCCACAAGGGACCCGGCGTGAGGATCGGCCAGCTGCCCCTCCGTACCTGGATGAGGGACCGCATGTTGGCAAAGTGGGTGTCCATGGCTCCTCCGTGGGGGAAGTTCTGATTCATCCTCTTCATCAGCTCCGTGAAGCAGCTGAAGGCCAGGGCTTCTGCCGAAGGAGCGGAAAGGAGCCACGTCCAGGACCCCCCTCCCGCTGCCCAGCCCCCCTGCTGCTGGCACAGAGCCCCCAGCCCCATCTCCAGCCACACGGGTGCCAGAGCGGTGGCCTTCTCCCCTGAGACCAGAGCCTGCCAGCCCCAGACGCGAGGCTCTCCCCTCCCTGATCCAAGGGCCCCAAAGTCTTTCCTTTCCGGTCATTTCTCCTACTGCAGTCAAAGGAAGGCTGTTGACCGGAGCCCCTCAATCCCCCCCCCCCGATGGATCTCAGGCCACTGCAAGCGGACCTCTGCCACCCCCAGGCCAGCCACCGAGGGACACAGAGCCACTCACCCTCGTCCAGGATGACAAGCAGAGGAGCCAGCAAGTCACACATGCCCTGGACGTAGCCCACGTCAATATGGTGCCAGATGTAGCTGCAGGGAGGAGGGAGACAGTGAGGAACTGGCCAGAGATCAGCCGGGGGGGGAGAGGGGGGGAGGCTCTGCAGCAGAGAGCAGCCTCCCCCAGGGAGGAGCCGGGACCCTCACCTGCACATGACGTTCCGCAGCTTCTCCAGGTTGGTCGGGGAGAAGTACCAGTAGTTCCGGTCACACCTCTGCACGTCCTTCTCAATCCGGTGCAGGTTGACCGTGTAGAGGTCCAGCAGCTCCGGCTACGAGGCAGAGATTGAGGGGAGACCAATTGAAAGGAGCACAGAGCCACACCTGGCGAAGGTCGGGGAGGACCGTTTGTGATCCCCCCACGCGCTACCGATGGGAGGCGGCTTCCGATCTCATTTGCTCCGGGAGGACTCCGGTTCTCACAAGCCCCACGGGGGTAAAACACAGGGGGTCCTCGACTTATGGCCACAACTGGGGCCAAAATTTCAGAAGGGCAGAAAACACCCAATTCCTCTGCAAAGAAAAAGAACGGAGACCGAAGGGGGAGCTCACCGAGTAGGTCACCCCCGAGGAGGAGACGGGGGAGACTTCACTCAAGGTGAGGTCGGTGACGGCCAGCGAGTGCGAATCCAGGGTCGGGAAGAGGCTCTCCATCTCGGGCTCTTCCGAGAGGTCGTCTTCGCTCCCCATTGAATTCGGCTGCTTTGCACTGGGGAGGGCCCAGCGGTCAGCCAGCGAGAGGGCTCCCTCCTCTTTCCCGGGCAGCTCCTGGCCCATCCCGATGAAGGCATCCAGGGTCCTGGCGGCAGAGACTTCCCCCTGGGGCCTGTCTGCCTCCCCCTTGCCGTCCAGGGGGGTGCTCTCCATGGCAGGCGGGGGCCCTTCCCCACTGGTCTGGGCTGCCCCCCCTTTCCCCCCCTCCGGCCAGCTCTCTTCGGTGCTGAAGCTCTGCTCCGAATAGGCCGAGGCGACGGAGAAGTTCTGGGAGGAAGGGTGGCCGGAGTCGGGGGAGCAGGAGCCAGCCTCGGGGACGCCCCCGTTGGGCAGAGCCACTCGCTTGCCGGCCTCCAGCTTCATCTCTGCTTCCGTCTGCTCCAGCTCCTCCACCGATTCAAATACCTGACGAAAGACAAAAAGTGCCCACAAGCCATAATGCTGCTCTCTGGTTCCTCAGGGAAGCCTAGGCTGGCTGGTGGGGTCGGCAGCTCTCCCCAAAGGCTCCCCCCAACAAGGAGGGGACCCCTTCCTCACCTGGGTGCTGCCGCTGGAATCGCTCTGCAGCCGGCTGAGGTTCTGAGGGCCAAAACTGCTACTCTGGGAAGACTGCAAGGGGGGGAGGGGGGGAGGCGTCATCAGTCAGCTGGGCTCTTCCACGTGGACAGAGGGAAGGCTCAAACAGGACACACACACACACACACACACACACACACACACACACACACACACACACACACACCGTTTCTGGCCCAGCCCGGCCCATTTCCAAAGGTGGGCAGGGTAAAGAAGTGGACCGTGGCCAGGCCAAAGCTGCCCGTTGCATTCAATGGCTTAAAGGAAACCCTTTTGCTGGCAACCCCTGGGGACGCCCCGGGAGATGCTTACGCCGTTGCTGACGGTGGAGTCGCGGTGCCTCAGGGGCCCCACGTGGGAGTCCAGGCTGGCCCCCGAGGAGCACTTGGCCAGGGCCGCTGCGTGTGACTCCTTCTCCCGCTGCCGGACGATGGCCTCACAGCCCAGCCACTCGGCCATGGTTTGCTCATAGTGGGCGCGGGTCTGCAGGTCCACCTGCCGGCAAGAGAGACGGGGGGATAGCACGGCAGGAGCTCCCAAAGACCCCCGGACGGAGAACCAAACGAACGAGGGCTCAACAGAAGATTCTCCTCTTTGGAAGCCCTTCCACTGACTCTTAGCATAAAAGTTCCCGGGGGGGGGGGAGCAGAATGCACACTTGTTTCATTTTGAAGAACAACTCGGGGCCCCAAATGTTTTCAACCAGGCTCACCTCTTTCCTCTCAGCTTCCAACATCCCAAACTGATAATGTCCTAGCAGGAAGGGCCAGACGGATTTCCGGATCTCATGCTGGATTCCTCCGAAGTAGATCAGCCGAAGCAGCTCCTTCTCCTCGTAGCTCTGCGGAGAAAGTGCACTTGAAATGGGCTGAAGGGGGGCGCAGGGGTGGGAGAGGAGGGGGTCCAAAGGGGCCATCTCTCTACCGTGCCGTCCTGGAGAAACCTCTGCCAGATCTCCGCCGTCAGCCCCGAGCTGGCATCGCAGGGCACCTCGGGAGACACAATGGCGTGGTTGACCAGTGCAGAGAGGTGCGTCCGGACGGTGGAAAGGTGTCGGCAGTAGGCCAGCCCTGGAACAGAGGAAGCAGAAGGAGCAAGAGAGGCTCCCCAAAATGCAAACCGCTCCCCTCCTAGAGACTCCAGTTCATCACCACGAAGGATGGAAAGGAGACGTTGGACGCCCCAATTAGACCAGAGCTGTGTTTTCATTGCTCAGGGATCCTGAAGGAAGCCATGGCTCGGCCTTGAAAGATCTCATGGTGGGAAATACTCACAGCCATAAAATGCCCGAGAGACGATTTGGTACTTCATGTTGTCACACAGCAGCTTCAGGGGGGCTCTGCAAAGAGAGAGGGGGGGGCAAGTCCCCTTTCTTGAACCTGCCTCTTAGAGGCCGAACTGAAGAGCAAGTGGAGTCTGGGCTGTTTCTTCTCCCTCCCTCCCTCCCTCCCTCCTTTTTAAAAAGAGGCGCTCCAATGTGTCCCATAAAGGCTGATATTCTTGTGGGGTGCCACGCTCCTCCTCACTCAGGGCTGAAGCTCAATCCTGGCAACCCCCTTCAACCCCCTGCCGTTCTTGATCTCGCCTCCCCCAAAGAAAAAGGCCACCAGGCTGCCCAATTCGGGTAGCAGAGGGGCTTCGTCCTTGTTGCAGGGAACGGTGACGCTTGCAAGCCCCATCGTGCCAGGCAGGCCCTCGTTTTCGGCTCCCTTCGTTCCCAGGATCCCCCAGCCCCACCCGAGGCCGCCTTGCCTCCTTCACCTTTCGTGGTTGCAGCCATTCGACAGGCCGTTCTCGCTGGATCCCCCCTGGGTGCAAGAAGAGCAGGAGGCCTTGCGGGTGCTTGGCTGCCACATGGAAGGGAGGGCACTCCCGGGCGCGTCCATCAGATCCTGGGCAGCTGCAAGAGCCGGAAACGGGCTGTCAATATTGCGCAGGGAGGAAGAAGCAGCGCCATTTCAGGAGCAGAGAAAGGAAGCGAGGAAAAAGCATCCCTGGGAAGATTGGGGCGCCCACCAGGTCGAGGCTTTGATCATCATCCAATCATCCCCGCAAGGCTTTGGAGGCAAAGTCAGGGAAGGAAGACCAACAGGAAACGCGTCCACCAAGCCAGGAGACACCATCAAGGAAAACACCAGAGGGCAGCAGAGGGCAAGGCTCCCCTTTATGCCAAGCATCCCGCAAGCATCTCAACCAGGACCTGCCTTTGCCTCTTCAAGCAAGGGCTGTTATCAGAAGAGGCTGCCGAGACCCCGACTCAGAGGCCCACCACGGCTCTTCAATTCTCCCACTTGCTTCTCCTCTTGCAAACCAACCGGGAGCCAGAAATTAACTTGGATTGAGAGGCTGCTACTATCCAAGATTAAATCATTCCACCATTTGGGTGCAAGGAAAGGCATGGGGGAGGGAGGAGAGTTTGCTCTGCTTTGCTTGTCCTCTCAAACCTTAAGCAGCTTCTGTTTGCTGACGCGGTTTTATTTCTCTGTTATGCTGCATGGCTGAATTTCTATACTCTTTGTAAACCACCATGGAGACCTATGGGGGAAATACCTTCAGTAATAGAATTGATTTTTGCTGGATTTCCAGATTCCATGGAAAAGTTCCTTGGAAAACTTAGCCAGTAAAGTGTTCTGTTCTGTTTTGTTCTGTTGTAGATGAGCTAAAGGCGGGCTAATCTGAGCTGATCTCAAAGACTGGATGCCGAAGCGTTTTGTTCTAAGCAATAGGTGTCACCTCTAAGGCTCAACCGTGGCAATTCCCGCA
Source organism: Thermophis baileyi (assembly GCA_003457575.1). Taxonomy (NCBI): domain Eukaryota; kingdom Metazoa; phylum Chordata; class Lepidosauria; order Squamata; family Dipsadidae; genus Thermophis; species Thermophis baileyi. The sequence goes on from QLTV01003457.1 coordinate 503,556, forward strand.
CCAGGGCCAGAGAATTCAGCCCAGCGTCATTTCACCAGGTGGAAATAAGCTGTCCTGAATCACCCTGCAAAACTGCAAAAGAAGCCATAATTCGGGAATGGCAGCACATCTGTCTTCTCAGCCAGAATTGAGGGCCCAACGAAACAGAACCGCCTTGTTTGAGGAACAAGGAAGGGGAGTGCGAAACTCAGGAAGAGACTGACGGGGATCGAAGAAGGAAAGTTTGCAAAGTTAAGAGCTTGGCCTGTGATGGCATCTGAAGTGGGCAAGGGAGCCCCTCCGAAGATCATCTTCCCCTGAGCCCATCGCTTTCCCTTCTTCCATCCATCTTCCCATCTTCGTGCCTCAACTTGCAAATGAAGACGTATAAGAAGAACAGCAGGAATATTCATTCCCTCGGCTGAGCTGATTAAATCAACACCCTTGGGTGTGTCACAGAGTATAATCTTCTTATTTTTCCTCATTCTACTTAATTCTATCTGTATGTGAGAAACGTTTCTATTTGGGGCTGTTTTAGTGAAGGCAAATCGAGTTAGTGAAGTTAGTTAGATCACTCCAATTGCAATATTGCCAGGAATAAAAGGCCCAGCTCTGCCTTTCTGTCTCTGAAGCAGGAAGGGTGGGCTGAGGAGGAACCCCCCACTCCCCCCCCACACACAAAGGGGGCGGAGAGACGGTCCCTGCCTTGCCAAGCCACAAATGCCAACACAGGTGACAAGCTGCCCAGCCTCAAGCACCCCCCCCCAGTGGGTGAATGGAACATTACAGCAGTGCTGTCTGGACTCCGAGCTGGTGGGGGAAGGAAGGGGGCCCCCAGGAAGACTCAGGGGCCATTTGGGGATCACCACGACTTTGCCAGGGATCCGGGCCATCCAAGTCGCCTCTTGCCCAGAAGCACCAGCGTTGACAGAGGTGGGGGCAAGGCAAGAGCCGTTAACTACAGCTGAAGAAGCAGAAAAGGGGAAATATAAAAATGGACCCCAACCATCCTGTTTTTAAACCCAGAAAGAGTTTGAACATTTATCTAAGTGAACGTCCCTTCTTCTCTTTAGCAGGCTCTCGAGGCTGGTGGAAGAGGCAAACTTGTTGGAATGATAAGATTTCCCCCCAAAAGAAAGCATCGGAAAGGCGATCTGAGCTCTGATCCTCCTGTAAACCCCTCAAACTCTCGGCTTTTACAGGCTCCCTCTTTTGCAAGGGAGCCACAAATGAGCGCGCTGGATCATGAAATGCCCCTCAGCTGCACTGCCACCAGAGATCCTTCTCGCCCCCCAAACAATGCCCGTTTTTTCCACTGTAGCAAGCATTCAAGGCAGCTGACAAAATAAACCAATTCAGAAATGTTTCGCATTAAAATAATAGTAAAATGGGTTGCATTTCTGAACTGTGTGGCTGTGAGGTATCCCAAAATGCAGAAAAAACCACCTTTGGGGAAGAACCATCTGCTGCTGCTGCTGCTCCTCCCGAGCAACCCTTACCGAAGTCTTGGATGCCTGGATAGAGGATCCGGAAGACGTAATCCGTGGCCTCCTCTTCTTCCCTGTCCGAGGAAGACTCCGAGGGTCCCTGCAGGTTACGCTTCTTCAGCCTCGGGAACACTTTCCCCTTTGGGAAGCCAAGACGGAAGCGGAAACCTCTCAGCACTCTCTGCATCTGGACCAGCCCAATGAGAGCCGGAAAGAATGCCGCAGCCGACACCCAGGGGCATCTGGGTAAAGCCAAGGCTGTTCTTCCTGCCTCTGGCATTCAGGCCACCCCGAAGAGGCTCCAGCTGCTGGACTGGCATCTCGGATAACAGGCAGGGCATCCCGTTCAGACAAGAGGCGCTCTGCATCTGCCCACACCCGGCTGCAGGGGTGCAGCTCCTCCCCCCCCCCCAGCCTCACCTTCCCCCTTTGTGACCAGAGAGGGGGATCCAGCTGGCCGTGGGGTAGCAGGCCATTCTCCAGGCAGGAGAGGAACTGAAGCAGATGCCCTCCCTTCGGGAACCTCAGGGGAGGGCGCTGGATGCCATCTTGGCTGACCAGGACAACGGTGCCCCCGCTGTCTACTGTTGGCAAGAGGGAGCATAGAAGGACACAGGAAGAGGGCAGGGTGAGAAGCAGATTTGGCCAAAGGGAGCCCCACAGAAACTGGGCTACCTCAAGCAGGCATGGCCTCTCCCCACCCCCAAGCAAAGGCAGGAGTGGGCTCAATGCTCCCCCACTTTTCACCCGGGCAAGAGAGGGCAATCTCAGAGGTGCGGAGGGCCAGTTCCAGGCCAGGGCAGCTGCGCCTTACCCTGCTGGTGGCAGTGCAGGTAGACAATCTCTTCCAGGCGAATGGTCATGGCGTAGTCCCAGTAAACGCTGCAGAGGGAAGAAGCAGTGCCTGGCAAGGGCACCTTAACAGTGACGCCCTCCCCCCAGACTGCTGAAGCATTCAAAGGACCGGACTGAGCCAGGGAGGGAAGCACAAGCCAGGGTCACTCGGCCTGCGAATTCCTCTCGCATCAAACGCAGGAAAGAGGCTGTGGGGGAGCCACGTGAAAGAGCGCAGGAGGACGCCCACCTTTTCTCGTAGTCCAGGTCGCCCACGGAGCCGTTCATCAGCTGGTTTGGGGTCCACTTCAGCGTCATGACGTCGGCCGTCTGATGAAGCGATAAATAGCCTGGAATGGCTTCCATGTCGTCTCGCTATCAGGAGAGGGAAAACAGGAGACAGAACCGACTTACGATGTTGTTTCCCTGGTGAGTAAATTTTCAGCACCCAGAAAATGTGCAGCTTCACATTAAACAACAATCGGAAGGAGGTTCTGGAAAACCCGCAATGCTCTTTGGAAAGGATGTTGCACTCCCATCCCTTCTCTTGCCTCTTGCAAAGAGCTCCACAAACAAACAAGTCCCCAAATTTGCAGGCGGCATCGGAGGCACCCAGGGAAGGCAAAGCGCCCACAAGGCCTCCTTGAGGACAGGCGACCCAACTGGCCCCTTCCGGGCTACTCACCGGCTGCACCAAGACGTTGTTTTTGCCGTACAGGAGGGTGGCCCTGGAGTTCTGATGCAGCGACTCTACGTAATCCCTGGCGGACAAGGAGGGCCGGTCATCCATGCTGCCACTGGAGTGCCTTTTCTGGATCTAGAGACCAAAGCGGGGGAAATCGCAATCTTACTTTTCCAAATAATTGGACTATTCAATTTGGGTGCCCAAGTCTAACCAGACTGACGTTCCCAACTGAACTGTTGCCGCACTCTCGCTTTACCCCTTCTTTGCACTTTTGAATCCCAGTGGGGTCTTGCCAGGCAGCCCCCCCTTCCCACCTGGTTCAGGGATGCAGCCCAGCCCTGCTGGCCCTCAACTCCCAACCTCCCTGACCGTCCCCTCCGAGACCTACGCAGAGCGCAGGGCGCTTGGTGGGCGAGTCTTGCCGATAATGGGAGTTGTGGATCCGGTGCCTTTGGACCAGCTCATCTGCTGAGGGATCGGTCCAGAAGTGATCAGCTGTCTTCATCTTAGTGTACTCCAGGGCACAAGGACCCACTGTGGGTGCAGAAAAAGGGAGGACCGGGTACAGAGAGAGAGATGTTGGGTCTTATGCTCCCCCAGACTCACGTTCCCCTCCTTCAGTCCACCAGCTTTCCACACGTCAAGACCCTTGACATGGTGGGTGTGGATTGCAACCCCCTGGGATGCCCAGCCAGCCTCCAGCCCCTTACCCAGCAAAGAGGCCAGGATTGGTCCATCCACTGGATCCATGAGTAAAGCCTCCTTCTCATAGTATTTGCTGCAGGTGGGGGGGGAAGACACAAAAGGGTTACGGCTGGGTAGACGTGGGAAGAAGAGGCCATTCTCCCCAATTTTAACTTTTTCGACTCCTGAATTTCGCATATTGCAGAATATTTGGTGGCTGCTGCCAGAGCTTGGCTGGCCCATGCTGAGTCCGAGGGGCCCAACGGCCGAGATGGCAGCAGTGCCCAGGAATGCCAGCCAAGTGGCAGCGCCAGGGCGGAGGAGACCTTCACCTGCTGTTTTCCACCAGGTAGTGCACAATTTTGTCCAGGACCTTCTCAAAAAGCGCCGTCCGGATCCAGAGGTGCCTGACGGCTTGCGGGGAGAGGCTGGGGGGCTTCGGAGCTTTGCGAGCGCTTTCCTGCACGCTGGAGCCCTGGTTTCGCCTGGAAGGGGGCAGAGAAGAAGGCGCCCCACATTCGCCATCACCGGGGGATCACACACCCCTCCCCAAATCAGGGGTTTTATCTTTTGGGGGAACCTATTTTTTACGTGTGTATTTTACCTGTCTGATACACACAGGTGCCCCACCAAATCCAAACCGAACCAGATTCTGATGGAAAGCCATTAAGAAGCCTCAACCAGTGGGCAAGACCGGGAATTTGAACCCAGATCCCAGGGGCTTCTGATGGAAGTCCCCTTCCATACTTTGGCTGAGAAAACAGCACCTTCCACAGGGCCACCCGGAACTGACTCAACTTATAGAAGACTCCACTGTTCTAAATTACCGTCAGACTAAAGGCAAAAAAACCCCTCTACTGCGAAGGGGTGCAGGAGCTGAGAGGACGGCTTGGGTTAAATTCTAGCTGGGGACCCCCCCCTCTCCCCCCCATACCCAGCACTCCGCACCAGCAAGCCAGACAGCCTAAGCAGGGCGGAGCTGATCCAACATGAATGCATCTCTCAGCACCAGACAGGCCCGCAAAGCACCGAAACCCGATTATTCCCCCAACACATTTTCCAAGCGCAGCTACTACGGCTCACGTGCTCTCGATGAGCTGCTCCAGGTCTTGCACTTTCCGGGAGAGCTCCTCGGCCGGTGGGAAACTCTTGCCCACCTTCATAAACAGGGCAGCCATCTTGTTGCTCCGCAGGAAACCGGCTGCCCGGCGCTTGAGTCCGTGAAGGACGCAGGCTTCGACTGCGGCTGGAAGGAAAAGCCCCAAATCTGAGAGGCCCCCAGGAAACGAGGAATCTGGCCGAAGGTCCCCTTGCAAAACTCAGCTGTGGAATGGCTACGTCCACACCATCCTTAGCCAGCCAGCCCCTCCCGCCAGAAACCGCCTTTTCCTCTGGACAGGCTGGAGACTTCTTGGGTCCAGCAACGGTTTCCTCCAAGGAGACCCTCCCCCCTCCGTGAAGGCTGTGGGTCAAGATTAAGAGCTCAGCTGTCCTTCTGACCACACCAACATTTCTTAAGGCCTTTGGAAGACAGACAGACAGACAGACAGACACACACACACACACACACACACACACACACACATTGCTGCTTTCCTGCCCAGCTTCTCCTCCTGGCCATTGGGCAAAGATGGCTCTCTTTAGCTGGACATTTCACTGTTCGGTGTCTTTAGTACTTACAGTACTCCTAATTGTAACAATAACTTTTTATATTCAGTTTTTGTTTTTAAACTCTGCTACCTGCCTAGGCTGCTCCCTGAAGGTGGAGTGCAAGTCAAATAAATAGGTTCCTTTTCTTGCCCTCTCCTTTGTTCCCCTGGGGCCAGGTACAGACGCAGCCAGAGACAAAGAGCTATTGATTCTCAGGCCAACCTCAGAGAAGCCAACCATTTGCCTGCAAGGAGCTTGTTGCCTGCATGGCAGCCAATGCCAGGAGTTCAGGGAACAGGTAGGCCCACCCACCAGGTGGAAGACACACGCGCACACACACACACACACACACACAGAGAGAGAGAGAGAGAGAGAGAGAGAGAGAGAGAAAAGGCCTGGATCGATCCAGCTTACCACAGAAAGAAATGATATGGCTGCTGTCCTCGTGCACAAACTTCCTTGTGACAGCTTCCTCCATTATTTGCTTTACCTGCAAAAAACAAAGTTCAGAGAAAATGGATAAGTGAAAGGAGATTTCTCTGCTAAGCCAAATTTAAGGCCAACATTTGAGGAGGAAAAAACACTCGCTAGAGATGCAAGAACTGAGGTGCCTCTAGATATTCCTACTGGTTGCCCCCAACCCTATTTTCCCAACCTGTCATTCTAGGAAAAAACAAAAACAAAAAACAAGCACTTTTCCCCCTGGCCAAGTTGAAGAAACAGCGCTGAACAGAACGGAATTTTCTTGTGGCTCAGGAAACTCCTGGTTTGAATTAAGGCCTTTAGAGGCCAGTGAAATCTGTCGTTTGCTATCCAACCCTCTTTGTTGCTTTGTGAAAAAAGGCCAGCAGAGAGACTGAGCGAGCCCCATCTTAGCCAAGCTCACATACTGCAGCAAACCATAGTTGCCTGAGTGAATCACAGCTACTAGGCATAAACCCACAGTGCGCAAATGATGTTGCGCTATTCAGGCAATGTGTGAACTCAACAAAAAAAAACCCCCCTCTCTCTCCAGGCAGGCGTGTTTCAGAACTGCATCGAATATAGTCCTTCCAAAGAGAGGAAGGGGAGAAAAATGGGCCGAGAGCAGAGCCCGTCTCTTGAGGGCCAGCTGAGGAGCAAAGGGGAGGCGTCCCCTCAGATGTCCATATGCCTCAAAAGGACCTTTGTTTTGAGATGGTCTGCAGGATGCAGCTGTGGGAGAGCGCAGAGGATTTAAAGCCATTAATCAGCAGGAAGGGAAATGGATGAGACAGCCAAGCTCCCCTGCCTTTTGCAGCCTCAAGTCCCCACCACGCAGAGAGCCCAGCTCCTGTACTGTGGCATCAAGGCTGGTCACACGAGCCCAAGGCTGCTTTGCAGCAGGGGAAAAGAGATGCGGGGGGGGGGTGTGATTTGGGGGAAAAGGGACCAGCCAGCCCTCACACAGTGAAGCCTGATGGGCTGAATGATGCTCCAAGACCAAGCCAGGAGTGCAGACAGCAGTTTCACTACAACCTGGCTGGAATCAAACCCATCCAGAAGGGTTCTGTAGCCTCCTCCTCCTCCTCCTCCTCCCTGGCCATTTATTCGGCCATTTATTCCGGGCACAGCATCCCTTCCCATTGCTATGGCAACCTTAGTGAAAGGGAGGGCGGGAGGGGCGTTCTGCATCCTGTGGGCTGGAGAGCTTCCCCAGCAGCCCCTCCCTGAGGCCATGGCCCTCATCTCCTGCACCAGGCCGAATCCTGCGTTCCACCTGAAGAGAGCGGGCAGGGCAGGAGAGACAGGGCGAAAGGAGAGGAGGAGCAGGCCCAGGACGTTCAGATCAAGCACGCAATGGCCTCTCCAGCAGCAAATACCTCCCAAAAGCCACACGAGGGACCCGTGCTTCAGATCAGAGCGAGATGCGGCAGGATGGCCAGGCTCCTGGTTCCAGCCTCAGGCTGACCCCCCCCCCCAATCCGATCCCCTTCCCAGTCGAGTGGCCAGAGTTTGCTCCCTTCCATCCATCCAAAGGCCAGTGGCTGCTGGGCAGATGAGGCAGCGTAAGAACCCGGAGAGCTGTGATTTTCCCAGCTTCCTTAACAGGAAGGAATTGGCCTCCACCGAGACCCTCCCTGCAGAAAAGACCCCACCCCCGGGGCCCCTTCAGAGCACTTTTGCACACAGGAGCGGCTTCTCACAGAGAAAACTGCAACCCAATGATGACATTCCTTAGCCTCAACTTTAAAAAGATTTTGTTAGGCCATTCATGCAATACATGG
>QLTV01003457.1:514365-525225 GCA_003457575.1 Thermophis baileyi
GGACGCAGCTGGGAGGCCGGGCGAGGCGAGGCAACGCCCCGCCGCCTCCGCCGCTACGCGCACCGGGCTCGGCAAGAGGAGGAGGAGGAGGAGGAGGGCGGCTGGAGCCCCTCCCTCTGCCTCGTCGCCCGCCCCCTGTGCCCCCGGGACTCGGCGGGGCGGCTGGCAGCGTCTCCTCCTCGGTGCCCATGGGAGGGGGGGGCTTAGGTGGAAGAGGAGACAGGGGGCTCCACCTCCTTCCCTCTTCACAACGGCCCTGCGAGGCTGGTTAGATGAGAGGAAAGGCGCCAAGATTGAGGAGCCCTGTGCCATCCCGGCCCCACACTGGGAAACACTAAGCCATGGCTCGTTTAATTGTGGTTTGTGGAATGAACTGGCCAAGTTTCTCACAGGACCTGAAAGGCCAAAATGTTCATTACAAGGTAAACCTAGCATTGCCTCCCAAGACTGGAGGGGAAGGGGCTAGGAGGCAGTCCTTCTTTTGGTGCACTGACTGGGCCAAGCAGCTGGCCTCCCACTCTCTTCTCTGCCTGATTCCAGACAGGTGGAAGAGAGTGAATGCCAAACTTGACTCTCCAGGTATCTGCAACACCTGAGGACACAGCAGAGCAACCCGGGTCTCCTGGGTCAGAACAGGCCAGGCATATCTGCCCCCCCAGAGGGGGGGGAAGGAGATCGGGGCTTTCTTGCCCTTTGCCCTTCTCAGCTTGAGTTGCCCACCCCTCCACTCACTCCTCCCAGGCAAATGCGCATCAACTTGGCCACACCTGTCAAACCCATCGCTTTGCGTGAAGGAAGCCATCCGGGCTGGTTGGACTGAAAGGGAGCTTAGCTGACCCCGGCCTGGGCCCAGGCTGACCAGGGCAGAGCGGTCCATGCGCCGCCGGGGGCTTCATGCTCAGTGGAATCACGCTCAGCCCAGCAGGGGGAAAGAGGACCTCATCCCCCCCCCGCCTGCCCCTCTGACTGACACATTCAGAAATGGGAGCTGTCGAAGCTGAAGGGAGATGTGAACATCCGGTTGACAGGTGGCAGAGGAGAAGGGGGGGCAGCTGCCCAGGCGTGGCTGAATGGCCGGCTGCTGCCCAGGCGTGAAAAGGTGCTGTGTGCACCGTAGCAGAGAGCCCTGGGCATCTAAGGAATCGACCCAGCTCTCAGTGGGGCCCCTTCTTCCTCTTCCAGTCTAGGGCAGCCAGAGAGCGAGGCCTCCGTGAGCATCTGGTGGAGCAGAGTGAGGGGAAGCCGGTGCCTTGGCCTCCCTTTGGCCGTCAGTCTCCAGATGCTTCTCTCCGGCTTCCGGATTCCCAGCAGGGCACGGGGAGGATCCCTGATTGGAAAGGCAGCTGCCCTCTAGGTGTCCTTGCACGGATGCCAGGGACAGCTCATCTAACCCAGCCAACGAGGCCTGCCTGACAAGGTTGTCGTGCAGGAGAAAAGCGCCTGAAGTCAGCACATGTGAAAGAGCAAATCATCCATGGGTGGAATGGCTTCCCTCCAGGAGTTGTGGGAGCTCCATCACTGGAGGCTTTTAAGGAGAGACTGGACAGCCATTTGTCCCAAATGGGATAGGGTCTCCCGCTTGAGCAGAGAGTTGGACTAGAAGACCTCCAAGGTCTCTCCCAATTCTGTTGTTCTGAGAAGGGAGAAAGCCAACTCTCCTCCCATGTTCCCCTTCTGGCAATTCCTTAATCCCTGCTGGCCCAGGACGGGACCCTGTTCTGGGATGCAGAAGATGCCCAATTCTGTCCCTGGCAGGGGCTGACCTGGCTCCTGCATCAGAACTACATCTGGGACGGAGAAAGGTGGAGCAGCACAGCAGCCCTTCTGCTTGGAGGGGCTCAGGCTGTGGGGCTGAAATGGAACACCCAAGCTGGGCAAGCCCCACAGCTGCCCCAGACCCCTACCCTCACCCAGAGGAAGGAAAAATCACCCACCTATTTTTCCCTGCAAACCCCGGACAGAGGCTGTGCAGCTGTGGCTGTGGGCAGACCCACGCCCCCCCCACCTTGTGCCTCTCTTGCTCCTGAAGCCAGACAAGGCCAGGCACGGGTGGGGAGGGGGGCTCCTCCTCTGTCTCCTCCCCCCCCGCCCTTCTCCCTTTGAAGTGAGCAAACCTTCCTAGTGCCTGCTGCACTGACCCTCCTCCTGGGTGCGCCTGCCCTCCACCAACTTCTTCAGCCCAGACCCTGCTGGGGTGTTGGGGAAGATGTCCGCTTCTCCCACTGCCAGCCTTGCCAGGCCGGCTGGCTCCGAGACCCCCCGGGCCAGCTCTCTGCTTGACCAGAGGGACCCCAGGGACACCTGGAGCAAAAAGGTGGATTTCCTTCTGTCCGTGGTAGGATTTGCCGTCGATCTGGGCAACGTCTGGCGCTTTCCCTACGTCTGCTACCAGAACGGAGGAGGTAAGGAGGCGGGTCGTGAGTGGGCAGAGATTTGGGGCAGAGGTGAACTTTCCACCCAAGCAAGGAGCCCCTTATAATTCTGGGTGAGGGTCTCTCTCCTTCCATTCCTTCCTAGAGATCACCTTCTTCTCCGCCAGTGCAATTTGGAAGACTGGACTTTAGAATGGGGAAGAAAGACCCAGAAAAACAGGGGATCCCGTTGAAATCCTAAACATAAAAGTGTCCGTGTAGCTTTATTGGAGAAGTTTGCCATTGTAAGAAGGTTCTTCCATTTTCCTGGAGAGTTTCTTGGGTCCAAAATCTCTGTGCAGACTCGGGTAACATTTCAGTCTCAGGATAATGGTACAAATAGCTGCCATTAAGGGGATGGGGAACTGTCCATGGTATTTATTTTCAGCCTCGCTGAAATGCGTGGCACACAGACACACAAAAATGTGGGTAGCCAATACGGTTTCTCTTTGGCCCCATTGGAAAAATATTATAAAATCTGAAACATGGCACTGCTTTAATGCAGAACAGCCACAATGTGGTAAAATTGCAAACCATTTTTACCATTACTTGTGGCATTATGGACTTAATTTATAACACCAAACTTTAGCGATCTACAAGTTACTGCTTTCTTTTTTCCTCTAATTCTTTCTTACATTTCTGCCCTATTTACCAGCAATTGGGGATGTTTGTGAAGTAAAATATATACAAATGATCACAGGAAAACTACTTAAAAGGGGAATATAAATAAATCAATAAATAAAAGTCAATCAAGGGAGAAACAAATGAATAAGACACTGATTGAATCTCTGTCTCCAAATCGTTAAATGTTTCCTTTAGATTTTTTTTTTAAAAAATTCTGGAAAAGCATAAGAAAAGTGACCAAATGCCTTTCTTAAATGAGTGAGGGGGAAAAAGGTCTGAATTGCAATTTCCAGTCCTCCTCTGGGACTTGCTCTGGGTGCCGTTTGGAGCCCATTTTATTCCAGGCAGAGAATAACACTGCAGGGCAAGACAGGTGTGTTGCACAGCCAGCCTGGAGATCTGCGTATTTTCAAATGTTTTCCCAGGATGGGGGTGGCTATTCACCTTTCTCATGGCTGTGCGGCTGTGCTTTCCAGCTTGTCTTATTAATTTAGCTTTCACCAGTTGCCTGTTTTACCTTGGACACGTTGGCTGTGCTGTAACAATATGTGCCATGATTGTGCATGTTTCTAGACCACATGGATGCAGAGAAATCAGAGGATAGTCTGGATCTCTTCAACTGTGGGCAAGCGGCTGCTGGAGGGCTTTAAGAAAAGGGGAGGGGGTTGGGAGGAACTGGTGGGGAGCAAACCGTGTCCCCCCTTGCCACTCCTTTAAAACATACAGGAGGAATCTGTTGTGCACATCACCGGGAGAAGCAAGGCAGCTTCATGAAGCCTCTTAATGTGATGATTAATTGAATTAATTGGGGTGGGGGGGTGAGCCTGCTGGTCTGCTCTTTCTCCAGGAGAGAGAGAGAGAGAAGAGAGAGAGAGAGAGAGAGAGAGAGAGAGAGAGAGAGAGAGAGAGAGAGAGAGAGAGAGAGAGAGGGGGAGGGAGAGAGAGAGAGAGAGAGAGAGAGAGAGAGAGAGAGAGAGAGAGAGAGCACAGGAGAGAGAGAGAGAGGAAGAGAGAGAGAAAGAGAGAGAGAGAAAGCAGCCGAGGACCCCGAACCCTTATCCTCCCTCCGTCCCCCTTTGCTGTCCCAGGAGCCTTCCTCATCCCCTACATGCTGATGGCCATCTTCGGAGGGGTGCCCCTTTTCTACATGGAGCTGGCTCTGGGGCAATTCCATCAGGTCGGAGCCATACCCATCTGGAAGAACATCTGCCCCATCTTTAAAGGTAACTAGCCAGCCAAACAGCAGAAGTTCTCCCAAAGGGGAGAAGGGGGAGGGGCCCCTGCAGGCGGCTGCACATCTGTCTAAAAGTGTAGGGTCCCTCAAGGGAGGGGGGCCTTTAGGAGGAGGCTACGGCTTCAAGCCTCCCTCTCAGGTGAGAGGCAGTTTCAAGGTGCTTGAGAGAAGCCGAGGTCAGGCGGCCTCTGGGCTTCAGCTGCCACCAGGCACCTGGGGAATGAGGGTCTGGGGGCTGCCTCTGCCTGCCCGTCTTCCCCTCCTGCAGGCATCGGCTTCGCCATCTGCGTTATCAACCTGTACGTGGCCTTCTACTACAACACCATCATTGCTTGGGCCCTCTTCTACCTCTGCTCCTCCTTCGCCCGCACCCTGCCCTGGGCCAGCTGCAGCAACCCCTGGAACACCCCCAGCTGCCTCAGCTACTTCGAGGCTGGCAACGTGTCCTGGACCAACCTCTCCAAGTCCCCCGCCGAAGAGTTTTACATGTAAGGGGGGCGGAGGGGCTCAGAAGCCCTGACGGGCCAATTGTCTTTGGGAATAGAGCCAGGGCTGGTTCATTAGGTGGCACTGCTGGCATGGCACGAGCCAAGACAGAGGGCATGTGGCCTCGGAGTCTCGGGCATCTGGATGGAATTATCCACGTGGGCAAATTCTGCTGGCATTCCTCCTGGGAACCTCGGCCAGCAATGGAGCTTCTCTTTGCCACAGGAGGCACGTCCTGCAGGTGCAGAATTCACATGGACTCTCTGATGTGGGCGAGATCCGTTGGCAGCTGCTGCTCTGCCTCTTCCTTATCTTCACTACTGTCTACTTCAGCCTCTGGAAAGGGGTCAAGACCTCAGGGAAGGTACAGGCTGCGTGGGGGCCTCCGCCTCTCTCCTGCAGCGAGGAGCCCCATTGCAGTGTCTGTGGGGACCTGATGCCTCTTCCTCCAGGGGACCCCGGGGGCCAGACCCCATGCCCACAACCCTCCTCATGGCCGCAGAAGTGGGCACGGGGCACCAACCCTTCAGGTGTTTTGCAGGAAGAAGGGCAGAAGGAGAAGCAATGCCTCTCCTGGGATGGGGGGGGAGGAGCTTGGCCGAAATCCTGCAGCCTCTCACAGCCTGGTTCTCCCTCCAGGTGGTTTGGGTGACAGCCACCCTGCCCTACATCGTCCTGCTCATCCTGCTGATCCGTGGGGCAACCCTGCCGGGGGCCTGGAGGGGGATTGTCTTCTACCTACAACCCAACTGGCAGAAGCTGAGGAGCATGGCCGTACGTTTCTGCACGTAGCTTTTTGCAATTGCCAGGTTCTTCCTCCCAGGCTGAAATTCAACAGGAGCTGTGCTAGAGAAGGTAGCAAAAGGACCCGGGATCTGGAGGCAGAGAGGGGGCTCGCTCTTCCCCCCTATGTGGGGCTCACAAAAGGTTTCCATCCAGCCATCGTGCAGGACAGAAACACCAAGGACCCCACCTTTCAGGGCAAGCAGAGTTGTGGCTTTTCCCAGCAGGAGACAGTGGGGAAAAATCACTTCTGCTGGGTTGGGAAGCTGACCCAGAGCAGTGGGGGACCCCCTGCGACTTCTGCTGGTCCGGCAGTGGCCCTTCTCCAATTCCAGCACAATCCTGACTTTTCTACGGGGATCAGAAGGAAGCCAAGCCTTCATTCTCCCTTCAGTACCGCTGAGATCTACTTGATCCCAGATTCCCTGCCCTTCAGGAGCTTTCACTGTTTTAGGTGCCTCCCCACAGAGAGGAAAGGGCTTGCTGGAGCTGCTGGGGCCCTCTGTGTGAAGGGCCACTCTTTTAACGGGCCACTTGCTCGGGCTCTGCCCCGTGACTCCCCCTCTCCTGCAGACCCCCAAGAAAGAGGCCCCCATCTGGCAACCCCCCTCCCCACAGAGAAGATCAGAAGGCCAGTTGGGGGGGGGGGAGCTGTTCTTTCCCTTGCTATTCTTTGGCTCCCTTAGAAATGCAAATCAGGAATTGAATCACACATGTCATTTGCCGTGTCTGCGGGGAATTGATTCGGGTGCCCTGCTTCCCTACCGAACTGACAATGGACTTCCTGCCCATAATTACCTCTCCTAATGCATTGATGAATTTTCATGAAGGCGAAGGGGGGAGGCGGGCAGGGAGAGATTGGCCAGAACCTACAAGGGGTTTCTTCGACCTAGCACACCTGTCCAAGGGCAGCGCCTGCCTTGCAGGAATCCATGCCAGCAGGAATCTTCTTCCGCCAAGAGTGACCGTATGGCTCCTCAGCTGTCCCCACTGTGCCTTCCTCTGCTCAGGTGTGGGTGGACGCAGCTGCCCAGATCTTCTTCTCTCTCGGGCCTGGATTCGGGGTCCTCCTTGCCTTGGCCAGTTACAACCCGTTCAACAACAACTGTTACCGGTGAGGGTTCGAGGCCGAGCAGCTCCCCCTTCTCCTCTTAATTGCCCTGTTGGGTGGCTGCACATCTGGATGGCTGATGCAAGTTGGGGGTCAGCCTAACCAGGCTTTGCCCCTGTGCCAGGTGGGAGCCCCCCGTTGCTGGGTTGGAGGCAAAGGGCCGTGCGGGGCTGCCGAAGAGGGCAGCGAGCGGATCCCAAGGTGGAGCAACCGAGTGGATCCCGGCTATCAGCCAGCTGCCTTCTTTCTCTCGGAGGCTGGCCCAGTCCTCCTCCTCTTCCGGCACATCTGCCTGGGGGGCTCATGGCTCTGTCGCCCCTTTCCAGAGACGCCATCGTGACCAGCCTGGTCAACTGCTTGACCAGTTTCCTCTCGGGGTTTGTCATTTTCACCGTCCTGGGCTATATGGCCGAAATGCGGCACATGGACGTTGCGGAAGTCGCAAAAGACCAAGGTGTGTGATCGCCTCTTGTGGGCCTCAGCCACTCCCCCTGCGGGGGCCAGAGGAAGCTGCAACAGCTTCCTCCACTGGTGAGGACCAAGACGTGCCCTCAGCGGGCGTCCCTGGGCTGAGTGGGCAGTGCTTCCTCAACTCCCCCCCCCCAGTGAGCCCCGTCTTTCCCTAATGCCGCTGCTCTAAGGAGAGGCTTGCCAGAGATGAACCGAAGCAGACTTCATTGAATTAACTCTGGGTTCAAGGAAGAGGGCACCCTTGGCTCCCTGCTTTGGAGAAAGGCAACCATGTAACTCCGTCATGTTACTGGCAGAGGTTCTGCTTGGTCCCCACCTACCCAAGAGTTACTTTGTGGGTGATGGTGGCAGGGAAGGCCACAGAGAGCTTTCTCGGGGGGAGGGAGTACCATGCTCCGGCACAGCCTCCCTTTGGCCCATCGGCCACGTGCAGAATCAAGCCTGCTTCTGGTGCCATCCTTGGGTCTCTTCCAGGGCCCAGCCTCCTCTTCATTACTTACCCGGAAGCCCTTGCCAACATGACCGGCTCCTCCTTCTTCGCCATCCTCTTCTTCCTCATGATGGTCACGCTGGGACTGGACAGCACGGTAAGGCCAGTTTCGTTCTGCACTGGGAGGACGGGAGACCCTCTCGGCTGCTGTCCTGCACGTGGGTCAGGCTCCACCTTCCGTGCTGTGTGAAAGCTGCTTCCTTAGGTACCTTACTTCGGCCTTTGGCCTTAAAAAAGAAGAGAGGCCCCACCTGGAAATGTTTCCAAGGCAGAAACTGGGGGGGGGGAACCTCCCAATTCCTTTTCCAAGTGATCTGCCGCGATTCCTTTGCAACGAAGAGTTTAAACCTGTCCACAAGCTTTCCGGAGGGCAGAAGTGCTCTGAAGTGGACGGAGCAGCCCCTCCCCAACAGCCTCCAGGGCTCGGCCTCTGCCTCTGCCTCAGACTGGGTTCTCCTGGGGGGTGTTTGCAGTTTGGGGGCCTGGAAGCCGTGATCACTGCCCTGATGGACGAGTATCCCCAAGTGCTGGGCGAGCACCGTCGGCTGTTCGTGCTGGGACTCATCGCCCTCTGCTTCCTGGGCTCCCTGGCCACGCTGACCAATGTGAGTTATGGGGACAGCGGGCCCTCCTTGACCCCTTGATCTCAGGGCCAGGCAGCACCTCTCTGGCTAATGCAGATGAAAGCCAGCTGGGATGTTGGGAGGACCCGGAAACAGCTGCATGTTGGGAGGACCCGGAAACAGCTGCAGACAGAGGATGGCTAACAAGTCTTCCCCTGTATGTATTTGCAAGGAAGGGACCGCCGTCTTGTTGAATATTTGCCCCATAGTGAGTTTATTTGGCTCCTGTAATGGGGGATGGGGCAAAGCAAGCTGGAAGCCTCCAAGTGAGCTCATTGTGGGACTTCCCCCTACTATGAGCCGAGGTGGCGCAGTGGTTAAGAGTGCAGCACTGCAGGCTACTTCAGCTGACTGCTAGCTGCAGTTCGGCGGTTCAAATCTCACCGGCTCAAGGTTGACTCAGCCTTCCATCCTTCTGAGGTGGGTAAAATGAGGACCCAGATTGTTGGGGGCAATATGCTAACTCTGTAAACCGCTTAGAGAGGGCTGTAAAGCACTATGAAGCGGTATACAAGTCTAACTGCTATTGCTATTGCTACTAGAACCCACCCCAAAAGGGCAGCGTGGCACCTTGAAGGCGAACCCCTGCCGTGTGGTATTGTCCACCTTCAAGGGCTGCTCCCAACCCAGCTCTTCTGGGGGCTTGCAGCCTATCAGAGCCTCCCCCTCCCCTCCCAGGTTCACAGCAGGCTCTTTACTGGTGTTCCAATCCAGGGAGGCCCCTACATTGTGAAACTCCTGGAAGAGTTTGGGGCTGGGTGCTCCATCTTAGCTGTGGTGTTCCTGGAAGCCATTGCCGTCTCCTGGTTCTACGGTGAGGAGGAAAGAGGCTTTGTGGCCCCTTGGTGGGGGGAGGGGAAGAGAGCCTCTGTAAGACTTCCAGTGCCGCCTTCTGAGGCCAGACTTGGTAGGGTGACCGTCCCTTTATGGGTCTCCTTCAGGGAAAGCCCCTGGCAAGAATGTTTCCCCATCATCTCTGCAAATCTTCCTGCGCCCTTCTGACTTTGAAATCAATACCCCCTTTTGCTCGGAGTATTTCTCCCCCGGAGCTTCCATGGAGAGGGCCCAGCTCCTCAAAGGTCACTCAGGTAGACTTAAACGTTTGGGCTTTGAGTGATGGACGGCTTGGACTTCCTTCCTAGGAATGCAGCAGTTCTGCAGCGACGTGAAGGCCATGCTGGGCTTTGGGCCAGGACTGTACTGGCAAGTGTGCTGGGGAGTGGTCAGTCCGGCCACCTTGGCGGTGCGTAACGGATCCTTCCCCCATCACCGTTTCTTATGTCACTGAGTGAGGTTGAAATGGACACAAAGGGGGCATTCGCTGCCCCCCTCCAAGCTTTTGAGCGAACATCCCAAAAAATGGGGGGATACTGCCGAGGAAGATGGGGATGAGTGGGGGAGCAGGAGGAAAGAAAGGCCTGGTTATGGATAAGCCGGCTTGCCCCATAAATTAAGAACAAAAACGTGACCCTAAAGGAATATTCTATTAAGGTCTTCTGAGCTTTTACTGCCCTGCCAGGCTCTTGAGAGCTCCGATTCCTATCTTCCCCCTCCCTGACAATCTTTTTTCAACACCACCAGAGGACCCATATTTGTGGGTCACAGCCCTCTCGGGGAGCCGACGGGGGCATTTCCAGGAGAAAGGGGGTACGGATGCTCCAGTTCATAAATGGGGACATTAAATTTGCTGTGCTCGTCAGACGTATCCTTAGCTCTCTCCAAAGGCAACAGCCCCTCGGTTACTGTCCGGTACAAGTGTCCCCTTGGGGTGGAAGGGCAGAATTTTATGGCGGGGGGGGGGGCTTGTAAAGCAGAGAAGATGGGGAGGGGGCAGTGGGGCAGCTGGGCATTCTGCTGGACCTGACTTCATCCTTTTCCTTGGTTCCTGCCCAGTTCATTCTCATCAGCTCCCTCCTGGACCAGCCCCCCCTCGTGCTCTTTGACTACGAGTATCCTGTGTGGGGCATCTGGCTGGGACACCTGATTGGGGTCTCCTCCTTCCTCTGCATTCCCACCTACATGGTCTACAAGCTGGTCTGGACCCCCGGATCTCTGAAGCAGGTCAGGGAAACGGGATCCTAACAACTTCATCAGGCGGGGGGGGGTTGTTTTCCCAGTCAATTCTCTAACACTTGCCCCCACCTCTCTCTCCTTGCCCCCCTCCAGCGCCTTGCCCTGTGTCTTCGGCCAGAGAAGATTGCCCGGGAGCTGACCCAGGAGATGGTGGACGTGCCAGCCTCCCTTTAATTCCTGGAGAGCTACCCCCAAAACAAGGCTGTTCTTTGCTGAGCACCCCAAAAGAACACCTGGTTCCGGGCAACCTCCAAGCACAGTTGGATGGGCTGACCCCTCCCAAGTCAACTCTCCAGCCCCCCCTTTTCCTGGAATTGCTGGCTCCCCCCCCCCCTTCTCCATGTCTCCTCTGCACAGCAGGGCTTTTGATCCTGGGGTGCGAAGGCTCCGAAGGCCTCAGCCTTCCTACTGTTGTGGGCAGGGGGACCAATTCGCTGGCGGCCTCTGCTCTGAAGGCGTTTCTGGCGGGCGGGGCTGCCTCTTTCCCAGAAGGGCCCCGAGACCAGCCAGCGAGGCGCCCCAAAACGAGCGGCGAGGAAACCGCGTCTTTGCTG
>QLTV01003457.1:533942-546423 GCA_003457575.1 Thermophis baileyi
CCCCCGCACAGAAGGAAGGGTTATGTATCTGTGCCGAAGGTGGCAACGTTCCCTTCCTGGTGGAAGCCCTTTTATACTCCCTCTCGGGCATTTATTGCAAGTAGCAACAGGAGCTTCGTTTACCGTCTTCGGATGGCTAAAGGTTTTCTGGGCATAGCGCTGAACAACCGATGACAAAGTAATGTATTGTAATCGGTTTTATGTCGCAATGTGAAACGAAAGGCCTTTAAGCAACGCAAACTCTCTGTGTTTAAACTGACAGGTAAACGTTCACGTTAAGGTTTCAGGGTCTGGCGAAAGGAAGCACGCTTTAGTACTTCTTAAAATGTCAAGCGATGCTATTCTGACTACTTTGATTCAGAGACAGCTCCGGACGTGACTTCCTCCAGCCACGAAGCCGCCGTGGAGGAGGAGAAGAGGCAGCTCCAGGGCTTCGTCTTCTGTTTTGCAGATGGTGGAAACCTTATACAACAATGGTGCTAATTCCATCTGGGAGCATTCGCTGCTGGACCCGGCCTCGGTCATGAGTGGACGGCGCAAGGCAAACCCTCAGGACAAAGTGCAGTAAGTGGAGCAAGCAGGGTTGGAATGAACCATAATAAGTGCAGCAGCAGCAACAGCAACAGATGCCAGGAGACCTTCTGCTCACTGGACATCCAGCAGCCTCATGGTATCTTCACCGACTGGGGAATAGCTAGCTTGATCTCAATTGTTTAAACACACACACACACACACACACACACACACACACACACACACACACCCCTGTGAAGCCATTTTTGGGGATATGCAAATTCTTGCCTATTGTGACTGGTTTGAAGTTGAGTCTCCACGCAGTGAGAAACTCAGGGTTGCCATCCCACCCACACCAAATCAGGGGATACCCTGGAAATAAATAAGAGCCGAGGTGGCGCAGTGGTTAGAGTGCAGTACTGCAGGCTACTTCAGCTGACTGTTCAGCAGTTCAGCGGTTCAAATCTCACCGGCTCAAGGTTGACTCAGCCTTCCATCCTTCCGAGGTGGGTAAAATGAGGACCCAGATTGTTGGGGGCAATATGCTGACTCTGTGAACCGCTTAGAGAGTGCTGTAAAGCGGTATATAAGTCTAAGTGCTATTGCTATTGCTAAACCTACTGAGGACGAAGAGCTTGGCCGGATTGTTCCTGGCTCGGGTCACAGCCCGACCAGTTAATCTTTCGTGATTGTCCATTTCTGCCCCCTCCTCTGCCTCTGGGGTCCTTTGCAGGAGAGACCCCCCCCCCGGCCTTCCTGAGGCGCTTGTGTTGCAGCCTTTCCCTCTCTCATGTCCTGCAGCCCCAACAAGGCAGAATTCATTCGGGCAAAATATCAGATGCTGGCCTTCGTTCATCGCTTGCCGTGCCGGGACGACGACAGTGTGACCGCCAAAGACCTCAGCAAGGTAGGTTCACCCTGGGCAGGTGGCGGGAGGGCCCGAAACATCCGGCTCTTCCAGGCACCCTCGTGCGTGGCTTCAGCTGATTGGGGAAGCACTGGGCTTGGGGTTAGACGCTCTCTAAAGGCCTCTCTTGCCTTTGCTTCCAGCAACTCCACTCCAGCGTCAGGACGGGCAACCTGGAGACCTGTTTGAGGCTTCTCTCGCTGGGCGCGCAGGCTAACTTCTTCCACCCGGTGAGAGAATGGCCGAATCGGTGAGACCGATACGGAGTGGGGGACTTGCAGCTGAGCCAGCCTCTCTTGGCCCTTGTGTAGGAGAAAGGGAACACCCCGCTTCACGTCGCTGCCAAGACGGGGCAGATTTTGCAAGCTGAGTTGTTGGCTGTGTATGGCGCTGATCCCGGCACCCCGGACTCCTGTGGGAAGACCCCAGTGGATTATGCAAGGTGAGCCCTCTTGCCAGGGGAGGGGCTGGTTTTGGTAGCCACAGCCCAAAGGGCAGGTTGGCGACTCTTCTGGCCTTTTAGGGATGAAGACCTCCCCCCAGAGTAGAGCTCCCTTGGGAAGAACTGCAGAAGGGGGGTCCAATTAAGAGCAGAGCTGGGCAGCACCCCTCCCCTTTGTTGTCCCCTAGGAGCCCCGGGGAAGTCTGAGTGCCCCTCTGCCCCCTTTTCCCATTAGGCAAGGAGGCCACCATGAGCTGGCCGAGCGCCTGGTGGAAATACAGTACGAGCTCACCGACCGGCTGGCTTTCTATTTCTGTGGCAGAAAACCAGGTAACTGGATGTCCTGGGTTGGCAGAATTGCGGTTTCCCTCTCCGCTTGGACTGGGCCACTCCGCTGCCCCTTTTCTCTGCCCCTCAGCCCACCTCCTTCCCTGCCCTGATGCTCTTTTGAAATGCTCTTTTCAGATCACAAAGGCAGGCAGCATTTTATTATACCTCAGATGGCAGACAGGTAAGAAACAAAGACCACATTGGGGGGGGGGGGAAGAGAGGCACATGGAGGCTGGTATCCTTCAATCTTGGGAGGTGGTGACTTGAGGACAAAGCAGTTGAAAAGCAGGAGGTGAAGTTCCAGAAAGACGGAGCAAGCCTGCCTGCTTTCCTGCCTGCTTTCCTGCCGTCTTCTCCGCATCCGCACGTGCTTCCTCGGTTACTCTGCCTAGCTCTGGTCTTCCAGGGAAAAGGGGCTCCGGTTCTGAAGGGCTCTTTGTTCTCGTAGCAGCTTAGATGTCTCGGCACTGGCCAAAGCAGCCAAGAAGAAGCTGCAGTTGGTGAGTCTGCTCCTTTCTCCACTTTGGCCTCCAAGGTGGGCAGGAAAGGCCACTTTTTAAAGGAGGGGCTGCCTTCCCCAGCTCCCCTCCCTCCCTGAGACCCCCGCCCCACCTCCGGCCCTGGGAAAGGAAGGCAGTTCAGAACCGCAGCCCTCCTGGCCCTCAGACATTTCCCAGTGGAGGGGCAGCTGCTTCCCTTTGAAGCCCCCAGCCGATGACCGCAAAGGCCAGGCCGGCCCTGTCTCAGACCCCAGGAACTCTGGCAGGCCCAGCTTCACCGTTCGGTCTTTCCCTCCCTCTTCAGTTGAACAATCACCTGTTCGAAGAGCTGGCCATGGACGTCTACGACGAGGTGGACAGGCGGGAGACAGACGCAGGTGCTTTCCTCTGGCAGGGCTGCCCCACAGGCAACCTCTCAGCCCCCACCCCCCTTGCTTTTTCTGTGCTGGGATCCAAAATGAAACCACGCTCCAAGGGCGTTTCTGGGGGCAAGGGTGGGATTTGGGGAAGGGCAGGAGCCTTACGCACCCCTGACCTCTCCCTCTGCTTGCACCAACAGTGTGGCTTGCGACCCAGAACCACAGCACCCTGGTCACAGAGACAACCGTGGTCCCTTTCCTTCCTGTCAACCCGGAGTATTCCTCAACCAGGAACCAGGTGCGAATCTTCTCTGTGCTCTGGCAGTTACCAGGAGAAGCAAGCACCCCTTCTTTCCCCCAGCTGAAAAATGGCAGTGGTCATCCATTTGGGCCTTGCGAATCCATCGGTCCACTTATCAGGCCCATCCGGGGGGGGAGGGGACTCGGTGCCAGTCTTCCCATGCCAAGTTGCCATTAGAAATGGGGTCGGAGTTTAAACGGGAGGAGGGGGAGAGTGAGTCTGCTGCCAGGAGAGGCTAGTTTGGGGGAAGCCTCGAATCTCTGTGGAAAAGAGCCCCACTCTGTGTGGGGAGAAGCAGTCGCCCCGCGTGCCCCTGAAGGCCTCTGAGATGCTGAAATCCTCCTCCGTGTTTGCAGGGGAGGCAGAAGCTGGCACGCTTCAATGCCCATGAGTTCGCCACGCTCGTCATTGACATCCTGGGGGATGCCAAGCGAAGGCAGCAGGGAAACCCTGTTCCAAGTGCCACAGGTGAGCCCTCCAGCGTCCCGGGAGCTGCAGCCGTGATGGGTCTGGAGGCATGGAGGTCAACGCGATGGCCTAGAGGGGGTGACAGAGGAGTAGTGAGGGCTGCGAGGGAGGGGGATTGCGGGAGTCACAGGAGCAGTTCTGGAGGAAACGCACCTGAGAGAGCGAGAGGGAGAGAGGGAGAGAGGGAGAAGGCCCCCAAGGGCCTCGAGGGCAGAGTGGCCCCCTGGGAGAACGTGTAAAGAAGCCCCTTCCGCCAAGGCCTCCCCGAGTTCCTGCTTTCCCAGGCGGTGGTTGGGAGAGGCCACCCCTGCACGCGTTTCTCTCTCTGCTCTCAGAAAATGTGGAGCTGAACCTCAAGGCAGTCAACAGCCAGCACGGCCCCGGGGGTCACGAGGCCGACCAGCCGGACTACGACAGCGTTGCCTCCGACGAAGAAGGCGACCTGGAAAGCAGTTCAGGGAAGGCCTCTCGGCAGAAGGTGGGTGGAGACGAGGGCTCGGCCTTCGGGAGGGGCTCTGGGGGGGGGCTGCCTTCTGTTATGGGCCTGGACCCTCCCTGGAAGGACTTGGAACGTTCCTCCCTGGAGCAGACCGAGGCCGTCCCTGGGCTCCTGAAGGGCAGCCCTCTTCCTTGCCTTCCTGCGGTCTCTGACCCTCCTCAACTGAACCCTGGCTCATTTGGGGCACCTCCCTCTAAGCGGGTGGGCGCGAGAGAAAGCGTGCCCCCCTGTAAAATGGGGGGGGGGGCGTTCCTTTTTTCCAGAGCCTGGACTCCGACCTCTCTGACGGCCCCATCACTGCCCAGGAATACCTGCAGGTGAAAAACGCCCTGGTGGCTTCGGAGGCGAAAATCCAGCAGCTTTTGAAGGTGAACGTCAACTTGAGCGATGAGCTGAGGACCATGCAGAAGAAGGTAGCCCTGCACTCCACACCCGGCCTGCCCCGCAGGGTTGCGCCTGTTCGGCCACGGGCCGCTTGAGCAGAATCACCAGGGGTCTTTCTGGTGCAGTGACAAGGATGCCCCGCGTAGAGCAGCCCCTGCTGCCTCCAGGCCGGCCCCCCTTGCGGGTGCAGTCCTGAGCTCTACAGGCTGGGGACGATGGGGAATGAAATACCACCCATCTAGAGGGTGATGTTTAGGGGGTTGGTGAGTGGTTTAGCTTGGAACGGGATCCGAGTTCCGATTCCACCTGCCTTTGTTATCCCGAGGGCAGGTGGGCCATGGCCGTCTCCGCTCTTCCCCTCCTTCTCGGCCTCTTCTTCCTCCCTCCCCTCCCCTCCCCTGAAAGGCTAGGGAAGCCTTGCCTCCTCCCTTTCTCCGGCTGGCAGGTTGCGGCCCTCTGGGGAGCTGGACCCAGCTTTAATCCGGCTCTTGGACCGCTTCACAGACTGCCCAGGGCAGCCAGCAGATCGCCAGGCAGAGCCGGCAGCAGTTGCAGATTCCTGTGTTGCCGAAAAAGAGGAAACACGGCAGGCCCCCCCCTCCCCATTGAGATGGGGAACTTCAGGAAGTGCTTTGGGGGCCCTTCGGGGTCTCTGAGAAAGTGCACGCCCTCCTCTCTGCCCCCTGGCAGGCCTTCCCATCCTTTTTGCCAGGGGGAATGCAAGCACGGCACCTTGGCCCCACGCTTCGGGTGTTAGTTTATGTATTTCAGATACGCAGGGAGGGGGTTGAGGGGGGGGCGGGACTGAGAATCCCACCCAAGTTGCAATTCCACATCCAAGCAAGAATCTGCCTTCCAAAGCAGCAGCCTTGGGAGTCTGTTGCTTCCAGAGGGGAGAAAATGCGACCGAGCGCCCCACCTCCGTTCTCGGCAGGGTTATTTCCATTTCTCCTGCCATGTCGGTGGGAAGGCGCCATGCCAGGGCTGTGGGCAGTTTCTTTCTTTAAAGACTTTCTTTAAAGATTAAGCCTTTAATTAATTAATCATAATTTGTGTGTGAGCTTGACGGGCAGAGCAGGGCCCTCTTGGCAGTTGGGAGCTCTAGTCACTTGCCTTTCTGCCCGGGTCCTTCCGCTTGAAGGCATGATAGGAAACGGGTTGTGCACCGGCTTCCTTGTGCCGCTGAGCCTCCTGCTTTGGCCAGTAGCTTCGTCTCGTTTCCTCTCCCACCGCGGCTGTGGCTTTGGCATTTCCACACTTCCCCTCCCGGCTTGCAGCTCGCCCCTCGCTGTTCCACCCGAGCGCCCTTCGCTTAAGAAATGTTGCTCAAGCCACCGTCTCTTGGAGACTTTGTGGGAGCTGCTGAGCCCCGCCCGGCCCTTGAAAGGTGGCTGGATGCGGCCCTCTTTAAAAATAAAGCAGAGCGGGTGGGACGATTCCACATTTCCTTCCAGCTTCAGAGCCTGCAGAGCGAAAACACGAGCCTCCGGCGGCAGGCCACCACCAACACCCACCCAGCTCCGGCTGGCTCCGAGTACGCAGACGTGCCCTCCGTTCGGCGCCCCTCCTTGCGCAGCAGCCGGCCCATGTCGATGTACGAGACGGGGTCCGCCCAGAAGCCCTACCTGCCACTAACCGAAGCCTCATACCCCGAGGAGCACATCGCGCCCCGGCTGCAGCTCTTCCACGTGAGTAGCGCAGCTGCCCTGTTGCCTTCCGGCTGCCTCCCGTTTTCTCTGCAGCAACTGCTGAAGCTCCTTTGCTTGGAGCCCTACCTGCGCTTTCTCCATTCGGGGGGCTGCGGGGCGCTCTGTGTAGAAAAGGCTCCTCATTCTCTTCCCCGATGCCCCAGCTCAGGCAGCTTCCAGGCCCTCTGCCGAGTCTGGGCTCCAGACTCCCCCAGCCCACAAAATCTGGGGATTCTCTGGTGGTCAGGGGGTGGGGGAGTTGTTTTTCCCCAGCCTGCTTGGCAAGAGGCAGGCCTTGGCTGCCATTTCCCTCTGGGGGAAGAGACTGCGGCCCGTGGGGGAAGAAAGAGGGCTTGGCTGCCTCTGGCTGGGGGTAGTGACTCCTCCTTCGTTCCATCTTTCCCCTCTTGTTTTCCCTTCCAGATGTCCCGGCTGGAGAAACAGAGCAGCTTGCCCGAGGGGGATTACGACAACACCGCCCCTGCTCTGGAGCTGGACGAGACGGGGTAAGGGCCGATGCTTGAGTGTCCGGGACCCTCGGTAGTTTCTGGGCTGCACCTGAAGGACTCCCTTGCGGTCTTCCCATGCTGGCTTGAGCCAGAGAGAGCCGGGGTTTCTCTCTGTCCTTCCGGGGAGGGCATGGAGCAGCCGGGGGCCCAGGGGAGCCAGTCTGGCGCTGCAGCACCTGCCTTTTGGCAGGCTCATCAAGAAGGCAAGGCAGCGGAGCGGCCTTGGGCCAGAGGGCAAGGACCCCGAGGCCCACCCCAGCCCCCCCAGCTTCCCCAGCACCGAGGACGTGATTCGGAAGACGGAGCAGATCACCAAGAACATCCAGGAGCTGCTGAGGGCGGCTCAGGAGAGCAAGCACGAGAGGTGAGTCCTGGCGATGTGTGGTTTGGGATGGCTGGGAACAAGAAGGGCCCTTTTCCTGTGAAGATTCACCTGCCTTCTCTGCCCCCGGCAGCTACGTCCCCTGCTCGGAGAGGATCCATCTGGCCGTCACTGAGATGGCAGCCCTCTTTCCGAAAGTGAGTAACGCTGCTTTGCTAAGAAGGGAGGCCCGTAAACGGGAAACCAGATTGGCCAAAATGTTCCGCGTCCCCTGCTTCTTTCCAGAAGCCGCCGTCGGAGCTGGTGCGCACCCCGCTGCGGCTGCTGACCTCCAGCGCCTTCCGCCTGCACTCCGAGTGCGCGAAGGCCCTCCCGCCCGAGTCCTGCTCCACAGCCGACGTCCAGCTGGTCACCCAGCAGGTCATCCAGTGCGCCTACGACATTGCCAAGGCTGCCAAGCAGCTGGTCACCATCACCACCAAAGAGAATGCCAACTGAGCCGGCTCCGGCGCAGCCTTTGCTGTCGCCTTGGAAACTGGGCTCAGGTTTTCAGGGGAAGCTCTTTTTTACAGGAATATTTAAAGCGGTGCGTTACCATTTTTTTTTAAAGGAAACTCAGTATTAAATTTTTTGCATGTTGTTTTTCTAAGAAGACTCTTTCCCAGGATTGCCAAAATCCACTGCCTTATTTGGTGCTCCGTATTTGCTGGAAGTCTGCCTTGAGTCAACCATCGCATCACCAGCTTACAGGACTTTTTTGCTGTTGCGAGGAGAGGAGTTTGAATCCTGCGCCCCTTTTTAAACACCCGTTGTAAACTCAGACGCCCAGAGACCTGCCCCGGAATCCGGCTCTGCAGTTGCTTGGCACGATTGAACCACTAGAGAGCGACCTCTTGAGATACAGGGAATGGCCAAAAGGACACCCCACTTTCTGCTTGGTCTGCCTGGGGCCGCCCAGCCACAGGAGCAGTGGCTCCGCTTGGAGGGAGAAGGAGCAGCCTCCCTCCCTCTGCCGGGGCCAAGGGGCAGGCCCCCCCTCCACTCCAGAGGGCAACATCTGAGGGAGACAGGTTCCCCCCCCCCCAGGGCTCCTCATGCTGGGTTTCCTGGAAAGTGCTTTTGCAAAATAACTCTGCCTTGGGAGGCCTCGTGCCTTCCCCAATATGGAAAGCTCTTATCTGCTCTTTTGTCTTTTTTATTTTTATTTACCGATACGGACGCATGAGGGTCTTTTCTAGAGTGCATGCGGAAGGCCTGGCCAGGAAAGGCAACCCTGTGCAGGATGGGTGGCCAAGCCTGGCCAGCCGAGCGCCCAGCCACCCCACTGGCAGTTGGGAGTGTGTTAGGGAGGGGGAGCTGCTCAGGCAGCCCCTCCCCCTGCAGGCACTCGGCCTCTGCCACCCCATCCCCGTCTGTTACAGCCCAGGAGGCCTCTGTGTGAAGTATGAAGAAAGCACACGGCCAAGGCACAATGGCCAGTCAATGCAAAAAACATTTGGGGGGGGGGGGAGAAAGTAAAGGGCTTGGAAAGTCGGGGGTAGCTTCCCCATTGGTCCTCCCCCTGAGTCAGTGTGAGTTGGAAGCTTCCGGGCAGCTGCAGCTGCTGGGCCAAAGGCTGCCCAACAGCCCCCGAGGAGAGAACGGGTGAGCGGCCAACAGGCTGGCCTTCCCCACCCATTTCATGGGCTGAGCTGCCGCTGTGCCTTAGGACTCGCCTGCAGCCAGAGCGCAGCGGCCGCCTGTCCAGGGCCTGGCTTGCCCAGGACCCCCTGCAAGAAGGGGAGGGGGACCAATTCCCCAACTCCGTTTTAAAGCCACAACTAAGTGAAGACTCCGTGGGGGGTGTGTGTGTGTGTGTGTATAAAATATCCTGCTAGTGTGTGCATATGTAAATCTTACATGTATAAAAACCAAGTGCCATAATATTTTGAATGCTGGTATTGCATTGCAGCTCCTGTATTTAAACTTTTGTGCTGTTTGGGGGAGGGGGTGTGTGGAAGCGGTGGAACAGAAACAGAACAATCTGCGGTCAGCACCAGGCCAGAGAAAACCCATTAAAAAAGAAAAGCAGCACTTTATTGACCCTCTAAGCACCCCACCAGTCGTCTTCACTGCCACTCTTCCGTCCGGCCTTGGCAGGGGCAACAGCCACCGGGTAGCAGCTGCTCCTTGGGGGGGGGGGGGCGGCAGGAAAGGCCACACTCCTGGGGGAGCCAGTCCACCCCTCTTCGCCTCCTAGCATCCCTGCCGGCTCCAAGCACACTCTCAGTACAGTGGGAAGCAGCTGGCAAAGAGGTTCTCGCCCACCCAGACCCGGAATGCAGAATCTTCTTTAGCTCCAGGCAGCTTTGGGGTAGCTGTGGCACTAGGAGGAGGGCAGACGGAGGATGCCAGTCACGAGTCTGGTCTGACCCGTCAGCAGTCAGATCAGATCCCCCACCCCCCCTCTCCAGCCCGGGATGGCAGCCCTGAGCCCCAAGACCCATCCTCGCAGAGCAGCGCCCTTGAGGGCCTTCCGGCCTGCAGCACTTTGTCAGTCCTAGGCTGGGGTGCCCTCGGGGTGGCAGCTCCCACCTTGTTGCGATAGCCAGCCTCCACCATGCGCCTGGCCTCCAGCTCCTCCAGCTGCTGGTGCTGCTCTTCTCGCACCCGGGCCTCTGTGGCCGCCTCCTGCTGGCGCTGGAGCTCCTCCTGTTGCTGCCGCTGCCGCTCCGTGAGCTGAAGGAGGAGGAGGTCAGCGCGGGATGGGGCACCTCTCAACAGCCCAGCCAGCCCCCGCCTGGCGAGGAAGCCCCACCTGGGCCTGCAGCTCCTGCTTGCGGGCAGTTTTCCGCTCAACTGCCGCCTCCTGTTCCCGCTGCGTCAGCTGCCTGGCCTCTTCCAGCCGCTCGATCAGCTGCTCCCGGAACCTGACGGACTCCTGCTGGGCCTGCCTGTTGCGCTCCATCTTCTGCTGGATCTGCTGCTCCCTCTCGGCCAGGACCTGTTGGGAGCCACAGACTGGATGGCTGAGCAGAGACCCGCTCCTCCTTGCTTTGGAAGAGCAGTCCCTCCCTCCCTCCCCCCCCCACCCGGGAAGTCCTGCTCTCACCTCTGCCATGAGCCTGTCCCGGGCCTTCCGCTCTCTCTCCCACTCTTCCTCTCGCTTCTCCCAGACCTGCCTGGCTTCCTCCCTGGGGGGGGCGAGGGAAAGAAAGGACAGGGAGATTCCCCACTAGAACCTTCCCTGCAGCCAAAGGCACTCCCGTGTATGCCGAGGGGCTTGGTAGCCAGCGCCTCTGCCCCCCACATTTCGCCCAACCACGGACGCCTTGGAGATGAGGATCCTGGCTTGACCCCTCCACCTCAGCCCTCCCTGGTGCTCCCTCACCTGAAGATGGTCTCCAGCTCCGCCTCTCGTTCTCTTTCCAGCTCCAGCTGCTCTTCAATGACCTCCTTCATCCAGGCCACTGCGGCCACGGCTTCTTCCCGCCGGGTGGACTGCAGGCGCTGCTCCTCCTCATCCTTCTCGGACAGGGCCAGGAGGATCTGCCTGTCCTTCTCCTGGAATGACAAAGCCACAGGAAGCCACCGGGGCTTGTGCCCCGCAGAGAAGGGCCTTTGCATCCCACATCTTTGGGGGGAACGACTCCTGCAGGCAGGGCCCATCCAGACCCCTTCAGCAGCTGCCTCCTGCTCTGGTGGACAAGCTTACCAACTCTTCCTGGACCTGCTGAGCCCGTTTCCTCAGCTGGGCCTGGACCTGATGCTTCAGGAAGCGCCTGGGGAAAGACGGGGGCATGAAATAAGTTGGCAGGCAACCCCGAGAGCAACCTGGGCCAGCAGCCCCCGAAAAACGCTTGCACTTCCCAGCAGAGCCTCCACCTTGGATCCGAGAGAAGCCCAAGACTCTGCAAACAGCGCAGCTGGCTGGCCTAGCAGCAGCTCCGATAATGGAATAAAGATAATAGTGGAATTCTGGAAGAACAGACCCCGGGGGGGGGGGGGATGAGCGGCTCCCTCTACCAATTAACCCCCCCCCTCCTGTTCTCTGGGAGAAGCTTCTTGGATGAGAAGCGAAACGTCTTCAAAGAAAAAACCAGAAAGATAAAAGGGGGAATTCGGAAAAAAAAGCCCCCGGGGGGGGGGGGATGAGCGGCTCCCTCTACCAATTAACCCCCCCCGTCGTGTTCTCAGTGTAGCCTCCTAGACAAGCCCTCATGCATCTCTCGGAACCTCCATGTCTGGGCAGAGAAATCCCACAGCTGGACAATGGATTCCGCCCCCTCTTTAGTTGCCCCCTCTTCCCAGAGCATCTGGAGAGAAGCTTCCCCCACCCCCACCCCGGTGACCTACCCAAGCTCCACCTTCTTCCGCTGCTCATCCTTCAGCTTCCGCTCAGCTTCCAGGGCTTGCAGCTCCCAATGCTGCTTCAGCAGGCTCTCCTCCTCCTCCTTCAGCTTGGTGGCCTGACAAGGGGAGCAAGAGTGAGGGCCAGAGAATTCCCTCTCTGACCCCTCCCCCTCAAGCCAGAACAGACCAGGCGTGGGGTAATGGGCCGAACAGCCGAGGAATCCTAATAGAAGTGATCTGCAGATCCAGAAATGGGACAGGCTGTCCTCCCCGCTTGATGCTCCGGGATGGGATCGCTCAGCGGGCTCTCAGAGGATCTGCCCTTCGCGCACCTCCATGTCCCGCAGCTGGAGCTCCGCCATCTGCTGCCGCAGCATCTCGGCCTGCTTCTCCTCCTCCCGCTTCCTGCGCTGCTGCTCCTGCTTCAGCCGCTCCAGGGCTTCTCTGCGGGCTCTCTCGTACTGGTTCTCGGAGCGGACTCTCTCCTCCTGATCCGCCGCTTCTCGCTCAATTGGGAGGAAACCAAAGCAAGCCTGAAGCTCCGCGCACCCTTCTCCTGGGCAGGTGCGGAGGGGGCAGGTGCGCCTACCTGTTGCTTCAGCGCCAGCTGGTCCCCCCAGGCCTCCACCACCTGCTTCTTGTGCAGCTCCGAGCTCACCTGAAGTTCAGCAGAAACACCGCATCACGGTCCGGCCCTGGTGGGCACCGACTCTGTTCTCTCGGTGGGGCCCTTCCTTTCTGCGCCCCCCCCCCAAGATGCAGAGGCCGCCCAGCCCGAAGGCTTCCCACCTCTCGGAGCTTCGCGCTGCTCTTCCTCCAGCAGTCGTAGAGACGATCTTCCGCCACCTGCGAGCCAAGCCCAGGAAGGGATGCAACTCAGGCCCACCAGAGAGCCCACCCCCCACCCCCACCCCACGGAGGCCAGAC
>QLTV01003457.1:560922-597859 GCA_003457575.1 Thermophis baileyi
AGATGCGGGGGTGGGGGGCAGAAAGGAGAGGGGCCCGTCTTGGCCAAGAGATTCGCAGCCAGGACAACATCTGTAGATGCCACCAAGCACCACTGTAGCCCCCTTCAGCCCAGGTTTGGGGGCTCAAGGAAAACCACAACCTGCTAGATCTAAGGCAGGAAGCGGGACCCCATGGGCGATGCTCCCTTGCCCGCCACTCTGCCCAGTGAGAAAGGTTGCTCCCCCCAGAAACTGCCTCTTCAGAAACCTGAGCCAGTTGTTCTTCAGCAGACAGAAAAGCTCAAACGTGCTCCTAGGAGGAAGCGGCTACTCCAGTCGCAGAGTCCAGCGCCTGCTCCACATGGCCTAAAGTGCCGGGTGTGTGTGTGTGTGTGTGTGTGCCAGAGCTGGTGGAGCAGAGGGGAGGTGGGGCATGATGGCCGTGAGATTCGTGGTTGCCAGCCCACGGTGGGGCAAAGGCAGCCCGGGGGCCCAGATGGGTGAGGAGGCACTGCTGCCGATGTTAAGACGGCCTCCCCTTCCTGGCCTGGCCTACCTCACAGAGTTGTTGTGAGGACAAACGGGGGAGTCTCGGGTTCCCAGGAAGGAAGGGGAGCCATCGGCGTAACGGAGGTGCCAATTTTGCCTGGTCCCAGAGCTCTCCACCGGCAAGACCTGTCTCCCCAAGGCCCTGCTGAACCTCAACGGTGGCCGGAATGACACCATCCCTCTCCTGCTGGACATTGCCGAGAAAACGGGCAACATGCGGGAATTCATCAACGCACCTTTCCGAGACGTCTACTACCGAGGTGAAGGTCCCCCTCTAAGGGTCCCTGGGCAGCTTCTTTCCCCAGCGAAGGAGGCCCCGTCAGTCCTCCCCACCCCTCCCAGGTTCTTCTGTGTTTACCTGCCCCACCTCCACAATCCCAGAATAAATGGCACTCTAATTTTGAGCCACATTCTAGGTGGGGCAAGGACCATCTAAGACCAATGCCTGGGAAACAGCTGTGGGGCGAGGAGTTGGACCGGGCACCTTCATTAGTCAGGATCGGAGGACGAAATTAGATGCCCGTTTGAGCCTCAGTCTCAGGAGCAGCAGGTTGAATGAGTTTCCGGCATGGAAATCCAGGCTCTCGGTGTGCTGAGCCACATCCCAGCAGGTGCTTGTTTCAGGCCTGTGGAGCCTGGCAGGAAGTGCTCAGAGGGTCACAGCCTTGGGGGCCACGAGAGGGTCAGGGAGCGCTCAAAGGAGCGGTGAGGCTCTCCACAAACGGCTGTGCTTCTTCAGGCCAGACTGCCCTGCACATTGCGATCGAGCGACGGTGCAAGCACTACGTGGAGCTGCTGGTGGAGAAGGGGGCCGACGTGCATGCCCAGGCGCGGGGCCGTTTCTTCCAGCCCAAAGATGAGGGCGGCTACTTCTACTTCGGTGAGTAAAGTTCCCAGACTCTGGGAATGGCTGGGGGTCTCTCCTGGACGTCCTTCTCCTGGAGATTGGCCGCTGATGTCCAGGTTGGTAGGTCTCATTCTGCAGGGGGCCTACAGTCCACCTGTGGGCCATGATGACGACGAAGGGGAGAGGAAGACTGCCGGGGGATAGGGGGAAGGAAGGCCAAGGGGGCTGCCTTACCCAGCGGGGTGGGGGGAGCTTCTGAATGGATGGAAAATTGAGGGGTCAAGTCACAGAAGGGATCTGGGCTCCAACAAGGGACAGAAGGGAGGGTTAAATTGGACCTCATAAGATTGGAAGAGCCTTGGATTTTCTGCGTATTCACTGCGCATTTCCAAGCTGGCTTGGGGTGTCATGGATGAGCTGAGCCACGCGCCTTTGGAGACTTGGCACCTGCCCATTTCTCCACTTCTGTGCAGGGGAGCTGCCTCTCTCTCTGGCCGCCTGCACCAACCAGCCCCACATTGTCCAGTACCTGACGGAGAACGCCCACAAGCAGGCCGACCTCCGGCGGCAGGACTCGCGGGGCAACACGGTGCTCCACGCCTTGGTGGCCATTGCGGACAACACCCGCGAGAACACCAAGTTCGTCACCAAGATGTACGACCTGCTGCTCATCAAATGCGCCAAGTTGTTCCCGGACACCAACCTGGAAGCCCTGCTGAACAACGACGGCCTCTCGCCCCTCATGATGGCGGCCAAGACCGGAAAGATCGGGGTGAGACAGGGCCGGTGGGGGGCACCAAGTTGAGGACTCACTTGAGAGTCTAAATCAGGTTGGCAGAGAGACTCCAGGGGTCCCGTTTGGGGGTGGGAATCTGTCCCCGATCCCTCGGTTGCTTTGGCCAAGTCAGGTCCCCCTCCTCAGTTCATCAGAGCAATTTGCTCCCCCCCCCCGCCTGCAGATGTTCCAGCACATCATCCGCCGGGAGGTGAAGGACGAGGAGGCGCGGCACCTCTCCCGCAAGTTCAGAGACTGGGCCTACGGGCCCGTCTACTCCTCCCTCTACGACCTGTCCTCCTTGGACACCTGTGGAGAAGAGGTGTCCGTGTTGGAGATCTTGGTCTACAATAGCAAGATTGAGGTGAGGCTGGCAGGAGACCCAAAGGGGGCACCCTCCGTGGGAAGGCTCTGCCTGCTGTCTCCTCACGGGGCGCTTGCCATCTCCTGCCCAGAACCGCCATGAGATGCTGGCCGTGGAGCCCATCAACGAGCTGCTGCGAGACAAGTGGCGCAAATTTGGGGCCGTCTCCTTCTACATCAGCGTGGTCTCCTACCTCTGCGCCATGGTTATCTTCACCTTGGTGGCCTACTACCGCCCCCTGGAGGGCACAGTGAGTACACACACACCCCTTGTCCCATTGCAAGAAGCCTGAGTGGATGCAGGCAGGAACTGCAGCTCTGAGATGTCCCAACAGAGTCCCAGCCTGGTGCAACCTGACCCTCCCATCCTCCAGGGGCTCTGCCTTCATCCTCCAAGACTGGGGCAGCCCTTAGTGCCCTTCCTTTCCTTTCCTTTCCTTCCTCCCGCAGCCCCCGTACCCGTACAAGACCACCCCGGACTACCTTCGCCTGGCTGGAGAAATTGTCACCCTCTTCACAGGAGTCCTCTTTTTCTTCACCAATGTAAGTGCAGACGGGGTGGGGGGGTGTCTTCTTGCCTGGGGAGGGGTCCCCTGTCTTTCTCCTTCTCCAGCCCCCTTCACAGCCCTCCTTGCTTTCCCTGCATACTGGAAGGTTGTGACTCTCCCTCTCCTTTCCTCCCCCCCCTCCCCAAAATCCTCCCTGCTTCTGAGCCTCCCCAGCCTTTTCAGCTCCTGTCCGGAGATTTTGGCTGCGGCCTCATTTCTGGCTCAAACGGGATCTTTTTTCCCTCCTCCTCCTCCTCCTCCCCCAGATCAAGGATCTGTTCATGAAGAAATGCCCAGGGGTCAATTCCTTCTTCATCGATGGCTCCTTTCAGTTACTCTAGTGAGTGGAAGAGGGAACATCAGCTCTGCGTGTGTTTGGGGTGGTTGGGGGGGGAGGTTTTTAATAGTGACCCCCCCCCAAAGCCATAAACCCTCTAACTTGGCCGGCTGGAGAAGATGCCTCCCCTTCAGGATCTTCTAAAGGGGACATTGTGGCCTCGCAGATGGGGTCCCCCCCCCGGCTGCCTGCATATTAACCTGCTCGCCCGCCTTGACCTTCCACCACCTGCAGCTTCATCTATTCCGTCCTGGTCCTGGTGGCAGCTGCTCTCTACCTGGCTGGCATCGAGGCCTACCTGGCAGTCATGGTCTTCGCGCTGGTGCTGGGCTGGATGAACGCCCTCTACTTCACCCGCGGCCTCAAGTTGACGGGCACCTACAGCATCATGATCCAGAAGGTGAGGGGGAGCAAGGCGCCCTTCCTTTGCCTTGGCGCGGTGGGTGAACCCAGCTGGGGTTACTCCAGATGGCCCACAACTCACAACCAGGGACCATTTGAAGTTACCTCAGGAACGAAAAAAGTGACTCCCAAAACCATCCCAGCATCGCCACGATCACCGGATCAAAATTCTGGTCCCACGTGGTCGTAAGTCGAGGACTGCCTATATCCCAGCACAGCTGAGGTCACAGCGGTGGAACTCACCTCCGGGTGCCCCTTCTTTCTCTGCAGATCCTGTTCAAGGACCTTTTCCGCTTCCTCCTGGTTTACGTCCTCTTCATGATCGGCTACGCATCTGGTAAGCCCCTCGCCCTGCCAAGCCTGGCACCGGCCCTGCCAGGTGGGCCTCTGGCTCCACCCGTGCCAGGAGGGAACGTGCCGAGGGACCCGGCTAAAGGCTCCCCCCCACTCCGGCAGCGCTGGTCTCCCTGCTGAACCCCTGCCCCAGTGCCGAGTCCTGCCGCGGGGACCGCTCCAACTGCACGGCGCCCGCCTACCCCTCCTGCCGGGACAGCAAGACCTTCAGCACCTTCCTGCTGGACCTCTTCAAGCTGACCATCGGCATGGGGGACCTGGAGATGATCGAGAACGCCAAGTACCCGGGGGTCTTTGTCATCCTGCTGGTCACCTACATCATCCTCACTTTCGTCCTCCTGCTCAACATGTTGATCGCCCTCATGGGGGAGACGGTGGGGCAGGTCTCCAAGGAAAGCAAGAAGATCTGGAAGCTGCAGGTAGGCGGGCTTAGGCGGGCTTAGGCGGGAGGGAGGGAGCCCTGGAGGTGGGGGGCAGCATGGCTGAGGCTCCCGTGTCTTCTCCATCCCTAGTGGGCCACCACCATCCTGGACATCGAGCGCTCCTTCCCCGTGTTTGTCCGGAGGGCCTTCCGCTCAGGAGAGATGGTCACCGTGGGGAAGTCTCTGGACGGGGCCCCTGACCGGAGGTGGTGCTTCAGGTAGAGACACCCCTAGAGCTCTGGCCATAAACATCAACCCCATTTGAGGAGGAATAGAGAATTGGGCCCCCAGTCCAGCTGCGCAGAATCAGCCCATATTTGTTCTTATTGGTTTTCCCTTCCCCCAACTTTTGGAGGAGGTGCAGATGGTCATGGAAGCCTCTCTGAGCCCCCCCACCCCCTCCCCCATTCTCTTAAGTGTCTTAACGGTCTCTTAAGTGTCTCTTCTCCCTTTTTCTTCTGATCCGGAAGGGTTACGGGGTTGTGGGGCTCAGGAAGTGGCTGGCTGCATCCAATGATCCTTTCTCTAAATTGTAGAAGGGTGTAGAGACCCCAGCTTGAGCCCCAGCAAAGAGTTCCCAAAACAGGCATTTATTTGGGGGTGTTCCTGGGTGAGCCCTGGGCAAGTCAATGCCACTTAAAGTACCCAAGAGATTCGGCATGGTGGAGAAAGGGCTTGCTTGCCCACTGGTCACCTGATCTTTGGTCCTTCTGATCCGCCCCCCCTCCCCCTGGCATCTCGACCTGTTTTTTCCCTGGCAGAGTGGACGAGGTGAACTGGTCTCACTGGAATCAGAACCTGGGTATCATCAACGAGGACCCCGGCAAGAACGACACCTACCAGTATTACGGCTTCTCCCACACCGTAGGGCGTCTGCGCAGAGGTGAGGGGGCGGTTGGGTGGCTTCTGCTCCCCACAGAAATGCCGGGGCTGCGGACTCTGTTGCTGCAGCTGTAACGACACCCCCTTCTCTCCCTGGTGGGGTGCAGATCGCTGGTCAACGGTGGTGCCTCGTGTGGTGGAGCTGAACAAGAATTCTCAGCCGGACGAGGTGGTGGTGCCCCTGGACAGCATGCGCTCAGCGGGAGCAAACGCGCAGAAGCCCAGCTACCCTCACAGCTGGAGGAAGGAAGACGCTCAGATCTAAGGGCCAAGCAACCTCCACACCCCGGGACAGCCTTTGTGGCCTCACGGGACCCCCTCAAACGGGGATCTTGATGGAGCTGCATACTGTGTCCCACAGCCGGAAAGATCAGCCAGCCTTCCATGAACCTGACTTTGAATGGGACAAGAGAGGTCCAGCCTCTTGCATTTTCAACAAAACGTTGCTTTTAAAAACACTCCTACAAAGAGAAACTGGAAACCTGGTTTTAGGTTGCCACGCTGCATCCCAAGGGCAGCACTGCCCAGAAGTTGAGGTAGCTCAGGATCTGAGAATTTTGTCCTTACAGGAGGCTCCAAATGCTGAGCCTGAATGCTGGAGGATCCCACAAGGGCCACAATTCAAAAGGCATCAAGTGATCTTTCAGAGTGGCTCCTTTGAAGGTGCCACATGCCTAGTTTTGCGTGAATTTCCTGCAGGCCGAAAACACGCAGGCAGGCTCGGGTGTTCACGCTGCCTGGGGATTGTGAGTCTCCTCTGATAGTATTATTTTGCACATGGTTTTATTGAATTATTTATTTAGTAATAAAATCCAAAGCATCTCTATTGTACTCTATGCTTTTGAGGGGGATTGTAATATCCCTGCACTACCCAGCTGGTCTTGACTGATTTCAGAAAAGCTACTGAGGTTGGGTCTGAGAATGCCTCCCACTGCATTGTACTTCCTTCCTTCCTTCCTTCCTTCCTTCCTTCCTTCCTTCCCCTGCAGGTTGGGATCTGGGCCACAAGAGGGCAGCAAACCCCAATGGATGGCCTGAAGTTCTGCTCTTCTCCCAAGGTCAGGGACAGGCAGGCATTCAACAGATGGTGCATCACCAGGTGTACTGTATGGCTGGACCTGTCTGTAACTAAGGGCCAGAAGCCTACCTGGGGGGAAAGGAAGAGAAGCTCTTTCCGCTGAGCAGGGTGAAACAAATACAGAATGGACCTTTGGCCGCTCCAGGGGTGGGTTCCCTCCGGTTCGGACCGATTCTCCCAAACCGGTAGCGGCCCGTTGGTGATGTCACGATGACATCACCGAACCGGATCGGTTGGTGCCGGTCTGTGGGGGCTGCCATCTTTATTTTTTATTTTTATTTTTTCTTGAATATTTTTTGAATTTTTTTTTCCTTCTGAGCATGCACAGAAGCCGACTTCCGGCACTGTGCATGCGGTCGCCATCTTTTTTTCGGCTTTGTGGGGGGTTTTTTAGATTTTTTGCTACTGTGCATGCGCGCCCACGAGTCGCGCCCACATGGTGTGGGAGGGAGCGAACCGGCAGCGAGGTAAGTTGGAACCCACCCCTGGGCTGCTTCCCCCCCCCCACTGCCCCATATCTACGCAAAGGAGGGGGAAGCTCTGCTCTCTTTTCCAAGCGAACCCGGTTTTAGGGAAGTCCCTGGCGGGGCAGCGGCGGGGGCAGAGGTGAGGGGGCGAGCCTCATGGCGAGCCAGGGAAGCCCCTCGCCTGCTCCGTGGGGGCGGGCCCCCTGTGATGGACAGCTGCAGGAATCGCGATCCTCGGGAGAGGCTCCTGGCGAGGAGCCACGCAAAGGACACGGAATCGCGGAGGGGCGTTTCTCCCCTGGGAAGCGCTTAACTAACCCTCAGCCGTGGGGAGGGGCCGGGGGGGCTCTTTCCGACAGCATCGTTGATCTCATGCACTTGATGAGCATTTTCTTTGCTTGCTCGGAAAAGGTGGTCGGCTTGGAAGGAAACTGGGCCACGGCGGAGGTTCAACGTGTCTGTGCACCAGTGGGCACAGGAGCGCGCACGGACCCAACTCCGCTGGTTGCCTTCCGAATGACAGCGCAGCCTCGCGGAGCAATTAGAAAGGCCAAAGGGTTCTTCTGCCTGCCAAACAATGCAGTGAGACGCCGAAACTTGCACGCTTGCCAGTCAACTCGCACAGCAAAGATGGCAACAAACCCTTGGGGGGGGGGCTTCAGAGCAGGAAACTGAGGCGGGAGGAGGAGGGAGACAGCCTTCGGCCCTTGGCTAAGCCCGATTCCCCCCTCCTCGGGGCTGAGCCCCCCCCCCCACTTCAGCTGAAACCCCTCTCCCTTTTTAAAAACGGAATCTGCACCATTCGCCGTAAAACAGCGACCGCGGCTGACAATGAACCCCCCCCCCTTGATTGAAATTCGTTGGCAGGGCGTCTCTTTCTCCTCCGCTTTTGTGAGCCAAGAAGTGGAAAGGGGCTGAGAAGCTGCCCCTCCTATTCCCGGCTCCGATCTCCCCCCCCCTCTTGAAAAGCACCTTCTGAATGCTCAGCTGCTTTCAGGGCCAGAGCCTGACCGGCAAGGCCAAAGACCCTTCCTCTCCAGAAAGCCACTTGGAGGGGGAGGGTCTCCATCCCCAACGCAGGCGGCCCATTTTCACAGCTGGCAGGGCCACAGTGGAGAGGAGCCCACCCCCGAAAGAGGAAGGTCTGCTCTTCCCCCACATCCAACTGCCCCACCACGTTCTCCATGGGGCTCACCCCTATTTTCAAAGGGTTCTGACTTGCTCTCCCTCGGCTCCCCCTTTCCACGTGGCTGGTTGTAGGAAGACCCTCCTCGGCCCCAGCCAGGGGACCTCCAAGCCCCCCCCCCCGCTCTGGACCATCTTCCAAGCAGGGCTCAAGGGGGTCCATGGGGCGAGAGCGGCACGCAAAGACGATCCAGAACACCGATCCAGTGAAAGCCTAGATTTAATGTCTTCTGGGGGGGGGGGGAGAAAAAAGACAGACATTCGGAGACAAGGGTTCTGGGTTTTTTCCCAAGCTTTTTTGTTTTCTCTCATTTTCAAAACAATACAGTGCAGAGCGCACTTCTCACAGTAGAATATAATGGTTGCTTTTTCGTATAAAAACACATTCTCAGTTTATTTGTAAATGCACTTAGTGCTGGAAAAGGTGGTGAAGGACACAGTACCCCTGCATTCGGAGCCTCCCTCTCTCCGTCCCCCCTTTCCTCTCTGTCTCTAACAGGGAAAATCTGAAATGCCTGCCAAGCAAATCACCTGGCATGGAACCCCTAAGTCCAGCAGGGCAGCTGCGGAGCGAAAGAAAGGCTTTTTCAGAAGCCGCCTTGCTTTCTCTTTTAAAGGCGGAAATTAAAGTATGCAAAACGCTAAGAGCCTGGAACACCCCCCCCCCTTTTAAGACAGGCTGCAGCTGAACACGCTGTAGGGCACCGGATGCTCCTGACTTGGGCAGCCTCCTGCAGAAGAACCCACCACTCACTCGGAGGTTTCTGGAGCTCAGTCTGGGCAGGGGGAGAGAGGGACGAGGGATGACCCTTTCCCAGGGGCTGGAATGGTCAATTCACACACACACACACACACACACGCACACACACAGCTTGCCTTCCCACGCTTTCTGGCAGCCCATCTACATCACTTCGGCCTGCAATGGCCAGATCCCAGCTGGGGATTGGGGGGGACCCAAGGGAGTGACCCTTGACCCTTAGAGCAGGGGTCTCCAACCTTGGCAACTTTAAGAC
Source organism: Thermophis baileyi (assembly GCA_003457575.1). Lineage (NCBI taxonomy): Eukaryota > Metazoa > Chordata > Lepidosauria > Squamata > Dipsadidae > Thermophis > Thermophis baileyi. Next base: position 570,124 of record QLTV01003457.1, read on the forward strand.
TTGTGGACTTCAACTCCCAGAGTTCCTCAGCCAGCAAAGCTGCCAGGGTTGGAGACCCCTGCCTTAGAGGATTTCATTGCCCCCTCCCCCAGGGTCCTTCTTGACCCAGGCATCTGCAGCCAGATGCTACAGAGGTGGATTCCAAGCAAGGATTAAAGTAAAAGGACCGGAAACCCTCCTCCTTTTCAACACTGCAAATGCCCATCCCAACTCCCTCCTCTGGTCTTCCTGGTTCTCACACGCAGACAAGTAATGAAATGAAATACTGCTATTTGAAAATAAAATAATAATAATAATAATGTTTTAATTCAGAAATCTCCTGGGGTTATGCTGATGTGATGGAGGGGTGGGAAAAATCCATCTTATAGCAGCCAAAAACTGTACAGCAGGTTCAAACTACAAAAAAAAAAGTCACTTCAAGTTTTCAAGTGTTTTTTTTTCCTTCTTTAGACAGCCTCCAGACCTTCGCCCCCACCCCAATTATTAGCTTTAAATCGAAACAGTGCAAGTTACAGACTTCATCTAGAAAGGAGGCAGAATCGCTAAGCCCGCTGGATTAACGGGAGGGGTCGGGGGGAGTCTGCACCCTTCCTTGCCCTCCCCCGGTCACAATGCATTTCAAATGCCCCCAGGCGTCACCCAGGGCAGAAAGAGGATAGGGGGGGGGGCGCTTCCCAGGCAATCCGGCTGGCAATGCCCGCAGGCAGGCACACACCCATTCTCAGGGCACCCCCGGAATAGCAGCAAAATCTCCCTGTTCACATCCTTAGCATGTATGACCCCTTCCTGTGCCCCCACCTCGGGCAGCCTGGCCCGGGGGTGCCTCTGCCCTTATCTGTAGACGGGCAGGCGGATGTGGGCGTGCTGGTGGTCCAGGAGGCGGGGCACGGAGACCGTCTCGTAGCCCTTGCCCAGCATCTGCTCCTTGATACAGGGCGGGTGGATGTCGTTGATCAGGTACTCCAGGGACTGCAGGCTGCTGCTGAGGATGGAGGTGTTGCAAGCCGCCTTGCTGGGCAGGCTGGGGAGCCCCTCCGAGGGGGGCAGGCCCAGGTCCCGGGGCCCGGTGGGCAGCTCCTGGGCGTTGTAGCAGTCGCTGCTGTTGGGCGTAACCAAGACACTGTTCCAAGCGGGGGCGAAGTACTGCCCCACCGAGAAGTTCCCGTGCACGCCCACGCAGTTCAAGGGCGAAGAGCTCACTTTGTCCGCGGCGCTGGCACCGCTCACGGGGTAGGCACGCAAGAGCCCGGCACACACCTCGGGCGACTTGCTGACAGCCCCCCCGCTGCCCGCGCTGTACATCCGCAGCGGCTGCTGCTTCTGCTGCCACAGCAGATAATCCATGCTGTCCGGGTAAAGGCCCGGCTTGGGTCCCGCCAGGCCACTGCCCAGGTTGGAGCCGGTCAGCAGCTCAGCGCCCTTCCGACAATCCGGCAACACGGCACCCGTGTAGGCCACTGCTGCCCCCACCGTAGCCATTGTGGTGAAGCTGCCCGCGGTGCCGTGCTTAGCCGGGCTGGGGTTGGCCACCACCACCCCCTGGCACATCTGCTGCCCAGCCTGAGCCTGGCACTGCTGATTGATCTGAAAAATGATGTTCTGGATGGAGGGCAGGTTGGCCTGGGGCAGCACCAAGCTCCGGCCGGTGTGCGGGACGACCGAGGCGGCCACCGTGACGTTGGGAGGGACGGGTGCCTCCATCTGCTTCTGGCCGCCAGGATAGCCGAGCTGGGCTGCGCAGGACGGCCCGGGTGCTAAAGTGCTCGTCACTGAGTAGGGGGCTACAGCCACATGGGCAGGGGACATCTTAGTCCGCTTGCCCTCAGCGCTCTTCACGGCCCCTTTGCCGGCGGATGCCTTCACGATGGCCAGGAGGCCCTGGTAGCTGCTGGCGTGCAGAGGGTAGGGGCTGTAGCGCTGGCCCATCGTGTCGTACCCGTTCACCGTCCGGTTAAGGTGCTTGTGCTGGGGGACCCTGATGTTGGTGGGGAAGATCTTGATGGTGAGAGGGTTGTTTGCCACCTTCTGTGCATAAGCGTCGAGCTCAGCCGGGCTGGGGTATCGTGGGGAACGGATGGGAGCCATGGCTTCACCTAGGAGAGACCAGGAAGATATGTGATATGCTGTAATGCCTGTAGTCACCCCTAGAGGTCACTGGAGCGCTCTCTGCACAATTAACGCTGACAGTGATGCTTGGTTAAGCAGCCTTTCTCCACCGTGGCAACTTTAAGGAGGATGGGCTTTGTGGCTGGCTGAGGAATTCTGGGCGCTGAAGTCCACCCATGCTTGCCAAGGGTGAGAAACACCGAGTGAAAATAAAAGCTGGCCTGTCCTCCCTGGGTAATCCAGGGGCAGCGTTCTCTGCACGCAAAGGGCCCTCGGGAAAGCAGAACCAGCCCATTTAGCTTAAATCCCTTCCCTTCCCCAATTCTGGGAGAAAGAAGGGAAACCCCCAGACCTGGTCCTTCGGCTCGGCTCAGCTAAGAACACAATTCTGCAGTCTGTCCAACTGGGAGTGAGGGGCTGACGGCCCCAACTGCACGCCGTAGGAGTAAATTCTCATCAAATAGCGCCAATCTCTCTACCGGCTCCAGCAAACCTATGCTAGTAATCCAGCCATTAAGGCTGGATGCCCCCCCCCTCTCTTCTTCTCTGGTATTCTGCCCCTGCTTGTGGAGCCCCCGAGTCACTCAAAACAATCCAACAAACACTGGGTTCCCCCCCCCCTTCAGTTTGTTTGATCATTTCTAAAGGAAGCCAATTTGCCTTCATTCTTCCAACTAGATTCCATGTTCTCAAAGATCGTCCCACTGTCCTTTTTGGACTTCCAAGGTTGTTTATAGGAGGGTGGCAGCAATTCTGTACGGGAAGACTGGAAATGTCTCTTTACACAAAGGTGGGGGGGGAGGGAGGAAGCACGGCTCTGAAAGATTGGATTTAAACCATATTATACAAGCAATTTCATGGATGCTTTGTGGCACTATGAGCGCTCCGTTGGAAAAAAAAATAGAAAAAAAAATCCATTTACCAGCTATAAATCAGCACTTCTTATAATGAGCACAAAAATGTCACTTTTATGCAATTTTACAGATGAACAAAACTGGTGAAATTAACTGTGGTAACCTACTGTAGTCAGCAGAAGACGGCTCCGAGGAGGAGAACGGAGGGAGAGAGGGAGATTATATGGATTCTGCCTCTCTCAAACTCCTTTCTTGAGCTAGTTTCTGGTGTGAAAACTCATTTGTTGTTTCCATTATGCTTTCATTTGGAGTTTATCTTGAGTATCCAATGAGCCACCAACTGTGAAAATGATTAAATCTACAAAATCTATCTAATAGATTGAATAAATTAGGTGTTTGAAGAAGCTGTCTCTGAAAGGAGAGGTGGGAAAAGTGGGTCTTGCTGAGAAGAGGGGAAGCGTTTGGGGAAGATGCAAAGAATAAGGGAGAATTACAGGCCTGGACAAACAAACCCCCCACCCCCCAAGTCTGTCACCCCAAACTCAGTCGGGAAAGACGGCAGCCGAAGAAAAGGTGTTGATCAAAGATCCTATTTTTGCCCCGTGACTGCCACCCTCGCCTTTGAAAGGAAGCTCGGAATAGCCTGTCTGCCACTTTCTAACACCAAGCCAGCTCTGCTCCTTCAAGGGCGGCAGAGATCTGCTTCAGAGGGAGTTTGAGATCATTAAAGAAAAAACACTAAAAAGTAAATACCAAAAGAATTCGCAAAGAGTCCAGGGAAATAAAACATAGCAAGAACCATCTAACTGTCTCAACTGAGGGGCAGGATTCAAGCCCTGGAATGCCAAATGTGTATTTCTCCAAGGTGGCACGCTCTGGGAATGGAGGGAGGGAGGGGAGCCTCCAGATGCCAGCCCTGCCAGTCTGCAGGCCAAAAGCTATGGGGGGGGGATGCCACGCGAGCGTCCTGCTGCAGGTCTTGCTGCCCTGGCAAATACAGGTCCCTTGGAAAGAGAGGCTCACGCCCGCGCTTGCCAACTCTTGGAGCCCTGTCCGCACACCCACCCCCTTTGGGCACCAAGGCAGTGCCCGCTTGTGCTGTGGCAGAAAAGCAACCGGTCTCTTTTCCCCTCCCTTCTCCGCCAGCGGCTACATTAAACGCAGCTCGAAGGACGAGGTTTTAATTGACTTAATAGCCTGGTTAATAACCATGCTTATTCCAGACACCTGTAAGAAGCCCGTAACGTTAATGGAATGGGGGATGCCTGGCCAACGTAGCTTTTCAATGACTGCTAGTTTAATGGAAACCCGCGATTAAGGGGCGAGGCACTCAGCTGCCGGAGCAAAACACCCGTGTGCCACCACACCCTTCCTTCTCAGGCAGAAAGGGGGCACCCACTCAGGCTTCCGTTCCCCACTCCAGGCAAGTGAAGCAGAGAGGGACGCCATTTACAGCCGATGCCCCCTCTGCGGTACCTGCAGGCCAAGACTGGTGCCCTGGCGGTGCCAAAGGCAATGCTTGGAGAGGGGGGAGCCACGGGTCACGGCTGCCAGGAGCCAGAAGGATCAACTTGGGGGTTTCTGAAATCCTCTCCCAGCCAGGCAGGCAGAGGGCACTTCTGTGCTCCCGGCCGTGATGACCCTGCGGTCCTGGGGGGGTGGGGAGGGGGGAGTCTTGCCAGCATTCTAGGAACAGTGACACTAATGAGCCACTGACATGATGGCATCCCTAATGCCACGGCTCCTGGCATGAGGGTTAGCAGGAGGGGAAACAGCAGTCCATGTGGAGAGACCCAAGCCATCATGCAGTGCCCATCTGCCCAACTCCCCCCCCCCCGGTTGGTCCCCTGGGGACCAACAGTGCAGGTTGGTCCCCAGCTTCCCCTGGCCGCCTTTGCCTTCTGGAGGGCAGAAAATAGCCCCCCCGCATCCCTCACGGATCGGAGGAGGAGGGAGACCGACTCCGTCACTGCTGAGCACAAGCAGGGACTGGATATGACAAGCAGCAAATTCCCCATGTTGTCACCTCTTGGGGGGATGCTGAGCGCCCTGCTGTGAAAATGATAGAGGAACCAATTTCCGTGGGGCTCCTGGCGCGCTTCGGAGCTCGGCTGGCAAGCGTCCCTCCCTCCCCACAGTAATTACTGCTTTCGAAAGGACCGTAATTGCTTTCCTTCACGGCACCCTCGCCATTGTGCCACCACACACTTGCCTTGACACGCTGCCACTGGCCCACAGCGCTGGTCTGTTCCTCGCCCTCTGTCACGTCAGGCGGCCACAGACAGGCCTGGTCCCTGGCCCAGGGTGGGGGGCTCTCCATGAAGCCATCCCCATCTGCTCTCACCTGCCCTCCAGGCCGGGTCTGGGGGCTTCCGGGAGAGGCTGGCTGGGCACCAGTGGCCAGAGTGCAGCCTCCAGCCTCCTTCCAGAATCCCCCAACCAGCTTCTTCCTTTTTTTTTAGAATTACTCCATTTTTCAAAAATAAACACTCTTCTAATTCTGCTAATGCCACATGACAAAGCTGATACGTTAATGACCTGGTTTTGTCCTGCCTTTCAAAGAAAGGAAGGCAGAGGAGTTTCAGTAGCTCAACCTGAAAAGCAACCAGGGCCCAAATAGGTGTGAAGAATTGTCAGAAAAACCCCATAACTTTTCAAAATCCTCAGTAGGTATTAAGGCAGGGGTAAGACTGGTCTCCGATCTATGCCATATTTAATTTAAAATGTTTTTAACGTCTTTCATTAACAAGTATGTAGGCTTGTGTGGAATGGGGAGGAAGCAGGTCTGTGCACCATTAAAGATTAAATACTTCTTTTTTAGGGGGGGGGGAGTCATTTCATAAGCCCATTAACCTAGAAAAAGCTTGAGTTAAGACCCAATTTAATCCCTTCTAATTAAAGTGATACCTATTTTAAAAGCACATTGAAGTGACCTGCAGTGCAAAGTTACCGAGCTCAAAGCCATCCAGAATCCTCCAAACTGCCCATTCACTGAACCTTCTTTTGTTTCAACTGAAGTATCTTATTCTGTCATTTGCTTTTTCTTTCTGTCAACTGCTTTGAGGCCTTCAGCAAGGAAAATTCAAGAGTAACGATATATATTTATAATTTGTATTTCTTTTTTAGGAAGCTAAACCTCCCTGGAAAAATATCAGTGGCGAAGGCAGGCGTTTCATTTCCACCATCAGCTCCTCCTGTCTCCGTCTCCATATCTCCTTGTATTTTTCAGGATGGGAGGGGGGGAAAAAGGTCCCCAAATCCCCATCAGGAGCAAAAATTCCCTCTCCCCGTCTTGCAAGCTGTTCAATTTCCCTGACTTTGCATTCAATAACAGCTAAATAATTGAATCATCCCGGCTGCCGAAGATAGGCTTTGAATTTTATTAGAATTTTAAATTGTTTTGTTTCTTCAGTATTTTATTACAGTAAATGGAAAAATGCACAGCCCACGGTAATCATCGGATGGCTTTTGATATTATTCGGAGCTGGGAGCACATCCGGGATGCTGAGATGGAGCCACCAGGACGGCTGATGAGATTAGCTCTGAAACAGAAGGACTTTCGGCTCACCCAAATTGGCCAACGGATGGGGGGGAAGGGGGAGGGACTCAGGTCCAGCCCTGGGAAATTGGTCTGGACTGGAGGGAGGGGCTGGCTGGACCCTCCCCAAATTCCAGGGTTCCTGCAGATTGTTCCTTGACCGTAACAATCGCAAAGGATGGAGCAGCCTGAAGCTTTAGCAATGGCTTCATCACTGGAGGATTCCAAAAGATTAGACAGACATTTGACCAGGATGGTGCTGAGTGGTCAACTCTGGAAACACTGGTTTAGAGAATCTGCAGAATCAAGACTGCCAAAGGCCGTGCACATTTCCACCAGCAGGAACACTTATCCTGGCTGCTGAGATACACACTTACTTTCTGCCCTGGCATGCTACACTCGTCCATCGGCCGTGCTTTGCACATCCAGTTAGGTGGGAGAAAAGTGAACCTGGGCGAAGGAGGACAGAGCTGGCCAAGTTCTCCACCTCTGGTCTTTTTTTTCACCTTTTCCAATTAGGTAAATATCCTGTCCGTAGGCCGGAGATGTAATGTAATAGCGAGGAAACTGAACTGAGTAAAATCTGAGAAAAATGACCCTCTCTTTGGCAGATGCTTTGTGGGGGTCCAAAGGAGGCCCCCACCCCAAAGAAGAGGAAGGGGGGATTCCTGAAACACGGAAGAGGGGAATCTGCTTGAAAGCAAAGCCACCTTGCGAATCCCTCCCTGGGAGACCCCCCACCCTTACTCCTGTGCAAAGTGGAAATCAAATTCATATTTGCACAATTGGCAAGCGGCACCAACTTAGAGCAAACCAGCTGAAATAGACAGGAATCTCCACTGAGAAGCTATTAAATATGGATTTTTTGCTCCCGAATTAACAGATTTTCCAATACTCTCTGAATACCAAGCAGGGCCTCTGCCAAAGCCAGGCCTAGCCACGCTGCCCGAGGAAAGCAAGCTTGCATTTCTACCCAAGACACTTGAAGGATTCCTAGAAGGCCTGGGGAATGGTTTCACTCGGATGAATCACCCTCCGCCTCGGCTGGCCCCACACGTGGCTGTCAGCTGCTCGGAATTTAATGCCGAGTTTATAAAAAGTCTGGCAGGAGAAGAGACCGAGGTTGGCACCGCTCAGCCGCCAAAGGACAGATGGCACCTATGGCAAACCCACCAAGTTGGGACAATCCAGGGGAAAATGGGGATGACAAAATGCGTACGGAAAGAGCCGAAGCTCCTTTGGAGGTGCAGCTTGGCTGTTTTGCAGGCTCCAGGGGCACCAGGTCCCTTCAAGAGGGGAAGGGGACCTGCTCCAGGATCCAGCAAATACACCCCTGGAGGAACACCCCCCCCCAGAAATTGTCCTGCATAACAAATGGCCTTTGGCTTGCCCAACCCACAAGGCAGCCTGTGGCCTGGCGCTCATCCCTCTTCCTGGAAGTGACACGGCGTGGACTCAGGCCCTGTCATGGCCCTGGTTCTCCATCATGTGCTCAAAAGTGGAGCTTCCTTCTGGAAAGTCCTCTTGCTCCCCTTTGGAGGAGCGTCTGCAGGTGGGGAGGGCGCCTGGCTGCAGAAGGGCACTGGACATGCATGGAGAGAGCAAATGGGGGCCGGCTGGCCATGAGACCCTAAGCATCTCAGCCCCAAGGGCAGCACCCTTCAGTCTTTTCATCCACAGGGAGCATTGCAGCCCAGCCCAGCCCAGCCCAGCTCCCTAAGCCTTCCCTTTCTCCCCCGGGGAATATTTATCACTCCTATTCCTTTATTTGACTTACTCGCTGCTTTTCTGCTTAATAGCAGCCAAAGTGACATGCAGTGTGAGTTGTGCAGCTTACTCATAAATAAAAGCAAGCTCCGATTTGCTAGGAATCTGGCAAACGGGCAACCCTCTCGCCTTTCTGCCTTGCAAGGGACCCACTGGAAGGGGGACCGAGCAGCACTTTCTGAAATCCCGGAAAGAATGCGCTGCCATTGCTTCAGCTTAAGGAGCTACCTGGAACACCTATGACTCTCTGGGCTTAATGCTGGGCTGACTCAAGGGGGCTTCCTCCCAGGGAAGCGGGGGCGTCCCTCCTCACTGTGCACATCCCATCAAGGCGGCAGTTCTGAATTGAGTCTTTCTCTCTCTCTCTCTCCCCGTGACCCTCCAGCACCCAAACTGGCATGCAGGACGTTAAAGGAGCCCCTTCTCGCACCTTCACTGAAAAATTTGGTTTTTGAAAAACTTGTGTGTTGCTGTTTTCTTTCTCGGACGATGAGCCTACAATGGAGCCTGCCTGGCCAAAGATCATCATGGGGACTGAGGAACCTGAAAGGGGGCATCCGGAGGGCACCAGGTGCAGAAGGCTACCAAGACACTCGCTTTCTAAGCAGGGGCAGAACGGACTTGGGGGCTCTGAGCCAGCTCCTCTACAGACTTTGCACTTCCTTCCCTATTTTGGAAAGAAAACATAAGCAAGTGGGTTGGTCACCCCTACGGATACCAGACCCCTTTCACCAAATCTAGAACAGACGTGGCAGATAAAGCACCGACTTCTCATGGCTGAGCCCCCCCCCCACATAAGCAATGGTTGCACAGGCAGAAAGGGTGCAGGGAGGCGTGGGGTCCCCGGCAGGTGCAGGGAGGCGTGGGGTCCCCGGTAGGAGGAGGCTGCAGCCTGTCCACAGGCCCTCCCTGGCGACTTTTCTGAATAGCCCAGAGATGCTCCTGTTTATTGCAACAGCCAGACCCCTGGGAATTTCCAGGAGGGGGCAATTTATTTTTACTGCCCACCCCGGTTTGTGCCAGGAACAGAGTGGTCAGGCTGATGCTTTGCCTAAGGCCACAATCTCCACCGCTTAGCTGTCGGCTGGTGCCCACCGCCCGCCCGCCCCCCACAGATGCACCAGCCAGCTCGGTGCTCATGGTGAGGCCCCCCCACCTCGCCTCACAAGGCAACCCAGCTATTAAAGGAGGAGCTCAGCCACACAGGCACTTCTGAATTTGATTAGTCTTGCTGTGGGTTCACCCAGCCGAGGAGGAGGAGGAGGAGGAGGAGGGGGAGGGGGGGGAGGCTGCTTCGCTCTGAGCCACTAAAAAGTAAAACGCTTAGTTTGCGCTGTGACAAGTGGAAGAAACAGGGCTGTGTTTGCATCACAATGGGACAGATTGTGCTTTGTTTGCCCACAAAGAAATTGGTTGTGCTTTGGTGAAGAGGCTTGTCCATACGCACTAATTCAATTAAGGGAGGATTATGCGGCTCTGCCCCCTTCCCCAGGACCATCACTCTCGGACTTTGAGAGCCACAGTGGGGTCCGTCTCCCCAAAGGAACATCGAATCTAAGGTCAAGGGAGTCAGCTGCATAATTTTCCAGGGACACATTTGATATGAGGGGTCCTTGGTGCTCTCTGAGCTTGGTGGTTTTCTTGCAGACGGTTCATTACCCAAACTAGGTAACATCATCACAAGTCTGCGAGAAAACCAATATTCTCCTTTATTGGTACATGTTTACTAGCATCCCCCTACTGTCTCATGAACAATCAACCATTTGATTACAATCTTTGGGGGGCCTGCATAAGAATTTGAGGGTCCATAGGTAGCTCCGTTTCTCCTACATCAAGATGCTCTGTGGGCATATCTTGGGCAGAATGCCAAGGCCGATCTGCATGCACAGAGCATTGATGCTCTGGGTCACCCCACAGCTGCCAGCACCACTCCTGGCGCTTCTCCTTAAACTCTTTTCATTTTTGCAGTCAGGTCTCAAAATCCCCCAGGTTTCCCTGAGTTTGGAGGGGCTCCAGTTCTCAGGACAGGGGGTCTGCCTGGCAGGGCTCTGGCTGGGCAGCTCTGGAAAGGTGCTGTGCCCATCATGGGCCTGGCTTGGAAAGAAGCTGCTGGCCTTCTCCCTCCCTTCTCTTCACCCCTCCCCTGTCTCTGCCAGCCATGGCACTTGGGCAGTGGGTGAAGAGTGCCTGCTGGAGAGCGCCCGTTTGCTCACCAACCTGCTAAGTAGCCATGCCAGCCTGGTTGCTCTGTGCAAAGCCGAGTGTGCCAGAAAGCGAGGGGAGGGGTCTGGAAAAGTCTGGAGGGAGGTGGGGGGCTGGGAGAAATGTCACTCTCTTCTGTAGCTCCAGCACAGGCAGGAGGGCAAATATTAGCAGGCACACCTTTGATGCAAAATTAATACCGAAATTAATCAACGGCCCGGGTGCATAATAGGATTCTGCAGCCGTGGCAGGCCGTGCTGGGCGGCCGACTTATTTCATGCTGACGGAAAGGAAGCCAGAGGACATGAAATAAGGCCCATAAAGATAATTACCGAGATACTTGGGAGCAAATTAAGTAATCAGAGGCGCTTCTAAATCATGTCTAGTTTTAAGAAGCGCTATCGTTCCTGATTACTGAGAGAGCAATCTGGAAGGACAGGACAAAAACAGACACCCCCCCCTTTCCTCAATGCCCCCAGGCTAAGGCAAAGACCCCCACCAACTTCCCCCACTGGCTCCCTATGTGCCCCTTGGCGCAGCTTCTCCTCTGTGGGTGGAAACAGCTAAGGGGAACAACTGCCTTGGCAAGGAGATGCCCGGGGGAGGGGGGGGCGCTCCCGGACCCTTAATTCGGGGGAGGAGCCAAGCGAGGGGAGGGTGAGAGAGATCTGCTTTCCCTCTTGCTAAGCAAATCCACCCAGGCCAAGGGAGGCCCAAACAAACTCAGCCTGTGCCCAGTTAAAACTCAGGCTAAATAAAATTGGAAGCCTGAAAGTGTACTGGTATTATGATGACGATGATTGTCGTTATTCTGTTGCTTTGCACGTACCCCGAGAGCTTCTGCATCGGAGACAAATTCCTTGTGCGTCTAATCACACTTGGCCAAATAAAGAATTCAATTCAATTCAATTCAAATCCTCCTCTACAGCATTAAACAAATGAAAACAGGCAGAAGGACAACCGGTAAAGTTGGAAAAACCCAGCCTGACCCCCCCTGGGAAGGAGAAATTGGTGCCAGGCGGAGAGAAGGCTGGGCCAGCAGAAGGTCCGCAGAGGATCAGCGCCAGCCAGGGGCACGGAAGGCCGTTTTCTAAAGGTCTTAAGAAACAGGCCAGCCTAATCTCCAGCCGCTTCTGATTCTTCACCCCCTTCTTAAATGGCAGAATTGCTCAGTCATGGAAGGAAGGGAAAAGGGGGCCCAACCCCTGCAGCCACGGCAGCCCAGCCCAGGCTGTGTCCTTGCAGACAGGAAGCGCTGGCATAAAGGAGAACAATCATAAAAAAAGAAAAGAAAAGAAAACACCCTCGTGTTTAAAACACACAATCATCACTTGAGAATCTTAATGTGCCTCTGCAGCCAAAGAGGTCAACGCTGCCCGCCTAAACCGGGCTCATTAAATATACATTTAATCATAGCTTTGGATTTAGAGACAAAGAAGGCGAGGAACAGGTGCTTTGCCGGGTGACCTTTGGAGACCTACTTTAAGGTAACTCGTTTACGGCTTCTGCAAAAGGCCACCTCCTCTCAGCCCCAGAAAGCCTTATGGGCTTGAGTGGGAATTAGAAGGGAGGGGAGGGGAACTACAACAGGGTAGATGGCCTAACGGTGCCCCTCCCCCCATGGCACTCATGCCAAGAGCCCCTTCCTCTGCCAGGGACCACCACTCCAAGACTCTGCAGCAAACAGCTGGACCAGCTCCTTTGCCCTCCTGGCTGCAGCCACCAGCCCAGGGCGACTCACCCTTGCGTGGCTCCAGGGCCTTATTCGGACAACCCAGAGGCTGCCTGGGTGGGTTCTGGGTCCTCTGCAGGCAGGCCAACATGGCGGAAGAGAGGGCGAGACGACTCTGGTGGCATCACTCCAGAAGACCCTGCAAGGAATCCCAGAGAAGAGGAACGGGGTCAGTCCATCAGCCAGAAATTGGGGGGGGGGGACCCCTCCACCAGCATCACAAACCACCAGGGAAGAAAGTTTCATGCAGGGTTCCAGCTTCACAGGGTGCTGCGCACACCAGACAAGCAAAGATTCTACTGACCATCGTTTCCAAACTTCTAGACCAGAGTTTCACAACCTTGTTTACTTTAACATGGCTGGAGTTCAACTCCCAGAATTCTCCAGCCGGCGTGGCAAAGCCAGGCCACCAAACAAAGCCAGGCAATCAGCTTCCCTTAAGGGCAGCGGGCTCCCAGGTGCCAGGAGGACGTGGCAGAGAGGTCTTGCCCTTGACCGACGGCTGAATCGAGACAATTTTAGGGCAGGGACTGTGTTCAAGAGCAGCCCAGCAAGAGCTCCCACACCTGCCAAGGTGAGCAACTCGGGAGGGGCATCGAGGGTCCCTCCAAGAAGCCCGACGGTTTGCAAGTGAAATTAAAAAACGGGAGACACATTGGAGAAAAAACAACGGACAGGAGTTCTCTCTCTCTCTCTCTCTCTCTGCTGCTACGGGATTTCTGCCCCCCGGGCATGTTCTCCCTTCAGTCCCAATCAAGATGGGGCATCCACTCTGTCGCCTCGCACTGGAGTGAACTGGTTAATGGTTCTGTCAGAGCGATTTCACCCAGCGTCCTTCTCCCTGCACACAATGGACAGCAGGGGGGGGGAGGCGGCGGCTTGAAGGCCCCCCCGGCTGCTAAATGAGCAAAGGAGACACCAGCAAGCAGCTCCTTCCTGGCTCTCACCCAGGAGGGGCATCTTGGCACAGGGAAGGGGTCCAGGCCATCCTTTCCTGGAGCTCCAGAAGCTGCTTTGGCCGGAAATCTGAAAACGATGGATGCGGCGTCTCACCATCGGAGAAAGGAGCTGCCTACATCTTCAACCCTCCTTCTGAGGAAGGAGGGGAAACTTTTCCATTTCCAGCCAGAGGGTCTCATCCGCTCTGGTCCTCCCAGCACCCCTGCCTCCCAAAAGACGGCTTTTCCGGGGGCCTCTGCCCAGCCGCGATGATGCCTTCCTTCCTACGGAAGCAGATCTGGCTCTCCAGGGTTTGCACACCCCACGGAGGGGGCAAGAGGCAAGCGGGCCTCCTCGCCAGGGAGTCGAGGTGGCACCCAGAGGAGGAACCCAAAACATCCGCTGCTGCTGCTGCTCCTGTTGAATATGCGCCTGGAGTTGCCAAGCTCCTGTTCCTGGTACTAATGAAGTATTCAGGAATAAAAGCCCTTTTCACTATCTTTCTTAAGATGCTAATTTCACAACAAGAGTTCGTTACTACATAATTATCTCAATCTAGGTTCTCCCCCCCCATCTGTACCAGCCTTTCTCTAAAAGGGGGTGGGGGGGGAGAGAAGAAAAGAAAACCGAAGTCTGAGGCACTTTTCATCATCACCAGCTATTTTATTTTCCATGAAGATACCTTGAAAGAAGCGATTTTTACTCTGAAAGGGACTTTTATTCTGTCTCGCAGCCAATTTTCGCCTATTACTGTCTGGAAGAGAAAAGAGAGGCAAGCAAAACGGGCCTCGATTACGGGGGTCCATTTCCTGGCCTTCCTCTCTAGCAGTTTCATTCAAGGGGAGCGGTCCCAAGCGAGGGGCTGCAGGGGAGCAGGCCCAGGCCCCCACCCAGAAGGGCCCACAGCCCTTCACCATCACATCCTCCACTTTGGGGTTGGCTCTGAGCAGGGAAGAAGCTAAGACCCTCTTTGCAAGACCTGGGGCTGGCTCCTGCCCCCCTCCCCCCCCCCGACGAGCAGGGCAAGAGAGAACCTTTGCGTGAAAGCGATCTCGGGTTCAAGGCCCTTCAAAACCAGGCAGGGCAAGGCCCGTAAGGTTGACTTAGAAGATCTGGGTCTTTGTGCCCGGCTGCCTGCGAGGTTGGATGGATGGAAGTGCTTACTGCAGCTAAGACCCCCCCCCACTCTGCCACAGGGCCTCCTTGAAGGACACACACCCCCCCGTGTGTGCAGGGCTGTGTCAGCTGCTCTGCCCGTCTTAAGAGGGATTGGCCATCTGGGCCTCCAGCCTCAGCTTCCTGCCCTGGCTTCTCCTCCTGGCACTTGAGGTTAATCCTGCAGGTAGATACACAGCCCCCCCCCCGCCCCTCCAAGGAGCCGCTCAGGGATTTGGACCGCCAGCACCTTCCCACTCTGGCCAGGTGGCAGGAGCTTCGCCTGGCATGGGCACAAGGAGCAGCTCAGAACTGCAAAGAGGAGAAAAAAACCCAGCTAGGACACTTTCTTTCTTTGAGAGCTGCTCTCTGTCGGAAACATCGACCTACCGAAGCGAAGTCAAATTCCGGCGTATTCGGCCTCTTCCTCCAAAGCCCGGAGGTGCAACCCATTTTGAACCCGCCTGCAAATCTCCCCAGCTTATTGGCTAATCTGCCGTGATGTCATGGAGCTCAGCAAAAAAAGTTTCGGCTTACTTAGCTCCCTCAGCATTTGAGTTAAATCCCAGCCGTCCTGGATTCCATTGGCAGCCGGATCCGCGGAGAGCTCGGCCGGACTCAGCAGTTTGGCCCATCTGCCAGACTCCATCCCTGGTTGAGGACAGCTGGCTGCTCACCCCTCCTATTCTCTCAGTCTTCGAAAGAGCCCACCCGGCCAGAGAAGGCGCTCCCACTTGCAGGATCGGGCCCTGCCCTGCCGCTCTCGCCTCCTTGCTCCAAGAACAGGACAGAACGTCCATCCATTGCAGAGCCTTTAAAAATAGCTGCCTTCTGGAAGTCATGCTAACAGCCCCTCCCTTTCGGATATAAGTGCCCCCTTTCACAGCCTTTTCTCTAACGCCTGCTAATTTTGAAAGCCTGCCGTGAAAATCAGGGCTATTTATAAGCCCAAGGTCTCTGCGACTTCAATAACCCCCCCCAAGTCACCTGTCCCTGCAGGCCAAGGACTGCCCTTTGGCACCTCCCAGTTGGTGATAAAAGGGGCCTTGAGTCCCAATGAGAGATGGGGGGGGCAGCGGCACGGAGAATTTTAAAACCAGGGTTGCTCCAACTTCCAAGCCATCATTGCGGCAATCACCTGACATGATGGCTTGTAGATGTGTTGGGACTACAACTCCCATCCCAGCTCATCTGCAGCACCCTCAATGGCTCTGCTGGATGGGACACAGTTGGAGTCATAGCCCACCTGGCCTTTATTTGCTCTGACTGAAAAAAGCATTCGCACAATGAACGCCGCCACCTTTGGACCGATGGCCTCTGAGCTGTTGTTTGTTGGGGACTTCGCGTTGAATTGTCTCACGTGGCCATTTGAGTTCTCTATTTGCATTGTGGTTGTGTGATCTGATGATACTGGGGACCAGCTGAGGTATGGAATAAGCTCTGCAAGGCTGGTATTGAGGGGGGCACAGGAAGACCAGCTTCAAATCCCCCCCACCCAGCCATACACAACACTGGGTGACCTGGGAACTCCCCCATCCTACCTTGCAGGGCTGTTATGAAGGCCCCGGTAAGGTTGTGGAGAGAAGGAAGGGCAAAGGCAGGGTGCACCTATTCAAACACTGCTCATGCCAGCCTGCTAGGGCTTTACGTTCACCCACCTTAAGCCCGATTGCTCGACAGAGAGCCGAATATTATGGTCTGTGTTCAGGGGCACCACAACCCTGGTGCACAGGTGCTCTTCCTGGTGCACAGGTGGGCCTAATCCAGCAAACTACACACCAAGCTTTGAACGATCGCATCTAACTTCCTTCCGGGTCCAAAGGATGCAAAATTACACAAAGCCAGTTCCCCTTCGCACCCAAGACCCAGAGGCACTCTGCCCGTGTTCCGAAGCACGCCATTCCTCTCTCCACACCCTCCCGTGCTCTGCCTCCCCCCCTTCCTGCGAGTTGCTACTCAGGCAACTTGCAAATAATTTATGCTTAACCTTGAAAACCCCAAAGGGCTGCAACTCAATTAGCAGAGCTGACAGTTTGGGTGCTGGAATGAGTTAATCTGGAGAAGGGTCACCTTTCTGTAAATTATGGCAAATAAATAAAACCCCAAACGGGAAAGTTCACCAGCACCTTGCCTAAGGCGCCTAATACAGCAGGCAGGCTGTTTGGGGGTGGGGGGGTGGGTGACCTCTCTTCCCTGCTCGCAAATGTCTCCATGAAACCCAGCTAATACATTCTGGGGGGGGGGGAGAGAAGAGACCCTGACTGGCTGCCCCCCCATCACGAGCAAGCCCCGAGCCTGCTGGGGAACCAGCGGAGGGGAGAACAGAGGAGAGCATCCGGTTAATAATTAAATGTTAATCTAAAAAGCAATTTTAGCTGCAGCCCAGAAGATGTGGTTCAAGATTATATTAGCATGCAAGAGTCAAGGGTAATTTCCACTCGCCCCTTGTGTCTATCAGCCAGAGCCCAGCCAGCTTCATGCCACACAGGCTGCTGATTACTTTGGTTGCAGCCCAAGAATCTTGAGGCCCCTCTGCGCCAGCCCCACAATCTTTGAACACCTGGTCACCCCCAAAGGCACGCTCCCTCTCAGCTCCTCCTCCTCCTCCTCCCCCTCCTCCAGCTTGGCAGGGCGAGGGGGGTCTCTCCAGGAATCAAGGGACAGACCCAGAGGCCAGGCAGGTGCTCCATCATAGATTCAGGTCGGGGCTTCTCAACCTTGGCAGGTTTTGAGATGTGTGGCCGTCCACTCTCGTGCTGGCTGGGGAATTCTGGGAGTGGACGTCCACACATCTCAAAACTTGCCAAGGTTGAGAAACCACAGACCCCGTAGTTCACTGTTCCCTCCCTGCCCCAGACTCTCCCCCTTCTCCCCCCAAAAAAGCTTTTGCCAAAGTTGTGGTATTTGGGCACATTCTGTGACTCCTATTTCAGCATCGTGGTGCTTGTGGTGATTTCCAACAAGGGTTCTTTAATATTAGCTTCCCCCCCCTCCCACCAAGAGTCCTCTACGACCCTCCGGGCTCCCCTCAGTCCAAACGCGGATTTTCACCGCACGGAGGAAGAAACACTTTCCTAATTACAGCTCATTTGCATTTCCTAAATGCTGGCAAGCTGGCTTCTGGACAATTCTCTCCCTGAAGGAGGGTCCGCAAATATCGGAAGTAAATAAATAAGAGAATTATCAGCTTCTACCGCCTGGGCCAATTTCTTATCTTGTAACAAACAAGCGAGAATTATGAATACCGTAAGTGCCCTGTTGTGCCATCATTGTGTTTGCTCTACAATTTATGGATTTTCTCCCCCTTTCTTGTTATAACAACGAGACCTTGAAACAAGAGTTTCGTTCTTGCTGGAGCTGAAATAAGGAGCCGTCAGCGGGAGGCCTGGGCGGAGAGCGAGGCGTGCCAAGACGACCCGGTCTCCATCTCTCCAGTGCAACAAAAGTGAGGCAGCTTTGCACAGGCACAGTTGTTTCAAATGCGAGGTTAAGAGGAAGAAAAGACGTACAGAGACGGTTTGAGGGCAGAGAATTTAAATGAAATCACCAAGGCAAATAATTGGGCAGGGGGGTGTCACCCAGGACGCAGCCTCCCCAGGCCAGAAAAGGGTCTCCTGCCCTCCAGGGCAACCTCAGATGCCAGCAGATCAAACTGGGGGCCATGAAAATACTTTGGAGCCCTGGGCTTCTGCCGAAGGCAGCCTGTGGCACTGGGCATGGCCGGTGTGCTTGGTCTCTCCGGCTGCCCCAAACAGCTCTTGACCCAGCCAAGATCTCGAGCCTCAACCAAGCGTGGAGACAGGGCTCCCCAGGCCGAGAGGCAAGGGGTCAAAACAGCAAAAGAGAAACAGAAGTACTACTTTCTGTTCCTTTGGGGGAGGGGGGGGTCATCCTGGGACAAGCACCCAACTCAGCCTCTTCTTTGAGCTGCTAGGATGGGCATCATTGCTAAGGGTACCTGGGCATGACTTAAAAGACTCCGCGGGTGATTAGAAGGGGCTGCCGTTCCTTTTGCGGGTTAGAAACAGGCTGGCCCAAGCAGGAACACCTCTTGAGCATGTGCAAAAGGCTTTCCTCTCTCTGCTAAGCCAAGATGCCCTTGAGAACCACTTCAGAAGGGCAAGCAGGGAGAAGGCAAGACTCGGCCACCCCTCCCAATGCCTCCAATTTGCTCTGAATGCCCTGGGGGGCCTTCAGGTCCCTTCCTCGGTCCTGCAGCTACCGGAATCATCCTTCCTTCCATACTGACTTATATGATGTCAATGCAGGACAGCCAATCAGCATTCAAGGTTTATCTTTGCCTTGCATTTCCCAAATCTTAGTATTTACTTCCCCTGCCCCCCAAGAGTTTAGAGCCAATTTGCCCTGGGATAGGGAGGCTTTGTCTGTCGGCTTTTAAGCAGAATATAGGTGGGAATAAAATACCTTCTACAGGGGTCCAGGCTGGAGGTCGAGAGGGAAAGATCACCG
The DNA here is from genome assembly GCA_003457575.1 of Thermophis baileyi. Lineage (NCBI taxonomy): Eukaryota > Metazoa > Chordata > Lepidosauria > Squamata > Dipsadidae > Thermophis > Thermophis baileyi. The sequence continues at coordinate 588,887 of QLTV01003457.1, forward strand.
GAAAGCAACTCAGTGATTCGGAGCCCTGCCAAAATTCACCAGAAGGATTACTGCAAACCACCCGTAGCCCACCTCACCTCGCCATCGGGTCAGAAAACGAGGCCTTTCTCAAACGCAGGGAACTGGCTGCAGAAAGGCCCACTGTCCTCACACAAGACCACGATGGCAGGCAGAGAAATGTCAAACGCTTGAAATGAACCGGCGGAACAATGGTGTGATGGGGAAAATGGTGTCAGGGCGGAGAGGAAGAGAGAAGGCACACAGAGCGCCCCCCCCCAGCCACCATCCCTCCTTCCTTCCTTCTCTGTTTATAGCAATTGTATGAAAATGTACAACACGGATCGGCAACAGCTGACAAATGAGATCAAACAGACGTGATTTCAAGTTGGCTTCATCCCGAGTTCTGATTGGCATTAATTGTGAGCATTTGCAAAGCAGAACGCCGAGAGAGGCCGACATTCGCTCCGAGCGAACATTTCCCTTCTAATAGTTTTAATGATTACAATGGGAGCCCGTCATCGGCTCTGCGCATTAATAACTCCGGAACAGCTGGGGAGGCGGGCAGGGAGGGAGGGAGGGCCGGGGGAGGGGAGCCGCACAGGAGGGTCCGCCCTTTTGCCTGTGCAACACACATTCACTCACGTGTGTGCACCATTGAAACCGATCCCCCCCCCCGCAGAAGAAAAGTCACGGGCAGAGAGTTGGGGCTCCTCCAACTGTTGTTTTTGGTTGGTTCGCAAAAAACCTCGCGGAAGAGGGTGGCACGGCTGAAAGGCAGAGGGATGCCGAGAAGGGACCAGACACCCCCAAACAGGATGCCGGTTCCCCACTTCCATCCTGCGGCAGAAGTGGAGAACCCTCCTGCACCGGTTGCAGGGCTCTGTTCACCCATCCAGGGCCAGGTGCCCTGCTGCACCTCAGGGCGAAGAGCAAGGGCTGGAAACCAGGGGGGGGGGGTTGCTCCAGAGAAGAGGGGACAGCTGGGGAGACTAAGAGTTGAGCCTGATGCGCCAGCTCTTCCGGAGGGCCCAGAAACCCAAAAAGAGGTGGCCACGTCCAGCAATGGTCCAGCTGACCACCCTGAGGCTTCCTAGAGCTTCCCCGGGCCTGGCTGGACAATCTCAGTCCCACCTTCGAACGCAGAGCATGTGCAGAGGGCACGAGTCTTCCCCTTCGGAATGAAAATTCTGAGAGGAGCCAATGCTCAGATATCTTTTTTTCTTTAAGCCCCCCCACCCCCCCAAAATTAAGACTTGAGGCAACCAAGTCAGCCCCATCGGCCACTTTGTGAACACCAAAAGCTTCAAGGCACGAGATGCATCGAAAGTTATTCTGAACGCTGAAACTTCTGCTAGACGTTCCCCGTTTCCCAAAGCGCCGATCCAGAGATTTCGGTTCAAACCGGCTGCCTGCATTCAAGCCAACTTGTTGCCAAGAGGACTTCAAAGAGTTTCTATTCCAGCTAATGCTTTAATTACACGGGGTCCCTTTTACTCCTTTTCTGAGGTCAAACAACATCCTTTTCCAGGCAAAGACAGAGCTTCAGGCTTGCCCATCATTTCAGAAAGCCCCTCCCGTGTCTTCCAAGCGGGCTGGACTACAATACCCACACCTCTCAGCCACAGGCTTTCCATCTCCAGAAAGAGGCTGAAGAACAGCCTGATATTTCATCAATAAATGCCTTATTCCACCTTTACACTACAACTTTAGACCTCTTCTTACGAAGAGGAAATTGTCCACCCCAATCCAGACCCCCAGGAGGTGGCTGCGGCATGGAAACTGCATGAAGGCCCCCCCCACACACACAAAAAAGCTCAGGTCTTACAGCCTGATTAGTGGTGGGCCGGTTACCTGCCGTAGGGCGAGCCTTCTTCCCCCTAACAAGAGAGGGCCCTCAAGCACAATCCAAAAGCAGTCTATAAAAATACAGGTGCCCCTCATGAAGAGGCAGCTAAAGGGATGAAACACAGCGCCCCCCTCCCAAAAAACCCCAGTTTAACAGACACACGTCCCAGGCCAAGTGCGAGTCCTTCGAGCCCTCATCCTCCAAGGGAGAAGGCCCAAAGCCAACTTTCCACCAAGACCCAGGTTTCACACAGACGGGCGCGAGGAGTTAGGGGAGGGGGGTCTACCGCACTTTGATCTCTCCTCTTCCCTTTCTTTTCTACATGGAGGGGAGCCAGCAGCCATGACCGTTGGGTGGCAGGGAGTTCCAGGTGCCCTCGAAGACCCCTGAGGTGCAGGAAATGCCAGGCTTGACTCGTCCGAAGTGAGAGCGGAATTAGGATTAGGGACAAGGGAGGAGCACAGCACAGCCCCCATTAGTAATATTAGGCTGCCTGTGGGTCGCCTCACTTCACCTGCTCACCCTTCCTTTACATCTTTCAAACTAGATGGGGGGAGGGGAGGGCACCCGGCCATTGTGCCTAAAACAAAGTGATTCTTTTATTCCACTGGAACCACAAAGAAGCAATTACCCAGCTGCATTTAAGCTGACACCCCAAAAGTTCAGCCAGCAGGTGATAGAAGTGGGGGAGGAGAGGATTCACAAAGCAGGGTATTAATCAGAAACTCCCCCACCCCACCCCACCCCAGCCTGGACTCCAGGAAAAACCTGTGCATCTCAGGATCCTTTCTCTGGAATTAAAATGCCAATTCGCTGATCTGCAGGAGGGAAAATGCAAAGCAATTAAAATCTTGGGGCGAGGAGCGTTCCCCCACCCCTTCCTTCCTTCCTTGCTTCCTTCCTTCCATTCGATCCAAAGTTTCTCCCAGGAAGAAGCAGCAAAATCCATTTGGCTCCCAGGGAGTCCAGAAGTTTACCCCAGCCCTGCAGGGACCTCCGGCATCTGGCTGGCTGGCTAGCCAGGGCAGCAGGCAGGGGGGCGTGTGGAGTTCAGGAGGCTGAAAGGCTGGGGGCCAAGTGCAGCCGGCCCTGGGAGGGGGCTTAAAAGCGCCAATATTGTCTTCCCGGGCAATAAAAAATTCCCAGCAGGCTCTTGTCGGTTTCAGGTCATTAACCTGTTTTTATTGAAAGGTTGTTTACAGCAGTCATAAATAGATTCCTTTCTGTGCCTCTCCAGCAAAGAGCCATCGTGAGACCCCGGGAAAGGGGGGCGGGCGGCAGCTGGGAAGAAAGCCGCAGCCCTGAGACACCGAAAGGGGAGGGGGCTCTCCAACTGTGCAAGCGCAATTTCCAGCAAGTTGCTCTGGATTGGATAATGCCAGTGGCTCAGACGGTCTGATCTCACCAGGAAAAGCATCTCCGGTCTGTTTAAATCCATCCACTCGACTGGGGGAAAAGCAACTGGACTCTGCAAAGTTCAAACCCAGAGTGGGAAGGGGGGGCTCAAGCGTGGCGGGCGGGGGAGCTGAAACCATTCACAGCCAACCAGGCCAGGAAAAACCAGAAGAGGCTGCAGCCGGCGACTTCTTCCAAGTATGGAGCATCCAGAAATGCAGGTCCATAATTCAGACGCCCCGAGTGCCCTGCACGGAGGGTCTCGCCAGCAGCTACGTTGCTGCCCTCTGCCAGATGGCCTGGAAGAGTCGCCACATCCTGGAGAGAGCAGGCCCCCTCACCCCATCCTCAAATCCCAGGATTCAAGGTTTCCCCTTTGGATCAAATCCACCACTGGAAGCAGTTAGGAGACACGCGGCTGCCTTTCCTGGCTCCTGCTGGACGTGGCTTCAAAGGACGGGCTGACGGAGGCGATCCCTAGTGGTCCAGGTGGACTTTGGACAAGGTGCTTTCAAAAATTCTAGGTCTGGCCACAAAGAACGGGAAATTCCAACCAGATTTCCCCAAAGGAGGCTGGCTGATAATCCAAAACTGACAAGCAAGCACCAAGCCGGAGCCGATGTGGGAAGGATGCCTAGAAATACTAGAGATAATTATATGGAATAGGAAAACTGCAAGCAGAATAAGCTTTTAATGATTAATTGTATTCCAACGTTTAATTTTAACTCTGATTTTTAATTGCAGGAATGCTGCTTCTATCCTTTTAGTACCGGAAGCTGCTGTGCTGGTCAAAGAAACAGAAAGCCCATTGGAAAGGCAATAAATAACTGAATCAGCCAAGCAAACACCTGCACGCATCTTCTGTTGCTCTGCTCTGCGCAGCCCCCACCCCCCCACCCCCACGGGGCCAGCTGCCGTCTCTGGCAACACACAAAGCACACTGCAGACGCAACGCGGAGGGGAGACAGGGCAGCCACTGCAAGCCCCTTCCTTCCCACTTGCTAAGATGGCATGGGGAATAAAAATAATCATCATCATAATAAGTTATTAATAAGTTATCAATGTGCATGCCGCCCGACTTTCTGTGCAGTTCCTGGGATGATATTCCCATCTTTGGGGGACATCCCTGGATTGTCCCATCCTCTTCAGGAGGGGCAGCTTTCAAAATGTGGATCTCCTCATAGAGAATGAAGGTCTTTCTCTTCTCCTGCAGGGCTCACCAAGGTGGGCTGGCTGGCTGGATGGACGGACGTGTGTGTGTGTGTGTGTGTGTGTGTGTGTGTGTGTGTGTGTGTGTGTGTGTGTGTGTGTGTGGCAGGCTGGCTGGCTGCAAGGAGAGATCAGTGGGAAGGGAGGAAGGGCTACTTTTCCATCCTGAAAGCAATGACAGTAAACGGGGTGGGTGGGAGTGAAATATTGGGCTTGGAGTCCCTTTCCATCATCCTAAATTACCTGTATGTTTTGGAGGGAGGGATGGAGGAGAGATGAGAGGGAGGAAGAAAGAAAGAAAGGAAGGAAGGAAAGAATGAAAGGAGGGAGGGAGGGAGGGAGATAGATGCATTTCACTCAAAAAGTGAGGGCCCACCAGGCCTGGCAGCCCCTGGCAAGACAGAAGCGCAGTGACTCACTTGAAGGTGTGCAAGTGCAGGCAAAGCCCGCCGGGAGGACGAATGGCCCGTCCCTTATCATCGTCCAGATCCCTCCAGCCAAGGCAGCACCATATGCAGCCTCTGCTTCTTCCGGAGGGGAGGGGGAGGGCAGGGGAGAGAGGGTGTCAGGCAGCTCTCCACCAATGTCAGCCGGCTGATAATTATGGAGGGCATCTCCTCCGGAGAGAAGGCGCGCAGGGGAGCAAGTCACTTAGCAACCGAGCGGTGCCCCTGGAGTGGCCGAGCGACCAGCCATTTTCCCCTGCCCTTCCCTGGTGGTGCCAGGCGAGCACAAACAGCGATAGGCAGCCGCACAATAGCTCTTGACACGCAAATAGGTTAACATAATAAAGCCAGCTTTAGCCGGCTCACTCCAGGGAGAGAAGCAATTCGCCCGGCCGGGAGGAGTAATAAAGCCTCCGGCTTTTGTGTGCGGCATTAGCCAGAGAGGGGAATCGTCCTTTGATTGAATTACCTGCCGTGAATGTTAGCTTTTCCCCAAGAAAGCGCCAGGCGGGAGGAAGGCCTAGTGGTTCCTCCCCCTGGCTGGGGCAAAAAGACCCCCATGCAATCGGCCACACTACCTTAAAGCATCCGCTTTTTCTATTGGGGGGAGAGGCCCCCCTTTCCTTCTCCCCCTCCCCCCCCCAGTGCCTTTCACAGACAGCAGCCAGGGCATCGAAGCTCCGGTTTCAGAAGGGACCATAAACCTTTTCGTGATTTCTCTCCGGTCTAGAAAATAGTGGACTCTTGCAAGCAGAGCAAGGAGGAAAAATAATCCACAACTTGAAAGTGGACCTTTGGGGCTGCTTTTCGATCTTTCACACATCCACAATATGGACTAGCAACTTGAGCATAGACTCAACCTACGGTAACAATAACACACGCCCTACTCGGGCAGTCCTTAGCCAAATGTATCCTCCTACACAGACAGCTTCAGACCTGGGAATTGGGGTGGGTGGGGAATGGCATCACATCCATCATTGTATCCAAACAATTGAGAAAGGCTGAAGATACGGACCAGAATATAAACACCCCTGCCAGGGGTGAGTAATGTCGCAGAATCAGACCCCTCTCCTCAGGAAAACAGGCCCCACCCCTCTACTACTCTCTAACCATCCAAGTGAAACCCACTCCCCACCCCAGGAGAAGCCATTTGAAGGGCCTGCATGACACTCTCCCCCCCCCCACTCTCTCTCTGCAGCCTTGGGTAACGGAGGAAGATTCAGTGGCTTCGAGGCTTAAATTTTTAATGCGGCTCCCTCTTTAGACTTGAAATATCTCGCAGCGTGAAACTGAGAGGAAGGCGGCAGAATGGAGATTTATTGACCTATTCGAGCCAGTGGTGGATCTGCAGGCAGAGAAGAGAGTGCAGAGGCCGGTCTGGGAGGCTTTTAAAGGCAGGAAGGACACAAAGGACTCCCAGCACATCCTTCTCCCAATAAAGATCAGTAAATGCCCCTAACAAGATCAAAGGAGACAGAGGCACCCTTTCCGGTTCCTTAAGATAAAAATACCAGGGACCTACAGTTGATCCAGCAAAGCACTTGTGCAAGCTTTCGAGTTCTGCAGAGTTCTTGACCTGGCAGACGATATAAAATTCCAGGGGGAGGAAGTCATTCTCTCTCACCAAAAGACAGAAGAGAAAGGAGTTACTATTCCCTCACAGGCTCAAGGATGCTCCAATTTCACAATTTTGAGTCAAAGGAGCATCCAAGCCAAGGCGAGTCAGGCATTTTCTCCCAGTGCTGCAGCTCAAATGTTTCGCTTGAGTGGGCTGACATTAAAAAGCGTGCAGATTTTAACATTTCACAGAATTTTTTATCCTGGTCCGTCTGGAAAAAGTCTTTGCAGTTATGTGTAAACCAGCTCGTTTTGTTCAACTGATATGGGACCTTCCTGTTCAGAATGCCTATTTCAGGGAATTCACAATCATAATCAGGATTAAAACCAGGCCAAATCAAACAGGACCCAATAATCTCCTTCTTATTTAAAGGCTGAAATTCTGAGCCTTTTTCATTCTCTCCAACAAAATTCCCTGCGGAGTCTGAAACTTGAAAACTTTTTTTCCAAGCAAGCCGGGAAAGAGAGAGGGGGAAAATAGTCTTATGCCTTATTCTGCGCACGTCGCCTCACACACTTTGCACAATGAGGCGTTGACGTCCCAAAGCAACAGCCTACACTTGACCCCTGGACTCCGGGGCCCAGACGCCAACCCCGAATGCCGCCTTCTCCATTGTCAAAAGGCCTCTGGGTTCACCCCACCCGCCCTAGAGAGCCTCCTCACAGCAGATGGGAAACCGGGGGGGGGGGGTGTCAGGGGGAGGCAGGCACCAACGACTTCACCTGCAGGAGTTCCAGACAGATTTGATGGTGAGGGGGCCAAAGTCCAGGGTCAGCAGAAGCCTCCTTCCAGGGAGCCAGGGACAGCCTGCAGAAAGACTCTGTGGCCTGGGGGGATTTAACCTTCCTGATTATGTTTGGTCCAACTTGTCTGGGGGGGGGGAGCTTCACAAGGCCACCATCAAGGTTTTCAGTTGGGCGGGAGGAGATCAGGCGTGCCTCCCAGAGTCTGGGCTCCGAGGAGGCTAAAACCAGACAGCCCCATGCATGCTCAGGAGGAAGCAGCTCAAGCAGGCTTTGGGGAGGGGGCAGCACCCCCACCACACCCCCAACCGCACCGCCTTCTCCAAGCCCAAACTCTCCAAGGGCCCCAGGAAGCAGCCCCCGAAAGTTCTCTCAAAACAGACTAATCTCTGGATCGTTTGGGCCCTTCGACGCAGTGAGGGGAGGGGGCCGCCCTTTGCAGCGGGGGGGGGGGATGATAAATAAGTGATCTCTGAGGCTCCCCCCATGCCTCTCCCAGCCCCAGCCAGCCCCATCCATCAGGCCGGGCTTTGACATCCGTCAGCAGCGATATTTCTTCCTCCCAGTTTGGGAAAGAAAGCAGGCCTTGTGCCTGGCTGGGCAGCTGACAGCTCCGGGGCGGTTCAAGGGCAGCAGCGAAGCCCTTGCGAGGAGGGAGTTGTGCCATTGAGAAACAGTGGCACCTGCCAAAGTGCCCAATGAGGCTGCAAACAGACAGGCAAGCCATGCCAGGGCTGCCCCCCCCCTGCGGATTTCCTTGCAAAACCATCCAAGTGCCCCAAAGGGGAACTGACCCCTTGCAGGAAACCCCCGTCTCCATTCTGGGGGGGGGGGACTGCTTCTGAGAGAGTTGTGGGTGGGAATTTTCCTTCTTAGAGCTAATAGGGTCTCTCCTCCTGCCCCCAAAGGCCTCCGGAAGACTGACTTGGCCAGGGCAGCCTCCGGGTTCCTCAAGGCTGCTTCTCCAGCTTTGCTGGCCTGCGAGTTTGTGGGGGTGTCCAGAAGGCACCGGTGGGCGAAGAGGGCATGGCCGAAATGGTAGGGGAGGTTGGAGGCCCCCCTGAAGGCCCCCAAAGGAAGCACAGAGGCAGCAACTTTGCTCAGCCCCAGCCAGGAAGGCCCATCAGCCTTCCTCCAAGCTCCAGCCCGCTGAATCGCCACTTGGCTCGGAGGGGAGGCCTCACACCGGCCCCCAGACTGCCCAGACCACGCGGACCCCCAGACCCGGCCCCGGCCGCTCTCATCCCCTGGCCGGAGGTCCATCGCGCAGCCCGACGCGCCTCTTCCAACCAGCCACCGACCCAGCGGGAGCCGGAGGCCCTCAGGACCCCCCCCCACCTGAGCAAAGCAACGGCTGGGGGGCCCGTCCCGCCCTGCTGCTCATGATGGGGGGGGGGGAACTTATCAGCCGCAGGAAGCTCCCCCCACCCCCGAGACACCCTCTGCCATCGGGCAAATCGCCCAAGGGAAGCGGGCGGGGAAGGGACGAGCAAGGACGGGGCGGACTGTCCCAGCCAGACGCACAGACTGCCCTGCCCATCATCCCCGGCCAGGCCCTGCCCCGCGGGTGGGGGGAAAGGGCCGATGTCCCCCGCCGCCCGCCCAGCCCTCCCCCTGGCCGCCCGGTTTACCATCTCGGGGCGGCTCCGGTTGGGCTTCAGGGCGCCTCGGGCGAGAGCAGCAGCCGCCGCCGCCTCCACCACCGCCGCCGCCGCC
>QLTV01003457.1:607818-635923 GCA_003457575.1 Thermophis baileyi
GCCGGGGGGGGGGAGACGGTCAGCCCTGGGGCATCGTGCTCTGCATCCCCAGGCAGCTGTGGTGGAGAAGGGCCCAAGGCTCCCATGGGGGGAGGGGGGCAGAGCGAGAGATGTGGCCGTCTTCAACACACGGCCAGAAGGGGAGAGAAGCATGAGGCTTAGACGGCGGCATCCGAGGTAGTCACCAAGAAGTGGGCAGCCAGGCCCCGCTGAGGCTCTCGACCACCCCTCACAGCCCAGCAGAAGATGCCAGAGCAGGAGAGAGGGCAACCCGGAAGGAGGGCTCCAGCCAGCCCTGGGACTGATCCAGCTTGGTGCTTTCCTTGCCATCTGCTCAGGTTTGACCCTGTGCTGACCCCAGCGCCCGTTTCTTCCCCGGTCGGTGTCTTAGCTGATGGGCTCCTTCGCCTCCATCTTTTGCCCGTCTCCTTGAAAGGATGAAGACGTTTTAAGAGGTTGCAGCGCAACAACCGAGCGTTGGCTTTGCACCTCGGAGGATTGCCAGCTTTGGGGCGGGGGGGCGGGCGGCGAAGGCTCATTTCTCTTTTTCTCTGGGTCCCATCCCAACTGCAGTTTTTATTCCTCTCCCCGGGAAGCTGATGGGGAGGGGAGAATGCCCACCTCCAGTGCCCCCACCTCTCTGACAACTTCAGGAGGCTGGCAGTAAATTTCGTGAAGGCAGGAGGAGATACACGGATCTTCACTGCTGTGAATCTTGCTCACCTGGAAGTCCATAAAACACCCTTCCCTGAAGTTCAGCTCCCCCTCCTCGCTCCCCCCCCCATGAATGATGGGCTTCGGCATGAAATACGACGGCCTCTCTGGCAACTGGGCCTGACATCAAAATGGATGCCGCCATCTGGGAACGCTCCTCTCCCCCAGGTGTATTTCTTGGCACTCGTCTCCTGACATTCCTCTCTGGGACACCGGGGCAATTCATCCTGGCTTCCTCTGCCACAAGGGGCAGCTCATGAGGGGCCACCGGGTGGGAGACCCAGGGGCCACCCATGTCCCTAAGCGGAGCAGAAGCAAGAAGGGAAAAGGCAGGTTGGCATCTGGGTCAGTCCAACTCCCCAGCACTCAAGGGCCCTGTCCGGAGGGCCCCTGCCACCCCAGGCATGGGGAGGGGGCTGCTTCTATGTACCCCATCAAGCCCTTTGCCAGCCTGCCCTGGGAAGCTCAGCTGATTTACTTGGCATCCTTCCCGTCAGCCTCTGTTCCTCAGTCTCCCTGGTGGCTTTGCTGTTCCCTGAGAGTAAAATCAATGGGAAGCAATGCCAGTCTGTGGAAGAGAAGGGGGGAGGGGCAACCACCATCCCCAGTCTCCCTTAAGATTGTCTTCCACCTCCCCCTGCCCCCTCCCATTCAGCCGGGGCAAGTTTCACTTGAATGCCACCCTGCATGGCTCCATGTACACCCAAAGGAAACCTTGCAGGCGCCATGCAGATCTTGGCAAAGGGAATGCCAGGCAGCATTTTGCTTTGGAGAGGCACTCAGCCCAGCCCCAAAGCCAGGCTGGCTGGGGATTATGGGTACTGAAGTGCAACACTTCCGAGGGTGCCAAGTTGGGAAGGTGGGCACAAATAGCACCAACAACTTAGAAGGTTTATTAGCCCTCAGACTCCCAGGGACTCGGGGGGGGGTGAGAGACTTCCTTTCTTAGACAGTCAGTAGAGAGGGAAAGGCACTTTGTACATGCCCAGGAACACCTCTATTTATTCCACTTATTACTGCTTCGCTTCCAGGTGCTGCTTCCTCCCACACCTGCTCTTATTAGCTGGAGCAGCCCCCCCGTTTCCTGGAACCTGATTTGAGGAGTTTTGATCCTTGTTATATGTGACACATTTTAATATCGGGAAGAGAAAATCAGATTTGAAACCCAACAGCCACTTAATGAAGATGTTTCAAAACCACATCCGGCTCTTCCCAAGGCTCCTTTTCTCACCCACCAAGATTAAAGCCTCCGAGAAGAAATCTGGGCTGATTATGCAAATCCAATCTTATCTTTCCTCATAAATAAGGAATGGACCCCTTCCCCCTCCTTTATCCTTTCAGAGGCAACCTTCACAGACCGGGGTGTGGGGGATGTGGGGGGGAGGACACCGGGGGGGGGATGCCTTTGGATCAGATCCAGAGGGCCCCACTCGGAGGGACCTTCCGGGATCTTCTTACGGAAGAAGGAAAAGACCCCTTTTTACTTCTCCAACTCAGCCCTTGGCTTTGTGGGAGCCATTCTGGTCAGTTTTGCAACCCAAAGTTTTTATCAGCCGCCTTAGGAGAAATTATCTCCCCACCCCCGACCCGTCCCTCTGCCCTCCTGAGCAGGTAAGCTGGGGAGGATCCTTCTGGCCCATCTCTGGTCCTTCCCCCCCCCCCACGAGTCAGTGCCACCTTCCTCTTCGCAGGCTGGAAATCTTCCCTAATTTAGAAAAATGACGGCACGTCGCTTCCTCGCCCCACACAGTCGCTTCTGAAAATTTACTTCAAGGTCCACGGTTGGCAATGTCAAAAGTGATGAAAACCAATAAAAAGAACCAGTGCAGCATGAATGGCTCTCTGACAGTATTGCTGAAGAGATTGGGGGGGGGGGAAGACCATGGTGGGGGGGGAGAGGGAGCCAGGCGCTCCTGTCTGCACCCAAATGGATGGATAACTTGTTGTTGATTCCTGACTTCTGCTAAGAGGCCAGCAGGTGCTCAGAACTGGCGCTCAGAGTCCTCCTGTCACAAGGGCCCTTCTTGGGGTGCTCCAAAGAGACCCCCCCCAGGTTGCTTTCTCAGGGCAGGAGAAGCTCGGCCTGGAGCCTCCTTGCCCAGGGAGAAGGTCTCTCTCCTCTCCCCTTGAAGGCACCTGAAATATTCCCTACACCAAGCGAGCTCTCTTCCACGTGGGCTCTGCCCCCCCCCACAAGTTTTCTGCCTGTCCTCCAGCTTTGCCCGTTCCTTTCAGCACCCACTAAGTCCAGAAACACAACCCTCCCCTCCTGGACCCTTTGGCCATCTCCAGTGGACAGTCTGGAGCAAAGGCCCAAAGAAAGTTCTTGTTCCTCTGCTTCCAAGCTCACAGCAAAACCCATCTCCCCTCCTCGCCCTCCAGGAGAGGCAGCCAAACCTTAATTTAAATGTTCATTGAGCATGTAAAACGGGAGGAAAATCAATTCCATCACCTGTCTCTGCAAATCCTGCTGGGGGCTGCTGGGGGGGAGGGGAGCAGCAGGCAGCCGGGCAGGGCTGCCCTCAGCTCAAAGATACCTGGAGAAGGAGCCAGAGACCCTGCAAGCATTTCTGGCCACCAAGCCCGTCAAATTGCAGGGCTGGCCCATGCTGGGTGGTCCTGGGAAGGTTGGGGGAGGCCCCATCAGGATTTTCACCTGGGAAGCATTATAGAGAAGGGGCGCTCCCCACCCCCACCCTGTGCCGGCTTTGAGGAACAGCTCTGCTTGCGTTTGTGCTCTTGGGGACCCCCATCCCTTGCTGCGCCCCCCCCCACCAGCCTCTGGCTCCCTCACCCTTAACCTAGTGAGAAACTAAGCAGAACTTTAATTTTAATGTTCATTGAGCATGGAAGCACCATGGCAAAAATCAATTTAATAACCAATATTTGCAAACAGAGCCTGAAGGGAAAGTGGTGCAGATTCTGTCTGGGGAAACTCTTCATAATAACATTTAAGGCTTCCCATCTCAGATGGGGAGTGGGAGTTCACACACACACACACACACACACACACACACACACACACACACACACACACACACACACACACCATCCCTCACTTGAAGCTAAGTGCTGATACTTATCTACCGGGATCTACAACTCTCCAACCTGAGGAACAGACCATCCTTTATCTGATGGAAACATCACCACAAGGTAATCCCTGCCTTGTTCCATTCTGAGAAGCAGCTCCCATCGGACCTCTCAACAACCAGGAAGAAAAGTTGTGACTTTGGATGGACAAAGATGAGAGAAGTGTCCCACCCCTAGTGTGAAAGCTGGAGTTCTCCCGAATTAATGCAACTTGACTGTCCGAAATAGAAAAGACAAGGAAAACAAAGTCAGATTTCAGACTTCGCTCTCAGTGATGGGAAAGCCCCCCACCCCTGGCTGAGCTCAAATGGCTGTCCTTCGAAAGAGTGGCTTTGTATTCCGGCTGGAAGGCCCCTTTGGATTCAGAGGTTCATTTAGGAGCTCTCCATGGTTCTGCTCTCCTGAATCTGCAGATTTCGAGCCAAAAACAGAATGGCTGTAGGTTGTATAAAGTAGCTGGAGAGGGTTTGAATCAGGTCTCCCACATCCATTGGCACTGATGAGGTTACCTAGTCAGGTCATGAAACGTCTGCAAGAAAACCACCAAGCTCAAAGTGCACCAAAGACCCCACAGTTCAACCCTGAGCTACAGAGGTTCTCTTCTATCAGTCCCCACATCCATTCTCTCTGCCTTCTGCTTGCTTCTGAAGCGGCTGGCCTCTCTGCAAAGGAGGCTCGCCCCACGCCTGCTCTCGGCTTTAACCACCCAAAGCCCCCCCCCAGAGAAGGGATTCGTTTCCTCTGGAGCGATTGGGTCTCGCAATGATTGCGGAGTTCGGTCACTACCCAGCCTCCAGTCCGCAGCTCCGGCTGCTGAGTTGGGGGAAATGGCCTCTTGGCCTCTTACTCACCCAGTTTCTTCCACCGGCCTGTCCTTCAAAGGGCTCCACTCCTTGCAACCCAGGATGGGGGGAGGGGGCTTGGGATTGCTGCTGATTTCTGCCCTTCCTTCTTCTTGGGCATTTCAATATCCCCAGCATTAAACTTTCACCCGAGGGTGAAAAAGTGATCCCGCCCTTTCCTGGTGGTTCACTTTCACCTTTTCCATCCCGATATTCAGGCCTCCAGGGATGAGACTTTTTGGGTCTCGATGTTGGGAAGCCCCCTCCTCCCTCCCTCCCTGTGGCTTATTTGCGCTGTGGCCCCCCTACCTAGTTTACTGCCAGTGACATTCAGATGAATAGCCACTGTCAGCCATCCCCAGTCCTGCAAAGAGAAGGTGTCGGCGTGATTTATGACACTATCTCTGGAAGGCTGTTCCCACATTTGGTGGGCAAGCAAGCATCCCACCTCCACACGCAAATAGTGCCGCCTCCTCTCCATCCATCTTTCCCCCCCCCCGAATTTGCTCCCTAGGGGGGGGACAGGACGAGGGGAGGCAGGCACAGAGAGAGGGGCTTCCCCACGGATGCCCCAAGGGGAAGGCAGGCATCACAACGGACCGGCTCAGACCTTGGTGGGCCCTTGGGTGATGGGATGCAGCTCAAAGACCAAGAGAAGGGGACACCTGGGGCCTTGGCACGGCCCTCTCTTGCATGGGGCAGCGTGGTGGGTGGTCTCCCATAACGTGAGAGATTCCCCCCCCAGCCCAGCAGTGCCCTCAAAGACCCTCTCCGAAGGGCTGCATCTCAGAATTGCTGGCTTTCCTGCAGCGCCCCCCCCTCTTGGCCAGCCCCATGGATGTCCCCATTAATAAGCAGATGCTGCTCCTATCAGTGGCTCAGCCAGGCTCTTCGGCCAGCAGCAGATGTGACTCCTGTTGCTCTTCCTGACATCACGAAGGTGGTTTTGCCACAGCAGCTTTGATGAGCCCCTGAAAAGGCTGCTGGCTTCGCTGAAAGCTCTTCCCTCCTTCATTAATTAAATCGTTGCTGGAGCTGCTTGACGGACTAGCTTCTTCGACCACCAACCTCTCTTTCGGCCTCCTTCCTTCTTCCCCAGCCCTCCAACCCCTGGGCCAGGCATCCTGGGGTAGGGAGACCCATGAGGGCTTCAGATCCTGCCCCGTGAGGGTCTGCCTCCCGCCTGCCCCCCTTCCTCCCTCTGGCTGCCTCCGTCCCCCCAGTCCTGCTCAGCTTGGCGGCCAGGACCCAGCAGGGCTTCGGCGGCGGTTCCTCTCCGGAGCAGCATAGCCGGTGCTAAATGCCGCAGGTTTGTCAGGGTAATGGAGTGCGCCCGGAGGCAGAGATGATGCATGGATTCTCGTGCGGATCCATTACAATAAATACCCCAGGAAAGATTTACTGGGGGCGGGAAAAGGTCTCTAAGCTGAAGGCAGAGCAGCCTCAGCCGGAGATGCCACGTTCTCTGCCTTCTTCCAATGCGGGGAGGAGGAGAGTTGGTGGAAGAGCTCAGGAGCACCAACCTCTCCCTCCCCCCCCTCCGTCCAGACCCCCTTCTTTATGCCCCCAAGCGGATCTGGTCTTTTCCCTTCAAAATCCTCAGCAGAAGTAAAAGAAGTCCACAAATGGCACTGGGGCAACCTGTGGGCAACCCAGAACGCCTGCACTGAATTACAAATGAGGGGGGGAATACTTGTGAGCTCCCCTCCACCCTCTGCACTGCTCTCTTGGCAGCCTCTTCTCCCCCCCTCCCCACAACCATCTGCAGCCAGAGCCAGGCCAGGCCCCGAATCAATGAAATGTTAACAGCCAATTAACCTTCAAGGGACAACCCTTCAGCCAAGACGCCTGGCTCTGCGCACCTCCAAAGGCTCCGTGTCCCTTCCTCAGATCTGGAGGGCAGGCAGGCAGGCAGGCAGGCAGGCAGGCAGGGAGGGGCAGGAGACCCCCACCCCACCCCACCCCTACAAGGTGCTCTTTTCCCTACAACCCATTTCAAAACAGACCCGTGGAGATGGGAGCTCCATTATCTGAGATCAGGACGTTGCAGGCGCCAGCACAGAAGACCCTTAATGCTGCTTGGAAGCATTTCATCAGCTAGCCGTTTTAACTAGAAGAGTTCTAGAAAAGCCTGCCTAAAGATCCTCATTTAAATATTTATTTCCAGAGCTTTTTTCCCCCATCTCACAAGCAGCATTTTTAAAATGCATTTAGTAATATTTTCTGAGACCAGAATGGTGTCAGGTCATACGCTGACAGGATAGAAATCATTTTCTGTTTGATAAATCCTAGTCAGTGAGGTTCAATGTTCACATTAAGCCATGATTCATAAACCACGACGATGGGAATTCACACACAACACTCAGCCAAGAGCAACCTGCCCCAAAACCATGTCTTGAATGCAGCTGTTGTCCCAGGACCGTCCATTTCTCCCTCACAATTCTCCCCGCCAGCTGTGAGGAGAGTTGAAGTCACGTCAGCTCCTTGCAAGAACAGCTGAGCCCCTTTAAGACCTGATGCTCGAGTTTTCCTCCTCCCTTCCCATCACTTCTTCCTTTTATGTCATACCCTCCAGACTGAAATCCAGAGAACGGGAACCCGATCTATGGTTGAGCATCCAAAAAGGCACATCAGACAAGACACAAAACTGTTTTGTGAGCTGCGTTGGCCTGCATGCGAGGAGCATCTCCAGGCCTGCCCCATCCTTTCTGGCCCTCAGGCCCCACCGCACCCCTGGCTGCTCTCCCCCCCACCTTTGCTTTTTGCCGACAAAGCAGGGTGTGACTCCTCTAAGCTCCTATTTGTGTCATTCCCCACCTGCCACCGTGAATCAAACGCTCTGACACGTACACGCCAGAGCCCTTTCTTCTCATATCAGTAATGCAATTTCCAAGCTACATTGTGACAATGGGGTGTAATTAAGGTGTCAGTATATCATTTAGCCTTTTCAGTGGGAAAAAGGAGGATGCCGAATCTCCCTCAGTGGAGGAGAAGAACAATGCAAAGAAGGGGAAGGCGTTAGAGCCAAAGCAAAGCTGAAGTTGGCAAGGACAAAAATATCTTTTTCACCCGTCTCCCTTTCTCCTCTGCTTTACCTTGCAGGATGGGACCAAGGACAGCGATGCCGTTCAGCCCTGCGGTTAAAGGGATTTCGGGCTCGCCGGTGGGGAACTTGGGCGCTCGAGCTGCAGCTGAGCTATAAGTCCCAGGGCTTCCCACCAGCATGGCTCTGGGAGGGAAGTGCAGCCATCCCGCCTCCCCGGCCCCATCACCAACTCCCCTCTAGGCTGCCCCAGTTTGGTGGTCCCCATCGTGGGACTGAAGGGTAATTCCGCCCCTGACCAGAGAGGGCACCAGAGGTCCATCAAAAGAGCAGCGGCTCCCCCTGCTGGCAAGCAAGGATATTTTCAGTGGCACCACAATGCAGATTCATTTGAGGCCCTCCTCTTTCAATCTTGGTCTAAATAGATGGGGCACCTAGGAAACACCCTGGCCCCAAGTGAGGTGCCAGGGCAGTTTAGAGCGAGCCAGCTCTGCCGGTTGATGCCCAGCTGTTAGTCTTAGAATGGAGGGCCAGCAATTGGGGGCTTCTGCCTACGAATTCTTGAAGGGGATGGAGCATCCAAGCCCCCCAAAGAACCACCCACCCATCCTGGCTGAGAGAATGAACTCCAAGTAGAGTGAACCTTTGTCCAGCTGCCTTAGCCTCTTCCTCGCTTCTCTTCTGCTGGGGTTCCTCCTCTGGGCATTAGCTGGGTCTTTTTTGGGGTGGGGGGGCAATCATCCTTGGCCCATGGGACAGAAATGGCCACCCACTTGCCTCCCTGCCAGTCAGGGAGGGAGGGAGGAAGATTCTGCAAATTTTCCAGTTGCAAGGAAGTTTTGTGCCACAGCCCCAAAGGGTCTTCCACTCTCCCTCCTGCCAGCTGCTGGAGGGTGGGAGGTGGGCAGCAATGGCTCTCAGGCAGCAGGTGTCCGGACCCTCCTCCTCCTCCAATAAAGGCCATTTAATCAAAGGGAATGGAGGGCCTGACATCCCTGCTGACCTGGGAGACAGTCACGCACCTGCCTCCCCCTTCTCTCGGGTCACCTGGGCATCTTCCAGCCTCTCCCAACGGTGGTGGCCGCCCAACCTGGGCTTCTCGAGGTGGATGTGATGCCAGGCCAGAAGGATCAATTGCTAATTGGAGGGTTTTTTTAAATTATCTTCTTGGAATTGTTTCTCTCCCTTTCCGCCTCTCCCTTAATGAAATCACAGGTAAGGGAGACCGGAGCAGGATTAATCTGACAGCTCAACCCGCTTGCGGGGGGGGCAAGAGGGAGGTTGGGGTTGGGGGGCTGGATCAAAGCTGGTTGGTGCAGATGTTGCCTTCCATCCACCCCCACACCCCGGAAGAAGCTGGAAAGGGCCCTGTGGGAGCCTGGCTGGCCCATTGCAACACTGAGCAGTGCACCGGGAGCTCCAGTGGGCCAGATCCTGAAACAGAGACTGGGCCGGTATTGGCAGCCTCAAGGAAGCCACAGGTGATGCCCTCAACTGTTCTCCTGCTTCTCACCTGCTGGACAGAGAAGCTCAGGACAGTCCATCTGGCAAGAAAGCCAAAAGGATCCTTCCTATCAGCCGACCATCAACTTCACAAGACCCCGAGGCTGTCCACTGCCACCAGGGCACAAAACAGGCCTCCCTCACCTGGGGAGCACCCAGGTGAGATGCATCTGAAGGGAGGGGCAGGGCAGGTGAGGCCAGAGAAGCGGCCAGGCTCCTCCACTCCTTGAGGAAGGGGCCAAGCATCCCTTAGGGACAGAAGAGACGGACTGTGAGTTAAGGGAACCGAGCAAAGGGGGGCTCTGGAACTGAGTGGTGGGCAGTCAACTGCCCAGCCCCCCTAGGACCCTCTGCCCACCTCCCCCCCAAGCCCGGTGCGCTGAGTGGCATCTCCCCTTCCTCGGAGGCAGCCCTGCTGCTCATGTGATGTACTTAATAAAAACAAATTAACCTGCATAAGCATTAATTTCCCAGCTACACATACATCCTGGCCTCATTAGAGTCGCGATCCCAGGAGCCCAGGAGTTCTGGCACATGGTAATGAGTGTGTGCGGGAGGAAAAGTCCCCCTTAATAGGATTTATTTACTGCAATTGCAATTCAAGGCACATGGCCCCAATCCAGGAGGGGGCAGAGCCAGCTGGGGTCTGGCGAGATGGAGGAGGCCTTGGTTTGGTGAGCTGCAACCAGGCCTGGCACCAGAACCCCCTCGCTGCCCCTCCAACCCGGCACAGAAAATCCTCCACGGGGGTGTGCGTGCGTGTGTGTGTGTGTGTGTGTGTGTAGGAAGCTGCTCTAACCACTGCACCTCAAGGGCACAGGCAAGAAGCAAGGAAACAGCTCGATTCACTCATGCAAAATTGGAAAGACCACCAGTTACCAAGTTTGGAGACCCCGGCCTTAGGAGAAAAGGGGAAATGTTGCATCATTTCCTCCAGATGCCAAGCAAAATAATCTGTGTGTGTGTGTGTGTGTGTGTGTAGGCCACCCTGTTGTCTCCTTCACAATTTGTGAGTTTTTGGGGCACCTTCCCGCTCTGAGTCAACAGTTCTGGAGCAACATTTAGAAAATGGCCCATATTTGCAGGTATCTGTGCTAACCAGAGGATTCCCTTAAAATGCAAAGAGAGAGGGAGGCCAAGAGTTGGCTGTGGGCTGGTACAAAAAATGGCTCGGCTCCCCTCCACAGCCAAATCTCGACTGCCCCTTTGGCGCGCGCATGCACGTACACACACACACACACACACACACACACACAGGCACGAAGCCTAGCAAGCAAGCAACAGATTGTGGCACAAGAGGCAGGTGACCGAAATGGGAAGAGGTCACCTTCCATTAATAAAGGCTAATTAGCAGGAAAGTGCATCAAAACAGAACACTCAATAATTCAGAAAGGTGCAAAGAGGCCCATTAACTCCTGGGGCTCTGAGCCCGAGGTGGGCTTTGAAAGCAACTCTGGAGCAGCAGCCAAGAGAGCCCCCCCCCTCGGTGGTCTCTCCTTGTCGGAACTTCAGGAGGGAGGGGCTGCCAATGCAGGCAAACAGCACAGCCCTCCCCTGTAAGAGGCCAAAAGGACTACCGCTTCCATTGTCCCCAGCCTTGCCAGAAGGGCTGATGGACACCTGGTTGGTGAATCCTGCAGGAAGCCCAGGCCAAAAGTTTCAGGGAAGGGGGAGAGGCAGCCGTGTCTTCTTGAGGTACCCCCTCCCCCCTCCCCACGCAGACCCTTGACATCAAGCAGAACGGCCAATTAAGCAAAGTAAATAAGAACCCAAACGCTTGTTCCTGCTCCCTAGGTTTTTTTTTTAAATTAAGAACGTCTGTCTTTGGCTGGTTTCTTTCAACCTTCCCTTCCTTTTAAAAGCCGCCTCCCAGACCTGACAATCTTGCTGATGGAGGGGCTTTAAGATCTGTCAATGGCTGATGTAACTGAATACCAATAACACTGAGGAAAGGGCTGGGGGGCACTTTTGTTCAAGCCTTAATGAGGCTGCCTGGGGGTGGGGGGGGGAGAGTGACCCTTCCCCAGGGCCCCAGGACTCAAGAGCATTGGAACGGATGTTTTGAACACTCAATGTTTAAGTTTGCACACAGAGATGAACCTTCGTTTCATGCCAGTTTTTCCTGACTTGTGCTTAAATTCCCCCTTGTAACTTCCGCTTCTCTTCCACCCTCGTTTTCCACACTCACCTTCCATCTCTGCACTCCTCTATGTCTCTTCTCCTCATTTACCATCCCTTTTTCTCTCCTGCTTTCCATTTTTTCTATGCATCCACTTAGGGCTGATCATTTCTAGCCGATACTCATGTAACTGATCGTCCTCTTTTATCTAAAAAGATAACTTAAGTCCCGCTTATCTATTTAAGCAGCATATGACTAAGTTGCTCTGGCTTTTCATGATTTCATTGCCTCCGTCTGAGTTTTGATTATTTTGCTTTGGTCCTCCCTTTAAGGGTGCAATAAGCTGCCAGATGCTTAAGGAAGAGGGCAGGCAGGCAGCCATTTGGCTGAGGGCTTCAGTCTTAAAGGGTCTGGTGCCTTAGAAACTCATACTGCCACCTTTTGCACACACACACACACCCGACTCAAAACCAGCTCACCCCCAGCAGTGGCCCTTGGCTCTGACCTCTTGCATGGCCAAAATGGGATCCTCAGGACCCTCCCCCCCTCCCCCGGATCTGGCCCTGGGTTAGATCCACCTTCTCATGTTTAGCCCTCAATGGCTTTCCCGGGCAATGCCCGCTGGCTCAGTGGGCATCGGCAGGCAGGCAACACATGGCCATCTTCTCAGGCCTTTCCTGCTCCTTTGGCATCCAGAAGAGTTTCCCCCCTCAACCACCACCCTTGCCTTCATCCAGAGAAACCACTCCGCCTCCTTCCCTTGAACCTGGGTGCTTCAGAGCAACTGCACCTTGCGTGTCCCCTGGCAGAGAAGGGGCAGCGGTCGAGGGCAGAGCTGCCACCTCCAGCCAGGCGGTGCCCAACCCTCCAGCATCCGACTGAGCTCCAGGCAGGCTGAGGAAGGGCCCCAGTTCTCCTTGGGGGGAAGAGCAGGCCTGGGGACAGCCTGGCTCTCTCCCTCCTCTGCAGTGAAGAGGCTCTTGCTGGAAAAGGCAGCAACAGGAAGGATGTTTAAAAGAGAGAGAGAGAGAGAGAACAGCTTGTTCAAGTAAGGCTTTTTACCTTTTTGCAGGATTGCTGCTTGCCTCCTCCTCCTCCTCCTCTCCTGCCCCTTGACGGTGGCACTGCCCATCGTGCCCTCTCTGCCTCAAGGGCCCCCCCAGAACAGCTGGGGGGGACTTTCACCAGCCAGCCTTGAGCCTGCTTCCCTTTCAATGTGCCCTCCCCCCACCCCAGCAGCTTCCCTCCGCTTTGGTGCCTGGATGTTATTATTCCTGCTAATTAAAAAAAGGCACGGGATGAAAGAGACAGAAAAGAGTTGTCCTTGTCTAATTGCAACATTGGGGGCATTATATTTCACACCTCCTCTGCGCTGGTTGTCAGCTACTTCATAATGTTCACTCCTGTTTGCCGTTTGGTGGAGTGTTAACAGGAGTTTTCCATTATGTAATCAGCTGCCATAAAAATCAGGGATGGGTGTCAAAGAAAGCGCCACGGAAGCAGCCCAGCCCAGCCGGGGAAAGAGGCTGCGGGAGGCTCACCGGTGACTCCAAGCAGGTGGAGAACTTGCTCTTTTCCTCCTCCCCAGGAACCTGTTCCAAAAGAGCTAGATGGAGCCTCCCTGCTCAGAGGCAGTCTACCTGCACACTCCAAGCCGAGGATGAAGGAATCAGGTGCCAGGATAGGGGGACCTCCCTGAAAGCTCAGATTATCCGTGATCGGAGGAGATACAAGCTAAGATACAGTCTGCCAACAGCCCCAAGCCCAGGGGCACCTTCCACCTCAAGAGGTTCCTTTCAGTGCCAGGATGGGGGGGGGCTATACTCTTCTGCCCCCCCTTTCAAACCAGTTGGCCAGAGTCCCAACCAGAAGCAGGTCCAAGGCAGTATCCTCTGCCCTTCAGTGGTGGCCCCCTCCCAGATCCACCCGTCCCCGTCTGGGAGCATCCACGGGTGCCACTTGGCGCTCTTCCTACAAGGGAAGGCAGGCAGGCAGGGGAGGGGGTCCTCGCAGGCCTTCCTTCAGTTGCTTGAGAGGGAAGAGGCTCCTGCAGACCTCGCAAGGGGGGGGGTCCCAGCCAGCGACTCAAGGACCCTCACCATGCAGCTGCTGGCTAATCGGCTCGGCTTATGCAGCCGAAAGCAAACTGGCGGATGAAGAACCCAATCAGTTGGCTTTGCGAGGACCCGCTCCACGGTGGCGGCGCCCGGCTGCTCATTTGTCTGGAGAAGCAGCGACGTGTCAGGCCCAGATACAGACAAGGCCTCCTTATCTCGCAGAGCACACAGCGGCTGGGCTGCCCCGCCCGGCCTCCCTCGAGGCTCCCAGCCACCCGGCCCAGTCAGGGCCACCGCTGCCTTTCCCGCCGCGCATGGCTCAGCCTCAGCCCCAGATTTTGAGACGAGGGAGCCAGATGGTCTGGATCAGCTGCAACCAGCCCTCCCCCCCCTCCCCAGCCAGGGGGTCACCCAATGCCCCTTTTCAGATGCTAGCCGGCAACCGAGTACTTCGCCGACATCTGGGCAGGCGCAGGGCAGAGAGCTTGGGAAGGAAGGTGCCTGCCACGGATTATCCATCCGGAAACTTTGCTGCTGGAGGAGGCTGCGCTGAAACCCGGACAATTGGCCCGTTTCCTGGGCTAAACTGCTTGTGGATGCGGCTCTCCTTCAAACGCAGGAGGGAGGGAGGGAGCGAGTGGGGCTTTCTCACGCCTGCAGCCAAAGGGAAGCTCTCAGAGCTGAAGGGCCAGCTGGTTATGAAGGGCTCCTGGTAGCAGGACGCCAGCCCCAGCAGAGTTGCTAATGCACAGCCCATCCCAGAGCTTTCAGAGGCTGTTTGGGGGAGAAGCAGGAGGCGCACGGCCCTCCCAGCCTCTCCCGACCTTTGACCTCTTGGCGTCCAGAGGCTGGGAAAGCAGAGCCAACCTCACTCCCCATCCTGCCCGCTGAGTTCACAGGGGGGCAAACTGGTACCGAGCCTCCCTGCGGGCTGGCTGTAGGGCCAGGAATCTACCCCATTGCACTTGGGGAAAACAAGAGGGTAGTCCTCAGGAAATCAATTCCGATTTTCAACTTAGGTACGCCACCTGCAGCAAGGCGGGTAATAAAACCACACTGACGTATGCAAAATAGACCTGGGGGCTGTGCATCCCAGGAAGGATGCCCAAGAAGCTGCTGCTTCTTAGGTAGGCCGTGCCAGCCATGAAAGGCTCTCTCCCTTTTGGGGTCCTTTGCAGGTCTGAGGAAAGATATAAGCAGGGGTAAACACCTCCCTCCCTCCTCAAAAGGAGGTACGGACTTTCACCTGAAATTCAGGTGGCTGCCTCTGAGGCTGGAGGTTCTCTTCAGCCCTCAGTTGGGGTTGAGAGGCCGCCAGGCTGCCTCCTGCTGCGACCTCAGAGCTACTCCCACCCCCCAATGCCGGTTCTCACAAGGGGCCGGTTCGCATGGGCACCCAAAGCAGCCGGAGGGTTCCTTCTCGGCTCACCCGCTGCCGAGCCAGGCAGGAGAAGGGCATTATCCCAGCTCAGCCGAGTGGAACCGCTTAAGTGGAATCCACTGTGTACTCGGGCGATTTCAAACACAAGTAATCGTCATCCGCATGACAGGAAGTGAAATATTCCTCCACCGTCTGCAGTAAATTACAGCCGCTGGCCGGGGCACATAAACCATTCCTGCGGCCGGCTGGCCAGCCTGTGCACTCCCTCACCAGCCTCTCCGCCTCTCGCGATCAATCACCCAGCAAATGGCTGCTGGTCACTCCAAGCCCGGGAGCCACCACTGCGGCTGCTGGAGACCCCGAGGACTGCGGGCCAATTTGTGGGTTTATGAATGTTTGGAGGGTCAAGCTGGCCCTGGATGGCAGCCTCAGAGTCATTCCGCTTCCAGAAGGAACTTGATCCAGAGAACTGCTGGGCTGCTTTTGCTACCAGATCCCGGCTGAAGGATCCCGGCACAGGTGTAGAAGCAGATTCCTTTTCTTAGGAGGAGAGTTTGGCTTTCCCAGCCCATCATCCCCAGCCAGGAGACCAGGACCATCTGCTTCTCCCTGCAGCACAGAGCCTGAACGAGAGCGGCCGCCCCTTCCTCCAGCCTTTGGGGCCGGGAGCCTCTCCCCTCCTCAATCCACCTGATCCATCTAGGTTCCTCTTTTGGGGGAGATCAGCAAGGTGTCAGGAAAGGATCCACGTGCGGCTGAAAAGCGAGAGGAGCCCAAGGCTAATCCTGAGGCGCCCAGGAAGGGTGGAGAGGGAGTCCCTGCCTTCCTGGAGCAGGCGGAAGGGGAATCGGAGCAATCAATGCCGTGCCTTCAACGTCCCCCATCCTCGTGTGGCTGCATTTGGGGAGATGTTATTCCTGATGACAGACAAGGGCAATTATCTGTTATCCACCAGTAGTTTTAGCCTAATTTCATTACTGCTGTGCAATTCTTCCCCAGCCGCTAGTCTATCAATGTCTCCCAGAAAGGATTAGCCTGCATTTTCTTCATCTTCAAATGAATTTTAGCTGTCACTCCCTTGATGAATTGAATAGCCGGGGCTGCTAACCCAGGCGGGGAAGGCGAGCCCAGACGAAGCCAGGTCGGAAGGCATCGGCTGGAGGCCTCGGCCTGCTCTGGCGGGTGCCTCCCGGAAGCCCCGGTGCCTCACGAGGCACGGGCAGGGCGGGCAGCACAGAGGGCCCAGCAGGAAGCCTGGCCCCACGGCTGGCTCACCCCAGCGGTTTCCTCACCTCCTCCCTTACAGGGCAGTCGTACCACCAACACGTACCACCAACACGTACCTCTTCTCATTTTTAATGACTCTTTGGGGAACCTCTTAGCATTACACAACCCCAAAGGACCTTCCCCTCCTCCACTCCAAACACATTTGCAAATACTTTTTTTTGCAAAGTGATGCCTTAACATTACGGTTTGGTCCTTGAGAGCTCGATGCCTCTCCTGTCCCAAACCCCACCCAGGGCATTGGGTTTCAGAGACAGCAAAAAAACAGGGATGCAAACACACAATCCTGACAGCGTCAGCAGAAAAATGCAATATAAACGGAGATTTAAGCTGATCTCAGGGTGTTGCAGGAGGAGGAGGAGGTAGAGAGGCTCCCTCAGGAGGGGCAGGACCCCCAAATTGCTTGGAAAACTCAATAAAGCCGAGGATGGATGCCACAGGATGCTAACTCAGCAACCCTGCTTGGCTGAGGGAAATCTGACCTGTTTTGAAATCCAGCTGACCCGGCGGTACGATGACATTTAATCTCCCTTGGATGCCCCCCCCACCGGAAACATCTGTCCGCTTGCACTGCTGGTTCGCTCTCCGTGCCTCCTACTCAACCTTGAAACCCCCGGCACCTCTGCTCCCCACCCCCCTAATAATTGAACCCCACTTCCTAGCCTCCAGCCTGTTCCTAACCGAGCTCTGTGCCGCTTTGGAGAAAACTCAATGGCAAATTATTTTTTAAAGAATTACTTAAAGGAATTTCTTCATATTCATAATTCATATTTTATTTCAAGACATCTGCTGCTGATTACATTACATTTAACTAAAATTAGATGAAGCTCTTAGAATGTAATTAAGCCCCTGCCAAAATTTCCTGGCCCACCAATACCAGCCGAGCACAGCGGGGGACGATCGGAGCCTAATATGTAATTAGGAGCTATTTTCTAGCTGTTTTTAAAGTCTGAAAATTAGCTGCCTTTATTAATCACACAGACAAATATAAAGCCAAGCCAATGCTTGCCGAAATTTCTAAAAAGGATTTTTTTTTAATTATACACCACATTGCACCGAGACTCATTTTGAATGTTGATTTGTTGTGCACTGACATTTTGACAACTAGTTCTCAATTTGTCTGTCGTAGTTCGGCAACAACAAAGCCGACAGTAATACTTAACTTTCAAAACCTTCACGGTGCCATGGGGGGCTCCTGGGAGGGGGGGGAATTCATGCCTTAAATCCATCACGGAGTAACAGGCTGCCACGGGTGCCCTTCCACGCTGGGGGAAGGAAGCCCCGGGCCCATCTGCCTTCTCCCCCAACTGAGGAGTGAGGGTCTGCCTGAAGCACCCCCCCCTTGTCAAAAAGATGCAGAAACTCACAGGCCTCCAGCAGACATTTCCACACCCTCAACAATTATCAGCCTTGGTAGATAGAGCCGAGGTGGCGCAGTGGTTAGAGTGCAGCACTGCAGGCTACTTCAGCTGACTGCTAGCTGCAGTTCGGCGGTTCAAATCTCACCGGCTCAAGGTTGACTCAGCCTTCCATCCTTCTGAGGTGGGTAAAATGAGGACCCAGATTGTTGGGGGCAATATGCTAACTCTGTAAACCGCTTAGAGAGGGCTGTAAAGCACTATGAAGTGGTATATAAGTCTAAGTGCTATTGCTATTGCTATTGCTATTGGTGGCTGATGACACCCAATTCTGCTCTCCGGAGACCTCAAGGCGGCACGGCTAATTCCAGACACCTTGGCAGGACCCTGATGGACAGCAGCTGAGCCCCTTGGCTTCCTTCCCCTGCGGAGAGCTTTGAGGTCGTCTTGGTGGCACATCTGGAGCGGAGGGTGGGCTTCCCAGACCCAGGGGCTCCATCTAAGAGAGGCTCCCTGTCAGGGGCAGAGACCCGGATCCTGCAATACGGCCTTTCCTCTTCCTCCAGATCTTGGCTCTTGAAGGAAGGAAACACTCTTGACCAGCGAGACGTCGGACATGGAGAAGAGAGCAGGGCGAAGAACCTTCTCTGATACTCCAGGGAGTAAATGGCAAGAGGTTCCATAGGAAGTCTTCTTCTAGGACCATGCCCAGCTGTTCCACAGAGCACCTTGTTCTAGATCTGATCTTCATCAACTCGGCTCTGACCACAATTTCATACTCTTAAGAGTTGAGGGTCCTTCCACCCTGGGAACCAGGCCCACTCGGAGGGCTCTAGAAGCAGGTTGTGTGTGTGTGTGTGTGTGTGTGTGTGTGTGTGTGTGTGTGTGTGTGTGTGTGTGACCCATTTCCGTTCTGTTCCACAGTGGAATATCCTGACCAGTTCTCAAGGCTAAGCCCTAAATAGCTGGGTGGGCTTTGGCTTAGAGTGTAGACTTAGAGTGAACCAGCCACTGCAGCTTGTAAATCGTGGCTTAAGTGTGTGCACAAAGTCAGGCAATTATGGCTTGGCGCGAAGTGTCAACCCAGACATTCTTTTCCACTGATGGGGCCATTCCTTCCCCCAAAAGCAGGATTAAGAAGTGGAGATCAAACCGACATGAGCGCTGAAATGCTTGGGAGGGGGCTTTGAGCCACACAATCTCCACCAGCCTCCCTCGGATCTTAGAGAGAGGGAGAGAGAGAGGGAGAGAGAGAGAGAGAGAGAGAGCTGCCTTTCAGTCCCTGCTTTGACATTTTCTCTCCTGACCCCTTTTCCCTCCTCTTATCTCCCCCAACGCCATTGTCTCCCAAGCATCCATTCAAAGCAGCCACTGCTGACGTTCAGCATAAGACCATCTGCGGCGCCCAGCCCGGCTCTCCCGCACCTGCCACTCCGGGGGAAGGCAGAAGCCCCCCCCAGGGTTAACAGGACAGGGAGGGCGCTGCGGTGGGGCCCAAGGCAGGAAGGACCCCTGAAGGATGCTAGAAACCGACCCCAAGAAGGGGCAGGAGAAGGAGCAGAGAAGGACCCCCGTGCTGGGCTGGGCTGAGTCCCACTTGGACAGAGAAAACAGCTCAGAGGGTCCAACCAGATGGGATGCCCCCCCCCCAAGTCCAGCCAGCTTGTGTAGGAGGGGGAAGATTGCTCGCCCCAATCCTCTTGGCAGTGGAGCATGGTTTCAGGGGTTATGTAAAAACAATGTCATTTCCCCAGCCTCTTCATAAAGAGTTTGACTGATTTTAATACAGCTCTAGTTACCCAGCCTGTTGCTCAATTATTCAGTGCTACAGGCTCAATGTTACTGTTTTAATTTTTTTGTACAATTTTGATGCTTTTATTGGCACGCTGCTGAAAATTAGCTTTAAACCGAAAGGCAGGTTATGCATTTTTAACATAGCTGAGCAAATGATTGGAAAAGGTATAAATAGCCTCACGGTCATCGGCAACGTTTTGGTTTCTTTCCGGCTGCCAAATTGCCTGGTCATCCTCACCCTTCACGGGAGTGAAACCAGCCCAGGAACAGACCTGGGAGGCTGCTGGCCTCGGAGCCCCAACCGGGTCAGAAGACCCACCGATTCCGATGAGACCGACTGGAGAAGTTTCAGCCTTTGAGGTTCACCTGTTCAGCTGTCTCTCTCTCTCTTTTCCAGGTTTTGCCTCAAAATGAAACAGCTGGTCTCTCTGACCGGCATCTCTGCATCCCTGCAGAACTGATCTCTGCCGGGGGCTGCCAAACCTGGCCTGGCTCTGCCCGCTTTTCGCTCCCGGAGGGGAGGCCGGCTCTCGGCTGCTCCTTCGCGCTCCTTTCATCTTCCGCCTTCCTGGGCTGTTCCGGCCATTAGGAGCCAACGGGGAGAATGGTTAGTCTTCCCTCCACAAAGTTCATCAGTGGAAAAGTCACGCTTGAGAAAAATTAGCCAAATTACCAGCCCGATCCCGTCAGTTATCCCTAACGTGCATCTTTGACAAGAGGGGCCTGGAAGCAAAGGAAGGAGCCCCCCAAAAGGCAAAGGGGTGTGTGTGTGAGGGGGGCAGGCATCTCCTTGGGGGGAACAGGCGGAGAGGCTGCCTTTGCGGCTATTGTCCTGCGATGACCCTCCGGTCACTTCTGCCATCTTGTGCTACTCTCTAGAGACAGTTGCTCCACCCACCATTCTCCCCCAAACAGAGGAAGGTCCCTCAAATTAGGACCAGAGAAATGATACGAGATGCAAGATCCCCTTCTCCCCCCGTCATCTTGGGGAGGGGTGGCATTACCCAGCAGAACAAAACCCATTTTCAATTCTAGACCCCACATGGCTACATTTATACATCCCATCAAACCATGGTTTTGTTTAACTTCCATTTGTTTCTTCAAGGGCTGCCCCCCCTCCTTCTCAAAGGCCAGAGTGCGGGGGGGGGGTAAGGGGCGCCCCCCCCCCTTTCTAAAGGCCCAGAGTGGGGGGGGGGGCAGTCGGGGGGGCAGGGCAGCAAAAGGTGAAATCCAAAAATAATAACCAGGATGAACTGGAACGCGAAGTGTGGCAGCCACTGAATTCCCAGAGGCCTCTGCAGGCACTGGGCTTCCCTCCCACTTTGCCAATATGGTGTGTGTGTGTGTGTGTGTGTGTGTGTGTGTGTGTGTGTGTGTGTGTGTGTGTGTGTGTGTGTCTATGCTCAAAGAACTCAGCCCCCCAAGTGGCCTGCTCTACCACTTATAAGAAGTGCCCACCCAGCTTCCCCTGCTCTGCCACCTTCCCAGGTGGCACACACCTGGCCCCGATGAGCTGCAAGAACAGTCCCCTGCCAAGAGAACCAGTGGGGCCCCCTCCCAGCCAGTTGGCCAGCCTCTGCTTCAGGGGGTGGGATCCTGGCGGTGGGGAGGGGAGATCCCGGCCCACCTTTGCAAGATCAAGAGACCCTCCCAGCCATAGCTCCTCCGTAAGTGGGTCTATGCTGCCCTCTGCTGTTCAGAAAAGTGTCTGCGCCTGCTGAGAAACCTTGCTCAAACCAGCTGCCAGTTCAGGCCAAGCGTCTCCTCCCCCCCCCCACCCCAGCAGTGGCTGTTGCTGGGAAGACACCCCCCCCAGCCCAGGACTGAAGGAAGCCCTGACACAAAAGCCAGAAGAGCCATCTTTGACCTCAGCCTTTATTCAGAAGCCCGCAAAGGGGGTCCCTCGCAACCCCACTAACACCGAAAAGCTTGAGTTGATTAACTGACCAAATGCAACCAATGGCCCTGAAAGAAACATGCTGGTTACAAGGGCATTTAGAAGTCCTGTTTTTCATTCCCTTTAAGCCACTCAGCACCTCATTAACGAGGGAACCTGCCCCCCCCCTCTCAGCACAGGCCAGGGAAGGCAGTAATGCTATGCTTGGAATATTCCCCAGGAAGCATTAAAAATTAGAGACAAATCAGAAGAGAGACAGTTAATAGCTCATATTCCCAGAGCAAACTTGCCAGGCCGTGTCAATTGGTGGGGGAGAGACGAGAGGAGCTTGGTATTGTGGGAAAGCCACTAAGGAGTGAGTTCAGGAGATGGGTTGTCATGGGAGGGAGCGACTCCCCCTCCTGCCTGGCATTTTTAGGGCCCGTGACCTGGCAGTGTGCAAAAGGTGCAAGGATTTATACTAGTGTACCCAAAGACCCCCCGTTAGCAGTAGAGCCATGTCAATGGTAGGAGAATGGCTAGGAAGACCCCAGCTACCGGCCCCCTGGTGCTTCAGCAGCCCCCACTCCCACTGAGTGGACCTGCGCCCTTCCCAAACTGACTGGCCGAGTCCCGCCGGGCCGCCTTGGACGTTGCCTGGATGTCCAGTCCGAGTCAGGGCAGGTCCCAGGCGGAGGAAGACTCGCTCTTCACGGCCACCATCAACTGCCCTTCAAAGCCTTCTGCACTTCCACTTTCAGGCACGGCAAGGCGTGGGCGCTTACGCCAGGCGCCCCGATGACCGTCTCCCAGCACTCAAACCCGCGGCGGGTCAGGTCTCGGATGGCGTCTTCCACCGCCGAAGGAGTGGTGCCTGCCAAGAGACGGTGCTCCCCAGTTAGACACCCAAAACAGCAGACGTGGGTACCAAGCTGCCCACCCACCCCAAGCCGGTGCCCAAAGCGGCGTAGAAGGTTTGGCACTCAGAAAGTGCAGCCGAAGGAAATGGAGCTGAAGAGCCACGAATGCAGGTAGAGGAGGACGGGAACGTGGGCTCACAACGAACGCTGAGCTTGGATCACACAGCCACCCAGACAGGCACTTTTAAGGAGCAACGTGCAGGAAGGGGCTCTGAGCTACACCTCGGAAGCATTTAAGCAGAATTTAAGAATGGTTCGTGGTTACCTTAAGTGTGGCACTTAAGGTAAATCCTAAAGAAGTGTTTCTCAACCTTGACAACTTTAAGACGTGGGCTTCAACTCCCAGAATTCCCCAGCCAGCTAAGCTATGCTGGGGACTTCTGGGAATTGAAGTCCACAGGTCTTAAAGTTGCCAGGGTTGAGAAACACTGCTTTAAAGGAGGCCCATAAGCCGCTGAAAGTAGCACATCCAACTGAAAGCCAATATGCCCCCAACAGCTGCACTGCAACACATCTGTAGGGCTCTTTCCCTTACACACTTGATTGTCAACTCAACCGACCCGCAACCAACAGAGAATTCAAGAGCAAGAATGAAACCTGTACAAAGGAAGGCAAAAGCCGGCCAGGAAAGACTCACCTGGTCGAAGCAAAGTGATGGCGCAGCCACCTCCCCCAGCCCCGGTCAGTTTGCTATGCAGCCCGTGGGAGGAAGTGACCTGGCAGACGCGGTCCAGCAGGGCGTGGCCGACCCCGATGCCGTTGAGGAGGTGCTGGTTGATGTCTACCAAGTCCTGAGGAAAAAAGCAGCGACACTGATGAGAGGAGAAACGTGCAGCAGAAGCAGGAAACGTGCTTCAGACAGAAATGAGCGTGCCAAAAAAAGCCAAGGTTGTTTTTCAGTTTTAAAAGCGGGGTCCCAGTCCTCATGGCACGAGGACGAAGGAAGGAATCAAGATAAGGGCTGACCTCCAGCCTGGAGTAGTGTTCCTGAGATGGATCTTCGGTCATTGCCTCAAGAATACCTTCGCATTCCTGAGAAATTGCATCTATGGAAGCAAGCATCGGCTCCATGATAGTTGGAAACTGCAGGAGGAAAAATGATTGGGGGGGGGGGAGAGACAGAAAGCGCAAAAATAAAAAGCATAAAAAATCTGAAATCTTATTTAAGTTATCTTGGCATGGTTATAAGGTTTACTTTTTAAAAAATACCGGCTTCTATTAAAATTAGCCAGAAAGGGGCCCTCGTGAATGGCATATTTATACATGCTTATGCAGCCCCTGTCCAAATCGTTCTCTCCAAACCTTAATGTATTTTGACATATCACCAACTATAAATTCTGGACAGTCACAAAAGCCTCGGAGACGAACCAGAAGAAATACCTTCAGGAGCTTGGCTTTAACCCCTGCAACCAGGATCTTGGTGCTGCGTGGAACTTTAGTGTTGGTCAGTAAAATCCGTAAAGTGGGCACACTGAGAAGAAAAAGACTCTTAGAAATCAAGTCAACAGTCTGGGAATTGCTATGCAAGAACTAAGAATGCAGACTCCATCACGCACAGCCAGAGGAGGAAGGTATATGGCTTTTATTTCCCCCCAAAGGACCTGGAAGTTTGCAGCCTGGGAGAGGGGTGAGCATTTGGTGGCGCAGTGGTTAGAGTGCAGCACCGCAGGCTACTTCAGCTGACTGCTAGCTGCAGTTCAGCAGTTCAAATCTCACCGGCTCAAGGTTGACTCAGCCTTCCATTCTTCCGAGGTGGGTCAAATGAGGACCCAGATTGTTGGGGGCAATTTGCTGACTCTGTGAACCGCTTAGAGAGGGCTGTAAAGCACTATGAAGCAGTATATAAGTCTAAAGTGCTATTGCTATTGCTATTTCGCCTCCTGTCTTTTTCCACAAGCATCTCCACAGCGGGAAGGTGAAATTACAAGCCCCATCATCCCCCTCCCCAGGGGGACTGAAGCATCTCGTAGCCTTCACTTCCGCTCCTGCGAATGCCGCACAGCCAGCGGCGCACCAGGAAGGGACCTTCGCTAGCTAAGCTTAATCACCAATTAGAGCCACGGTTTAGTTAGAATTAGCTTGGCGTGTTGCAAGCGGTCTCCGAACGACCCAACCAAGGCCCACATTTTGCAAGCCAAAATAACTTTGTTTTCTAATAACTGCCAACAGAATAACTGGTGTCTAACATTAGCTGCTAATAGAGCAATTTCACGCCCTGCGAAAGATTCTAATGAAGTCCGATTAGGCCAAGCTGGCGGAAGGTGCTGTGGGGGGGGGAGAGGGGGAGCTGAGCCCTCGCTGGCAATCTCTTTTCCGAGCCCTGGCAACGCTCAGCATGCAAACTCTCTAATGTGATGCTTGCTTGCCGAAAGTCACCTCCGCAGTGTGAGACCTCAGGCCCCGAGTGAGATCAGTGGAAGGCTGCTAGCGCTCTCCTTCGAAAACAAGACTCTGCCGGTCTGACTAAAGAAATTAATCAGCCCATCAAGGCTTCTCCACTTTTTTTTTTTAAATCAAAACTTTTTAACCCACTGATCATTCTGCAACTCAAAACATTGAAGAAAACTATCTTTTCGTGAAGGAAATACCAACACATGCGATCATGCTAAAAATACAACTCAATCTTTAAAAAATGATTTTATAAAGCCACCAATTCTCGTTAAAACTATCTAAACACTGAAGCTCAAATGAACCTTACCTTTTTAACGCAGAGATTTTTCCTGAAATATACCGCAAGGCTCCACCTAAACATTTGGGAAAGAAGGAAAGAAAAATTGTTCTCCCCGATGTTTCATCTTTCCATATTCTGCAAAATTGCTCAATTTCACCTGACCTAGCAAGAGGGAAACATCTGGCTATTTACTCCTTTACCAAAAACCAAGAAAAGGGAGGCCTTGGGGTCAACAGCAGCCAAAATCCCTTCCTGGAATCCTAAGGAACATTTAAAGTGGTTCCCTAAGACAGAAGAGGGGACGCGGTGGCTCAGTGGCTAAGACGCTGAGCTTGTCGATCAGAAAGGTCGGCAGTTCGGCGGTTCGAATCCCTAGCGCCGCGTAACGGAGTGAGCTCCCGTTACTTGTCCCAGCTTCTGCCAACCTAGCAGTTCGAAAGCACATAAAAAATGCAAGTAGAAAAATAGGGACCACTTCAGTGGGAAGGTAACAGCGCTCCGTGCACCTTCAGCGTTTAGTCATGCCGGCCACATGACCACGGAGACGTCTTCGGACAGCGCTGGCTCTTCGGCTTTGCAACAGAGATGAGCACCGCCCCCTAGAGTCGGGAACGACTAGCACATATGTGCGAGGGGAACCTTTCCCTTTACCTTTTAAGACAGCTCAGCTCAGTACCTAAGAGAGGGGCAACGTCTCCTTGCTGCACCTGAGCTAGTTCAGAAATGCAAAAGAAAGAAAGAGAAGACCAACCCCATGTGCTCACAGCGTTGTCCACTCCAGAAGGATTCCCATGGATCACTTGCTCTCCTCGGAAGGCCAACCTGTTGATCATGTCCAGCTCCTCCTTGGTCCATCTGGAAGAGCAGGAGAGGCCTCGGTTGAGATCAGCCTGTCCCCACCCCCTTTCAGCAGCCCTCCTGGTCCTCCTTTGACCTGCTGCTTCTGGTCCTTTAAACTGGACAGGATGAAAAAATGCACCTGGGTCCCTAGAACTGCAATCTTATCTTTGAGCGACAGGAGCCCAAATGAAGGGCTTTAAGAGGACAAAAAGCTGCCATGCCCAGTTCCACCTGGACAGGTGGAAAGTATTTCCCAACTCCTCTCTTTCCCAGTTCCTACCTAGCTGCTTCTTGGCCCTCCTGCAGAGGATAGCTGACGGTGCCGCATCCAGAAAGCAACGCCCCTGCCAGGCAGACCGAGTACGCTGCGCTGGAGCCTAACCCAGCGCCGGTGGGCAGCTCAGACCAGACCAAGATGTCAACAGTTGGCAGAACCCTGAAAGATAAGAACACTGCAAACATTAAAGTTTTGCAATTTCGCTCATTGCTTTCCTCACGCTGAGCAGAATTTAATCGTCTTTGCTTTCATGATGAGTCACAACAGGCTTACAGAACGAGTAAGACCACAGAACCGGTCTTTCCTTTGCTCATTTTCCTCCTCTGGTTTTTCTAGATGTGGTGCCTCAGAAACAAGTAATCTGCAAGAAGTGTTATATGTTGCCCGCTCCTAGTTTCCTG
This sequence comes from Thermophis baileyi, assembly GCA_003457575.1. Taxonomy (NCBI): domain Eukaryota; kingdom Metazoa; phylum Chordata; class Lepidosauria; order Squamata; family Dipsadidae; genus Thermophis; species Thermophis baileyi. The sequence goes on from QLTV01003457.1 coordinate 633,989, forward strand.
ATTTTTTTTTTTTAAAAATAGATATAATCTACACCCTGATTTTATTTCATGGCTTGTGAAAGAGTTATTTTCTGCAAATAATTATCCCACAATCCTGATTTTAAATTCATGTAATAATAAAACATCTATTTTTCCCCTGTTGTCTTTGTCAATCTTCGTTGGCTGTATCCCATTCTTTCTTTATTTCTATCAATCTATCATACCTTGCACTGCATGTTCTTTAGGATCCATATTAACAGTCATCTACACATTCGCCAAACCCTCCTGACGTTCCCAGAAGAGGGCAGGGTAGCTCCACAATCTCCATCAACGCCTCCAAATTCTTCATGTGGAAATTGGGAAGACAGATTTGGCAATCTTGTCTGCCAGGAGCGAAAGAGCCACACAGCAAAGGTGAGATCCATAGTCTTACCCGCATTTAGATGCCACAGATAAGTACAAATAAAGAAAGGCTGCAGCAGCTACACTCTGGACTGCTTCGTGTCCATTATCGCCCCCCGCAAACTCTTTCAGCTTCTCCACTTGTTCGGCGCTGGGCGGCTGCACTTCAGGCAGTTCAACTGAGGAGAAACAGCAGGAGACATCAGCTTCTATGCCCAGAAAGGGAGGCAAGACCCCTTTCTTCAGTATCTTTGGACAACCCTTTCTAACTATTTCACGTGCATCATGGTAACACCATCAACAAGTCGCAGATCAGGGGCAAAATTTGACGGATACAATTTTGAAAGCACACGGCCTGATTGCCAGGTAAAGACTATCAGATGCTCTTATGAAACAGTTAAGAGACTCTCAAAGGCAGTTAAACAGGCCCGGGAGTTTCGGAAAACCTAACCCTGTGCAGGGTTCTCTGAGGCCACCAACCGAAAGCTTTAAGATAAAGCTGATTTTTGGAGCCCCGCAAAGAAAGCGACCGAGAGCAGCAGGAAGACAAGGATGAGACTGCCTGTTGTTGCTCTTGGGGGCACAACACCACCAGCTAGATGGTGAACACGCCCACTTCCCCAGCAGCCGAGCGGCTCCTTGTGGGTCAGGGTAAAAGGCAGGAAGGTGGAATTCCCCAAAGGCGCCGTGTGCCTACCTGAGAACGCGGCTAGCAGGGGCTGGAGCTCAGCCGCTTCCCAGCTTAGTCTGCTCCCCAGATTCGGCAACTGCAGGGAGATTTTCCCATCCTGTCGCGGAGTCATCAGGAGGAAAGTCCGCAAGTTCAGCGCAGTTGCCAGAGCCACCTGCCTCCCAAAAGCATCAGAGGAAAGCAGCAGGGGGTTGAATCCTTAGTGATTGATTGATTGATTAACTTGATAAAAATAAAGTGCTGAAAAGGAGGGAAAGGGCCTCCCTCCCTGCACAGAACCCGGCCTTTTGGGGTGCAAAGGCCAAGCCGGCCAGGACCCCGCCGGGGGTTGGGGGCCCTCGGGGGCGAGCGCGGCCCTACCTTTCCGTGGACCACGGCATGCTCGCCGTGCAGGATCACCTTCCCCGGGGCGGAAAGCACCAGGCTCCGCTTCCACATCTCCTCCCTGCCGAGAGAAACGCGCCATCCGTCCGTCCGTCCGTCCGAGGGGGGCAAAGCTCCCCGGCCCCCCGTCGGCCCAGCCTGGGTCCCCGACCCTCCTCGGCCCGAGGCACTCTACCTTTGCCCCTGGGGGGCCCTTTCCGCGCAATGCATGCTGGGCCGGCGGGAGAGACCCTCACCTGTCCCAGCCGCCGCTCCAGGTGATCCGAACATTCCGAAGGGGCGTGGCCGGCGCTCCGCCCAATCGGGCGATGCGGGCGCCGTCTTTCCTTCCCCCGATTGGCCTCTCCCCGCGCCCAATCGGAAGCCGGCGGGGGCTGCGACGGCCACCGGGAAGGGACAAACCTGGTGGGGCGCTTCGCCCTCGTCCCCGGGCATGGCTGGCACGGCCTGGCGGGGCGGCCGCTTCCTCCTGGCACGGG
>QLTV01003457.1:636095-651996 GCA_003457575.1 Thermophis baileyi
CTTGCGGGACCCCCAGAAGGGGCCGCTCTTCTTCCCGGAGATGGAGGCGGGCTTGGTTGCCTTCATCCGGCTCCCTCTCCTCCCGCCCCGTCTTTCCTCCTCTGCAGTCCGGGTTCCAAGCCCGGGAAAAGCAGCGGAGCCCCCAAGATCTACACCAAGACGGGAGACAAAGGTAGCCCCTCCAGAAGGCGCAGTGATTAAGCGGGAGGCCCGCGGGGCCATCAGCCTTTGGGCCTCCCTTTCTGGCTGATCCCCCGTTTTCTGTCTCTTGTTGGGTTTCAAGGGTTTTCCAGCACCTTCACCGGGGAGAGGAGAGCCAAAGATGACCAGATCTTCGAGGCTTTGGGAACCCTGGACGAACTGAGTTCGGCTATAGGGTAACTGCAAGGTTGTTTTTGAGCTTTTGTGCCAAAATACTTCAGATAAAGGTGCCACCTCCTCCTATTCTCGTTAAGTGTTCTTGGCTGCCTGTCAGCAATTGGGCCTTTGCACTTTAGACAGGGGTAGGCAAAAGTTAGCTTTGAATTGGAAACGCAAATCTTGCAAAGCAATATTAACATCTAAAAGTAACAGCAGCATTCTCGCGACACATCAGCTGGTCTGTAGAGATTTAGGAAAAAATGTGACACTTCCATAGATTTCAGACTGCCTTAATAGTTGTTGCATATGATTAGAGGAGGGGGAGTCACATCTGGAGACTCGGTCTGTTCTTTTTCACTGCAGCTTAAGTGCTGAATTTGGCAGTGAAAGTGACCATGCGTTTGTGGGAGAACTCCACAAGGTGAGAAATAAATTGAAATCATCCTTTCTATCTGGGCCAAGCTGTTACTCCTCTCTTACTCTGAGAGGCGCAGAACCGGATTAAAACAGAGGCCTGACTCCCTTCCAGGTGACACCACCTTTCTGTACCCCAAACATGTCTGTCTTGACTTCCCCACCGCAGGTCCAATGTATGCTGCAAGATGCCGGCTCTAATGTGGCAACGCCCATCTCTTCAGCCAGGGAGTCTCACATAAGTAAGTAGGACTTCTCTAAGAAGCTGAAGGTTGGTAAGGAATATGCTTTTCAAACAAGTTGCCTTGCCTTTGCTTTCTGCTGAGTTGAAAGCCCAGAGAGTTTCTCCCATGGCTGTTTCACTGATCGCATCGACAACCTGCTTTTCTTTGTTGAAATTCAAAGGCTTCCAAGGGTCCCTAAGTGAGGGGAGCCTGCTTTTGGATTTGACACCTTGGAGTCATGCTTGGCAGATCAATGCAGGAGACACACTGTTCTTCCATGGGAGAGGGGAAAACGTTCTGGGCGCGTTCCAAGGAGCTTGAGGCTTTGCCAAGACTTTCCTCCAGGCCCATCTTGTGTGACTGGCCTTCTCCTCCTCCTCCTCCTCAGAGCGAACATCCTTCAGTGAGAAGCCCGTGCTGGAGTTGGAAAGCTGGATAGACAAATATTCAGACCAGCTCCCTCCGCTCACCTCCTTCATTTTGCCAGTAAGTTCTTTAGGTGCGCTTCCATGTTTTGTGCCTTCAGTCCTGGAGTCAGGATATAACCGCTGGACTTAGGCCTCTAGAACCCCTGAAGAGTTTTTCCCTGCCAGGATCACAACTTCATGCCTTTGCATCCTACATTTTTTTTTAAAAAAAGGAAAGGCAGCCAGAGGGGGTCTCCTATGATCTTGGGCCAAGCAAATCTTGTGTCTTGTGCTTGTGTCATTTCAGTCTGGTGGAAAAAGCAGTGCTGCACTCCATCTCTCCCGAGCCGTGTGTCGCAGAGCCGAGAGGCGGTAAGGGATGGGTCTGTTCTTCGGTTGGCAAGAACCTGGAGGCAGGTTTGAGAGTAAATGCTCCCCTGCATGGGAAGAATCTAAAAGGTGCTACAGGAGACCCCGGCTGGATTGGTGGGTTTTAGAGTTGTTGATAGAGCCATGGGAGAGACGGGGAAGCCGTCACCTAAATGGTAGCTGTCCAAGCAAAAGACACAAATTAGACACCTGGGCTTGAGGTAGGGCAGGCACAGAGTTGTGGCAACATGGATTCTTGGTCAGGACGGTTTTCCTTTTGTAAACTTCAGTCGCTTTGTGTCATCATGGCGTTTGGGCCTCTGTCTCCTTATGCCTTCACAGTGTCGTTCCTTTGGTGAAAACGGGAGAAGCAGATGCAAATGTGGCCAAGTATTTAAACAGGTAACTTGGGTTTACGTGCTTAAACAGGCAGACAAATGTTGCAGGCCATAACTGCAGTCCAACCACAGGGAAGATCAGTTTAGCTTTCTGCCATACGCAACGCAGGCCACGGGACATTGCTGGAGGGGCATACAAAATGTTGCAACCTCCCCAGAAAGAGGTCCAAGTGAGATTCTCTGGCCTCAAAAGGTTTGATGCTACTTTACTCTAGCCTTGTGTTCAAACTCCCAGCTGCTTCAAGGGAGTTATTTGGGCAGAAGTGGTAACTCTTGTCTCTGTACATCCGTGGGCTTTTTCTGCAGACTCTGGCAAGGGGAGCTGAATGCATGTGTGGGTCATAAGAGATCAGGCCTGGCAATTCTCTCCCCTATGCCCAGAGGCGACTCCCAGCTCTGGCTGGGGATCTCTCTCTAGGCCTGCTGTCACCAGATGGAGGGTGACCCTTTTCTTCCCCGTATCCAGGCTGAGTGACTATCTGTTTGTCTTGGCCCGGTTTGCTGCAAAGCAGGAAGGGAACAAGGAGCAAATCTACAGAAGGATGGAGCCCCAAGACTAAACTCATGAATGCATGATGTGCAATGAACAACTTTGAGCTAATAGAAGGCAAAACGAAGTGTAAAATCCCGGCAATTTGAAACGCTTAGAGCCCTACCTGAAAAGCCAATAGAAGCCCACAGAAATTCAGATTCCTGGCTGCTTTGTTGGGAGTCCGGCTTGTATATATGAATTCAGAGCAACTGTGATGCCTGAAGATGCCTTTGTTGCTTCTTGGAACACTGGAGGGAATTTAGGTTTAGTTCAGTCCTGTTGGCTTCAGTGATGCATGATGCCGCCTGCCAGTTTCCTTCGATCAAGACAAAAATGGATCTGGATTTCTTCCCTCAGGCCAAGTCCATCGATACGTCTCGTCAACAATCTTGAAAAGTGCAGCTTTTGAAAGACGGGCACTTTTGGCAAATGTTCCAGAATCGAGCCTTGCCAGTAAGCCTCTTTCACTGGCTTCTCTTTTCTCCCAGTCATGCATTTTTAAAAAAGAAAAGCGACCACATTCTCAACCAATTTTTCAACTTTATTTCCTGAATTTCCAGTGTGAAGAATGTGCCGTAACTAAAAAAAATACTAAGTGATCCAAGAGCAAAATAATTTATTGATTTCCTCTGCCAAAAGTCTCTCCTGGGGAAATATGCATGCGGGGCAGGGCGTGGGGAGAGAAGAGAACTGATGGCTTCCAAGGCTCCTGCAGAAGGACCTCCAGGTGACAGGAACGCCCAGGCCTGAGCAACAGCGCAATGCGTGAGGGAGGGGCCTGTGCATTGCAAAGCCCCAGTTTGCGCACTGAAGGTTGTGGGAAGCCATGTGCAGCTGCTGGCCACTCCTGCATTCCAGTGGGTGGGAGGGCACCAGAAGGGAGAGGCGGCACCCCCTCCTCCAAGAGGGCAATTTGAAACAGCTCTCTGGGAGGCCTGCAGCGGCGGCCACAGGTCAACACCCCATAATCCCCAACGGAAAATCAGGAAACGAACGGGGTGGACCAGCATCCAGAACAGCTCCATGCTTATGAACCTGTCTGGGCCCATCCCTTAATTGAGGTGGGGGGTTATTTCAAGGCAGTAGCTATGTTTTAAAATGAAAAAGAACTGGACTTAAATAAAAGCAACATTTTCAAAATACCTTGCACTGATTTTAGTTTGTTACAAACCAACTCTTCTTTCTTCATATTTCACATTTGTGCAAAAGGCTGACACGCTTGAGGTTTGTAATCTGTCTTCCTAAAATAAACAGACTCGCACACAAGCAGTGCAGCTACCTGGGAACAGGACCACAATCAGGCCCTGGACATGCTGAGCTGCAGAGCCCTGTGGAAAACCGCCACTGAATAGAGCTGGACTGGGAGCGAAAGAGGTTTTCCTACGGACAGATTCGTCCGGTTTATTTTAAAAGGTAGAAAAACGCCGGGTAGCCTTTCTCGATCAGCCTCTTGCGTTTGTTCAACATCTGTACATCCACGCTCCTGAGGAAGACCGGTGGGAGTGCAACCAGATCCACAGACAGCGGAACCTGCACGGGCTCCAAGCTCATTCCGTGAGGTTTGGGAGACTTCAAGAGGAGGGCAGAACGATCTGCCCCAGAGCGAGACAGTGGGTGCAAACGCCCACTTCAGTCTAGATTAGGGCTCTCCAAAGTTGACAAGCATAGCATAATGGCTGGGGAATTCTGGGAGTTGAAGTCCACGAGTCTTAAAAGTTGCCAACTTTGGGAGCCCCCTGGTCTAAACCCACCTGCAAACACCTGCTTCCTTCCACAAGCAGCCAAACTAAAACTTCAAAAGAACAAAAGTCCCTGAGAGAACTGACACAGGACCGCCCTGGTCTGCCCAGCAGGTTCCCCCTCCCCTCTGCCTACGTGCTCGTTCTTGGGGCTGAAAGACCCCACCAATCACTTCCCCCCTCGGCCCAAGTGCACTCGAGCACCTTCTGCGCCAGGCCTTCCCGCAGGGAGGCTGCTCAAAGGACCCTCTTGGTTCACACTGGAGTCACCCTGCCCTGGGTCTTGGTCACCGACAGCTGACCGGTGGATTCCAGTCCCGCGACTAGAGAGGCTGCAATGGGAGAGCTGTCTCGGTAAGCTGAAAACGCGTTACCTGTTCCTTGCTGGGGAGGGCCCGGGGCCCTCTGGAGAAAAGTTCATCCAAAGCCAAACCAGTTTGGCCAGCAGTTCAAGAGAACAAAACTGGGCCGAACAAGGGCTCCCACTTTCGGGTCAAGAGGTAAAGGCAGCCTTGCAGGCTCAGTGAGGAACCGGTTTTTCTGGCCGCTGCTAACTCAAATCTCTCATCCCCTCTGAGCAGGCCGGGGCCTCGGATTCAGCAGACAGAACTCGGCCCGGGAGCCCTGGAAGAGTTTGGCCAGAGCCCGCCCAGGGCAGTTGGGAAGTTTGACCAGGACAGACGGGAAGGTCTCAGCAGTGCAGAGGAAGAGGCAAGACGGCATGAACGGGCCCAGCCTTCCGCAGCAGCCTGGGGGGCTCTTAACACGAGGGACCTCCTGCCCAGCCCTCCAACGCGGCACGACCTCCAGCGACCCCCTGCCCGCAACGGGTAACTGCACAAGGTTTGCAGGCAAGGCTACGTTTAATGGCAGGCCAGCTGCGGTCTGAGAGGAGCGAAGCAGTGCTGGAGGCAGCTCCTTTTCTACCTGGGCACCGGAGTCCCAATGGCTTCGGGCACACCTTGCTCGCCATGGCTCTGGGAAGGTGCTGCTTGTGTGGCCAACCGGCCCCCGGGCCCTTCTCTCCCGCCAGGGCTGCTACGAGAGCTCGAAGCCCGTGTTCATGCTGATGGCGTAGCGCAGCTTCTCCCTCAGAATGCTCTTCTTGCTGTAGTTGGGCAGCTTCAGGAGGTTGAAGCAGGTGGAGGAGGTGGGCAGGCGCCCCCCCGGCTCCTTCTTCCGGATGGTGAAGAACCCCCGCAGAACACTGCCCAGGGTGTCCCCCGTGTCCTGAGAGACAGACAGAAATAAGGGGGGGCCTTGCCAGCCGAAGACGCTGAACCCCAATCCCAAAAGCAGACCAGCCAGGCTCCCCCTCCTTTCCTTCCCCTGCGACGTCCCAGGAATGCCGGCAACCCTTCCTCCCCCAGGGCTCTGGGTCTGCCCCACAGAACGCCAGCTTGCTGCATTTTGCCTGGGAACGCGAGCACCGGCTCGGGAGGCACCGTCCCTGCCCCGCCACCAGCCACACACCTGGTCATCCGACACTTCCACGCACCGGATGGAGAAGGGAGGCTTGAGGTAGACAAAGCCCAGGAGTGGAGGCCGGGAGCAACTGGTAACAAACTGAGAGGCAACAGAGAAATGAAGGGCAGTCGAAGAGTGGGGCAGTTGCCTCCATGAGCCGAAGGGGTTCTGTCAAAGGGCTCTGGATCTGGGGCAAAGCACTGTCACTGGAGAGGAGGGGTTGCCCCACAGAGCCCCACTGGGGGTGAGATTGTAGCTCTCAGTCTGAGGACTTTGGGAAGGCCAGGCCGCTGCCGCTGCCACTGCTTGGTTCCCTCGGCCTTCCTTAAAACAAGGCCCCCAGGATTGGAATTCTTCCTGGTCGCTGCACATGGGCACGCAGACACACGCGTGTGCAACACGGCTGCCCTTACCTTGAGAAACATGGCTCTTTCCTCGGGGCTGAAATCGTTGGCAAGGATGTCCCAGAGCCAGATGATGACCCTGTGGCTGCCATGGAAGCCCCCGTAGTAGACGGTGTGTTTCCTAGAGGGAACCAGAGATGTCAGGCGGGGCAGAATCCCCGGCTTTCCATCCCGTCTTGAAAGGGCCAGAGGCGCCTTTTGCAGTTCCCCTCTCCTGCTGGAACTGGATGTGACCCAGCGCCTCCCAGACACGCTCCTGGCCTCCCTCAGGTGGTGAGGCTCCCAGGCAGACCGGCAGCTTCTCCTCCCAAGCATTGCAGCTTCTCAACTCTTTCCCCTCCTTGGACTCTTCTCCCCCCACCCCCCCCGGCCTTCCTTCCCCAAGTTCTTGATTGCACCGCCAGATCTGTGTCTCTCCCCCCCCCGACTTTCAAATCCCTCTCCTGAACGTTGCCTTGCAAAGCTCTTAAGCCTCACTTCAGGCAAGCTGGAGGGTTGTTACAGGCTTTGCCCACAGGGATCTCTGGCAGCGCAAGGACCCGGAGTCCTGGCTTTGGGCCCAGCCCGGCCCCGGCCTTACTTCAGGTCCTCCAGGTCGATCTCAGCATTGTCGCCAGATATCAACCGCTGCAACTCGGGTGCGGAGAAGACCCGGATCCACTCGGGCTTGATTATGGACCGGAAGCCGCCGATGAAGGCGGCCGTCTGGTTCTTGATCTGGGTGTGCATGCGGAAGTGGGCCATCAGGTGGATGTAGCTGATCCTGGCCGGGGAGAGGAAGCCAACGGGGTGGAGTGCTGAGCTCCAGCCTCACAGCCCATCTCCCCAGGAAGGCCTCTCCCAAGCCCTCTGCGGATTTGGGGATGAAGGTGAGAACAAGCAAAGAGGCGATTTGCAGCAAAGGCAGCGGCCGGATCCCGCCGGGCTGTGGGGGGGGGCCAGCAAAGTCAGACTTACTTGTTCTCGTTGGTCACGGGGATGGTCTTTCCCCCTGGAATGAGTTCGTGGCACACAAGCTAGGAAGGCAAAAATTGGGGAGGAGGAAAAGAAAGGAGGAAAGAAAGAAATCAGCCTTTACTGCAGAAACGGGGATGGGACAAGCCCTGGAAAGCAGGTGCCGCTCGAGGGGCCTCTGACCCTACCTGGCCCATCACATCTTCATCGTAGGAGAGGGTGAGGCCCAGGTCACTGGTATCTCCTTCGTAGCGCTGCAGAAGGACGAGAAAGCAGCTCCGTTGCTAAGGAGTTGCAGGAAAATGGTTCACCAGAACTTGCCCGACATCCAGGCCGGTTTAGTCTTAAAAAAAAAAAAAAACTGCCCCAGAGAAAGGCCAACTCTGCTGCTTACAACCCCCCCACCCCCCCAGCACAGCTGAATCCCTCCTGCGTGTCATTTATTGTGCCCCGCCATGTGTGATGAGGAACAACAAGGGGCTTTGCTAGGTATAACCCGTCCTCTGCAGCCTCTCGCATCCCCGCAGGAGCTGCCCCAGGGACCAAAGAAACGCCACAGGAGTTGGGCGTGAACCTTGATGGAGGTCAGGTTCTTATAGAACTCGGAATCCAACGAGGGAAGTTCGTCCACCGAGCTGTAGAAGATGCTGTGATGATGGCCGAGCAACTGGCTCAGGAAGAAAGAGGCAAAGGGGACATCCACCACAATTCCCTAGAAAGGAGAATTATCTGTAGCTCTGGGTTGAAATGAGCAACTGCCCAACTAGGTGACATCATCGGTGCATCCCTAGCACTGATAGCGTTGCCCGGTTTGGGTAATCAAACGTCTGGGCAAGAAAACAAGCCAGCTCAGACAGCATCCAGGACCCCTCCCTAGAAGATGGAAGGCAGGGAGAGCTGAGGGAGAACTGCAGAACTACCAGCATCCTCCCACCCCCACCCCCAACAGCCTGGGTGCCCTTCTTCACTGGCCCCATCTTCCCCTACTTGGCCAGTGTGAAGAGTGCTGCAGGCCAACCGGTCGTGAAACTCAGCCTACCTCATAAACGGCCTTTCCCAGCATCTTCCCAACAAACTCAAAGAGCTGCAGGAAGTTCTCGTGGATGTAAGCGGTGGGGGAGGGGTACAGCCTCTCGTCCCCGCTGGTGGTCTGTGCCGAAACAGAGCAGGAGAGCTGAGAAGCTGGACGCAGAGCCCCCCTGGGTTGTCCCCAAATTCCAGCCCTGGAGCGGATACCTTGAAGAGGTTGAGGGCCGGGTCAAAGACCTTCTTGATGATCTCCTCCAAGAACTCCTTGAAGACGCCATCCTGGTCAATGCCCGCTTCATCCATGCCCAGGTCGTTCACAAACTTCACCCGGATGACGCCCTTCATGGCGTTCTGAGAGAGCTGGCGCAGCTGCTCATAGCCATCCTGGGGGGGGGGGTGTCAAGATGGGCCCCGGGATCAGGAGGCGAAGGGAAGGAGCGCTCGAGGGCCACCAGCCCACCAGCCAACCCCTCTCACCTCCAGCATGCGGGACCGACGGATGGTGATGTGGGTGACGTGAGGCGACGCAGAGCTGGTCTCCACCAAGCCCAGCTGCTCTTTCTCTTTGGTGACCATATTCCGGAAGAGAAGAACCCGCTAATTTTGGGGAGAAAGAACGTGGCTTAGCCCTGAACGTGGTTTGCAAAGTGGAGACCGCAAGCAGAGCCCTCCCAAGGGCCGAGATGCTGACGGGGCTTCCTGCCTTGACCTCAATTCTTCTGAACCGCGTCTGGATCGGAGGGTGGCCGGCCGTGCCTGTTTCAAGGCCAGGACCTTCCCACCGGTCAGCCCTGGCCTGTCACCTCCTCGACCCCCTGCCCCGGGCTCAGCACCCACTCACGTTTTTGTGGGGGACGACATGGGGGATGTACTGCAGGACCAGCTGGGCTCGTTTCCGATCTTTGTCGAGCTCCTGGAACAGCAAGTTGGGCTTGAGGTCCCTAAACAACACAACACACACAGCGCATAGAAAAATCAGCCGGAGGCGCCGAGACGGGCCTGACCTCCAGCAACTGATTGGTGGGCCAGGGAGCACCAGCCACGAAGGGGGGAGCCCAGCAAGGGAAGGGCGCTTACTTGCGCAGCCAGTGGTCTTCCGGAGCGAAGCGCCGCCGGCAGTCTCTCTCGTAGAGGACCATCAGCCAGTTGTGGACCGAGTGGAAGAGCTCCAGGGTTTCCCCCTTAGCATTCTCTGCAGCCGAGAGAAAAACAGCCTCTCTGAGAGAAGGCTCCCCCCCCACCCCACCCCCGGTCTCTCCGCAAACACACCAGCCCCGTAAAGGAGGAGGGGGGAGAGGGCCGCTGCCCGCCCCCAGGGGACTTACCCAGAATCCCATCCCAGATCATCTTAAAGACAAAGGAGTTCAGGAAAGAGGAGATCGTAACCAGCTCTTCCAGCTTGAAGGAGATCTGCTCTTCGTAGACTTCAATGTCGTCCAGTATCCTGGGGGGGGGGTGAAAGGGGGAAGGAAAAAGGCTGCACTGTTATCCACACGGGGTGGGGGTGGGGAGGCCAGGGCCCCTCTTGCCCCCCAACCTACGTGATCAGATGGCGCGAGCAGTCGCAGAAGAGCATCAGCATGGCCAGCAGCCGCTTGGACTCCTCGGTGTGGTTGTTCAAGCACTCCAGGAAGACCTTCAGCCCCCCCTGGGGGCCCAGCTCACAGATGAGGGCCCAGAGCTTGGGCAGGAGGTCGTCCAGGTAAGTGAGGCCTGGAAGGGGAAGAGGACGAGAGCGAGGAGATCTGGCCCTCTCCTTCCGCCCAGGCTCTAACCAATTCCTCTTTCCAAACACGCCCCGATCTCTTGAAAAGTCTCCCCCACCACCACCCCAAGGATAAAAGTTTTCCTTGCAGGCAGCCAGAGCGAAGCCAAGGCAGTCTGAGCAGGGAGGGGAGGAGAGGACAGCTTCGATCAGTTTCGCTTCACTGGATAACCCGATGGAGCGCCTAAAACTGACCACCACCACCCCACACCCCAAAACCAACCTGTGAGGATCTGCAGCCGAATCTGCGTCAGGGTGGTCAGCGCCATCTGGTAGAGGACGCAGATGCTGCACACCTTCTGCACCTCCGCCGAGTCCACCCTTTTGCCGCCGATGGGCTTAAGGATGTTGCGAACGGAGGTCGATTTCTGGAAGGCGCGCCTGAAGAGGCCTGGCGGGAGACAAAGATGCAAGCAAGGTGGAACAAACCCTGAGAAAAGCTCGAGGGAAGACGCTCCTTGACTCAGAAACCTCAGTTCAGAGGTAGCAGCAGGTGGGTAGCCCACCTGTGGTCACTTTAAGACGGGTGGACTCCAACTCCCAGAATTCCTCAGCTGGGGGATTCTGGGAATTGAAGTCCACAAATACGGACTGGAGCATTCTTCAAGTTGCTGAGTTTGGGACTCACTGACCACGGAACCACACAGGGACCCCCGGGGGATGCTACTCATCGCTACTCACTCTTCACGGGCAGGCTGTTCTGTGGGGAGGAGGCTGGCGGGGGCTGGTGAGCAGCATCTTGGCTCTCCAGGAGTTTTTTGCTGAGCACGTCGCTGAAGAGGATGCGGATCATGTGGGCCCCCCAGAGGTGCTGAAGCTGCTTGGTGAGCAACGGCATCGACTCGTTCAAGCTGAGGGAAGAGAGAAGAGGAGGAAGAGGAGGGGGGGAGGGAGCGGCTGTGGCCGGGAACCGAGAGGGGGCAGACCCAGCGCCTCCAGCGGGTCTCAAAGTCAGAAAAACAAGGAGGGACCCTAAGGCAGCACGTTCTAGGGAACGTATTTCAAATACGTTTGCATTTCCAAGGCCTGGTTCCCCCTCCCAGGTCTCACTAGCGGTGCTTACCCGTAATCCACCGTCTGGGAGAACCAGCCCAGGACCGGGTGCCAGTGGGTGAGGTTGGACTTCTTCTGCGAGACGTACTTCTGGCAGTAGCAGAGCATGTGGGTCAGGACGCTGACAAAGTGGCTCGTCTCCTCCTGCAGCACCTTCTCATTCAGCGAACCCAAGTAGATGAGGTTGCCTGGGAAACAGCAGCCGCCGCAGCATCCAAACCAGCCCTGCAGGGGCAAGGGGGGAGCTCTGCCCCAACCCCCACCCCGGCCCCCAAAGTCTGTCCCCTGCATGCAACAACTGGGCTGGGAGAAGTCTTGCATCCGTTTTAACCCAAATGCAGAGGATCACAAATATGGCTGTGAAAGGAATACTTGTGGCCAGATCCTGCCTGGATGTTAGGAGGAGGGAGAAAACTCTCTTTGGAGGGCAACTTGGTCTCCCTAATTCCTAGAGCCCCTCTCCCTTACAGAATAGCAGAGTTGGAAGGGACCTTGGAGGTCTTCTAGTCCAACCCCCTGCTTGGGCAGGAAACCCTACACCACTTCAGACAAATGGTTGCCCAATCTCTTCTTTAAAACTCCCAGTGTTGGAGCACCCACAACTTCTGGAGGCAAGCTGTTCCACTGGTTAATTGTCCTCACTGTCAGGAAATTCCTCCTTAGTTCTAAAGTTGCTTCTCTCCTTGATTAGTTTCCACCAGAGGTGGGTTTCAGCAGGTTCTGACCAGTTCTGGAGAACCGGTAGCGGAAATTTTGAGTAGTTCGGAGAACCGGCAAATACCACCTCTGGCTGGCCCCAGAGTGGGGTGGGAATGGAGATTTTGCAATGTCCTTCCCCCAGGAGTGGGGAGGGAATGGAGATTTTAAAGTATCCTTCCCCTGCCACGCCCACCAAGCCACGCCCACAGAACCGGTAGTAAATAATTTTGAATCCCACCACTGTTTTCCACCCATTGCTTCTTGTCCTGCCTTCAGGTTGTTTAGAGAATAGCTTGACTCCCTCTTCTTTGGGGCAGCCCCTGAGATATTGGAAGGCTGCTATCATGTCTCCCCTGGTCCTTCTTTTCATTAAACTAGACATACCCAGTTCCTGCAACCGTTCTTCATACGTTTTAGCCTCCGGTCCCCTAATCACCTTGGTTGCTCTGCAGGCTAAGTGCAAACTCTGGCATCATGCCACCACCTGGGGATCTTACCCAGAAGGCAGAGCGTGTGGCTTCCTTCCAGACACACGCAGACGTCTCTGCATGGTTCTTCCCGGCTCAAGAACAGCAGGAACCTGCGCAGGAGATCCTGGGATTCCATCACTGCCAGGCGCTGCAAGGAAAACAGACTTTCACCTGAGGAGCCTCGGAGAGACGCAGGTGGAGCCACCTTAGCTCCCCAGGTCTTTTCAACGTTTACTCTGTTTGTTTGGCTCTGGCCAAGAAAGGGAAACAAACCTGTCCTTAAGATTTCCTGTCAGCTTTTCTGTACAGCAGTGTGCAAGCAACTCACACCTCCTGAAAAGCCCCAGCCCTGATTTACAGGGATATCATCAAGGACGATCCATACGGCAAAAATGAGACGGCCTGAACAACTCTGTAGAGCAGGGTTCCTCAACCGTGGCGACTCCAAGACTGTGGCCTTCAACTCCCAAGCTCTCTGCTGGCTGGAGATTTTGGGAGTTGAAGTCCACACACATGTCTTAGAGTTGGCCGAGGTTTAGAAACCCTGCTGGAGAGGATGCAGGACAACCAGGAGCATTCTGGAATCCTAGAAAAAGGAGGCTTCAAACCGGTCACCTCCTCTTTTCTTCTCGCCTGGACAGGAATTGCCTACCTCCGGGGCAAGTGTTGCAAGATGGCTCATGATGGCTGGCACGGACATGATGTGGATCAAGAAGGATCGCAAGAGATTGTCGGAAAACTGAGCCGCAACCACCGGTCTGGGGGAGAGAGAGAAATATCGCAAGGGTTTCGAGAAGTTCAGAGCGCTACCACGGACTCCTGAAAGGGTTCCTGACCCAGACTGAGTCACAGCTTCAGCTGTTTGTCTTACCGCAGTGCAAGAGAAAAAGCCGCTGTTAAGGTGCCTTTGGAGAAGGAAGGTTGAGACCTTGCCAAGCCGTTTGTCAGCAAAATCTGGAGGGGGGAAAAAGTTGAAAATGCATTTAAGGGTCAAGAGCAGGGGCCTCCAATTTGGCAACTTTAAGACTTGTGGACTTTTAACTCCCAGAATTCCCAGGGTTCTGGGACTTGGAAGTCCACAAGGCTTAAAATTGCCAAGGTTGGAGCGCCTTGTTCTAAATGAAGAAATCACAGCTGGGTGCCACAAAACAGAGATGAGCAGATGGGGGAAAAAAAACCCACAAAGCTCTTTCCATTCTTTTTCCAGCGAGGAGATTCGCACAGAGAAGCTTACAGCAATGGCAACCAGACACCAACAAACCTGGAGCACAGAGTAAAACCCTTTCTGGTTGAGATGTCCCATGATATTTGCACAGATGTGATTCATAGCATGGCGCAGAGCTTCTCCTGCAAAAGGATCCAGAGAGAAGGGCTCAGCTGCAACTCTTCCCTTCCTGGTCAGGGACCTCGTTCCCGTTAAGGGCTCCCCGAAGGTGGGTAGGGAGGGGATCTGTTCCAGCAACTAGAACCAATTGAGAGGTGTGGTCTACTTGGACTTTTCTCCCCCCCCCCCAGCCTCTAGGATTTATACTTTGATGAACAGATTAAGAGACATCATTAGGCTAAATACTTTTAAAAATAGATTTTAGAACAATTCAATCAGCAAAGGTTAAAAAAAATGACATAAAATAAGCCGTCAAGTTGAAAACTCCCAACATCAGCAAAAAGGCCTTAGCTTAACCCTCGCCCTCAAGAGAAGAGACTTGTGGCTCAAATGCTACATAATTTATATAAGGAAAAGATGCCGAACAGCCACTCTCCTCTCTCGGGTCAAGAGGAAATCACCCTTGGCAAGCCAATATGACCAAGCTAATAGAAAAGAAGAAAGAAGGGGCACTTTTGGGCAAACAAAGCAGCATCTAGAGGCAGAATTCTGCAAACGCACCTTTTCCCTGCAGGATTTTCCAGGTAGAGATGTCCGTAAAAGTCACCAGCATCGTGAGGTGCAAATTTACCAGTTTTGAATCTTGCAAGATGTCTGGCTAGAAAAACGAACCCCCAGAAAGTTGAAAAGGAAACATACTGCAAAGCTAAGAGCGGGGGGGGGGGGGAATACCCCTAAAAAATCCGCGCCACAGAAACTGGACCTGTCTGTACCTTGAGCAGCTTCAGAAATTCACAGCAAATCCACAGCACATCCTTCACTTGCTGGATCCATAAGAGAGTCAGCTCCTTGGAGAGTGCAAGGGATACGTACCACACCTGCAAAACGAAAGGGCCACCAGAGTAACCTGGCCCAGTGGGGGGAAGTCCCTCTCCTGTCACTGGATTGAGAGGTCAAAGGGCAAAATGCCGCCATCCTGCATTCAAAACAGCCACAAACAGTCCCGGGAAAAGCTGTAGCGGTGGTTTCGCCACTGAAAGAGTTCCTCGCTTCTCTGTTGGTTCTGGCAAAATATACAGCCAAACGCACAGGTGCACCCTCGTCTCGTGAAAAGGGAACCTGCTTACCTTAGGATCGTTTTCCGCCTCCATGCTGCTAAGGATGCAGCGGCACAGCTTTTCAAATCTCTGCAGAGAGCAAGAAACAGACTGCAGGTGAGATGAGATCAGCCCTTACCAAACTGCCAGAATCCACCTTTACTTCTGATTCCCCAGAACTAAATTTAAATGGCTATTTAAACTCATGGGAAGCTTCTGACGTTGCTTGCTTCCTTCCTTCGCTTGTTGTCCAAGGACAACCAGGAGGGATTCTTCCATCCCAGAACTGGGAGACCAAGGGACCCACCCTCTACAGATGCCCCCTCCTCACCCAAGATTCCAAAAGTCTGCAAAAGAGTCAGAGGCGCTGTACCTCTTTGTCCTGAGGGAGTCTGAAAATAAAGAGCAGCTTTCGGGAGATTCTAAAGAGCGCAAGGGCCGTCTTCTTGGCAGGACCGCTGGTGTGAAAGAAGTGGTCCACTTCGCTCCTGGGCCAAAGAGGGGAAGAAACAAGGAAGTCCCAGCAACAGGTGCCTCTAGTGCAGCAGGCAAGGCGTTGAGTTTGGATACAGAAACCCAGGAAGCTGCTGGGGCTCCGTATCTCGACTCAGATTACCTCCCAGGCCTCTTGTTCTGGGACTGGAGGATTTCACAGATGGCAACAGACGATTTTTCCATATGCCCAGGTACCTGCTGCAGGTAAAGTTTCATCGTATCCATAGCTATACACACCTGATTTTCCGCTGCAGCCAACAGCGGCACAGAAACCTTCGGATGAGGGCCTGGATCCGCACCGCCGCCTGGTCACGTTCCTTCTGCTCCCGGCGCTCCTCCCGGGCCTGCCGGGCCTTGTCCAGGAACTCGGCCTTGGATGATTGGGCTGCGCTGAACATTTTGGCCTCTGCGAACAAAAGGCAAGGAAGGGAAGACCTGAAGCAGGAGCACCAAAAACTTTGCATCCGGGTCCAGGAAAGACTGCTCGGACGGTCCCGTCCCCCCCGGCGGAAAGAAGGCTCTGGTGTGGGGCTCACCCAGGCGGGTGTGTTTTGCAGAAGAGCCCGGAGGTCACCCGTAGACAAACATGGTTCACGCTCGCTCCAAACTGCAGCTTCTTCTGGCTGTTGGGGAGAGCAACGAGTTCATGCCAGGCAGCTTCCCATCCCACTTCTTCTTGATGGGCGCATCAGTTGGAGAGG
>QLTV01003457.1:662111-676966 GCA_003457575.1 Thermophis baileyi
CTGTAATCTATCTATGCATCTGCTGTTTTTGCAGTCGGCCGGCCGTTCCTTTTTCTTGTCATTGAAAAGCACCTCAACCTCAACGGCCTTGCTGCCTTCCAGATATTGATGAGGATCCAGGGGTCTCCAACCTTGGCCACTTTAAGACTTGTGGACTTCAATTCCCAGAATTCCTCAGCCAGCTTTGCCTTAAAGTGGCCAAGGTTGGAGACCCCTGACCTAGACCAAAGCTCTTGATTAATTTGGTGAAAAATTCTAGCTTCTGCGCCGGCTCTCCTAGACCCATGGCAGCCTGCCTGAGGGCAGAATCAAGACAGGTTCGCCGTCCTCCCTCCTGTGTGTGTCCAAAAGCTTTGCTCCAAAGACACAAAGAGGTCGGCTTCAGGGACGAGGACCTGAGTGGGGCCAAGTCCCTCTGCCAGAGAGAAGCGATTTCAAAGGTTACCTTTGAGGGTGGCGTACTCAATCTTTTGCTTGATCTTGGCCGTCTCCACCACGTAAGCTGCCACCCGGGTCAGGACCAGCAGTCGCTCTCGGGGCTTGAACCCGTTCCGGTCATATTTCACCACTGGCGTGACATACTGGAAACCAGCACAAGAGACAAGAGGGAGCTCAAGAACCGCAGCAGGGCTGGGTCTGCAGCGTCAGAGGCAAGGGAGAAAACCGTGGGAGTGGCTGGGAGCTCTTCCCCCGCTTACCTGTGGGATGCCATCCTCTGCCTTACCTGGACCTTCTCGTGGCGGATCATCTGCAGGACTTTGGGGCACAGGTCGCTCTCCCCTAGGAGAGAAGGGGGCAGAAAGCTCTTCTGAGGTCTTCGAAGAAACGTCTGGCACGCCAGAAATGTTTTTATTTTTTCACTTCATTATTTCATTTAAATAAGGACTTATTCCTGCTGGGCCAGATAACAGAATAACAGAGTTGGAAAGGACCTTGGAGGTCTTCCAGTCCAACCCCCTGCTCAGGCAGGAAACCCTATATCATTTCAGACCAATAGTTGTCCAGTCTCTTCTTGAAAGCCTCCAGTGATGGAGCTCCCACAACTTCTGGAGGCAAGCCGTTCCACTGATTGATTGTTCTAACAGTCAGGAAATTTCTCCTTACTTCTAGGTTGCTTCTCTCCTTGATCAGTTTCCATCCGTTGCTTCTTGTCCTGCTTTCAGTTTCAGGTGCTTTGGAGGGTATGTTGATCCCCTCAGATGATCCTTGGGAGCCTTCCAACTCCACCATTCTATGCTTCCCCTGAAACCCGCCCCCAAATTATATCCAGGCAGTCAACAAGGGAGAACCCTTCATTTGAGTCAAGCCAAGTTCTCTGCAGGGTCTGCCAACTCTCAGCTACTCACCCAGCCGGCTGTCCACAAAAGGCTGGTTCAGACTTTCCACGTAGCCAACCTTCTTCCCAGAGAAGATGGCACTGGCAACAGCTTTCTGCTCCATCTGTTTGGGAGTAAAATAAGAACCTATGTCCTGCTTTATCCCCCTCAGGACACCTGGAAGACCCTCACATGAAACGGCAGGCTTCTGCATCAGATCATCTCGGAGCCAGCCCGGCCCCCCCCCCCCCCGGTCACCTGGGCCTTCTTCTCTGCGGTGATTCCACAACAATATTTCCGGACAAGATTCCTTTTGCAGATGGTCTTCAGAAGAGCAGAGGTCTGGGTGGTAGAAGGGGACAAGATGGACACGCGATGGACACTAGAATCAGCCACAGACCCCTGTGGACCTCCCAGGTTCTGTTCCTAGGGGAGCAGATGGTGCTCCAACTCACAATCCCCAGTTTTGTACAAGTCAAAAGTGGACATAAGTTTAGGAGACCTTCTCAATCTGACGACTCCTCAGCTAACCTCAGAAGAGCTGGTGAGACCCAGCATCCGTAGAGCGACACCCCCTCCCCCAGCAGCCTAGAGAGAGAACCCACAGCCAGACAGCAAAGCCAGAGGCTTCCTCCCTTGACTCTGCAGCAGACTGCCCCTGAACATGGAGGCTTCCCACAAGACCGTTCTCACTTGCTGCATGATCTCCGGAGGCTTAAGCCAGCTTTTGTCCAGGACGGTCTTTGGAATGTGATCCCTGAGTTTCATGAGGTAGGTGTACTGCACAACCTTCACAAAGTCCACGTTGTCGGCGTTCAGGGGCTCCCTGCGGTGGATGAAGCCTTTTAAGAACCTTCAGAAGGGAGAAAAGCAACATTCAGGACCATCCTTCATAGCGTCCCCAGGTGCCTTCCCAGGTGTAGACGTGTGTGTGTGTGTGTGTACAGACATCCGTGCAAGACACGGAATAACCAAATGAGCAGGGACCCCCTCTGATTTCTTCTCAGAGCCGAGAGGCAACGGAAAGGGAGGGATGGTCCCAGGCGGAGGAGGCAGGAAACTTACTTATGGATTGTCTCAACTGCCCACATTCTCTTCTTGGCCAGTCTGCGTGCCAGGACCCCCCTCCAGGCCGCCTCCAGCAGGATGGCTGCAAGACAGAAAGAGTTCCCCAGCTCAACCAGGAGAGCCTCCTCATTAGCAGACGAAGGGCAAGCAATGCAAGTTTTCACAAAGGGTCTCCAGGAACCGAGTTTAGAAACCAGCACTTGTAAAGTGTTCTGCTGAAGATAGTTTTCAGTTCCGGCCAACTGATCCTTACCGGCTTGTCTCATCTTCTGGAATTCTCGCTTCCCGAGGCAACCTCTGTATTTGGCTTGTATTCTGGAAACTGAAAGAGAGGGGGGGAAAGCATGTGCCCTGATGCCTTTTGCCAGGTGACAGTCACTTCTGTTTCTTTGGGGAGCCCTTGCTGACTTCTAGTGGGGAAAGGAGGCCCTTCTAAGCCAGACTGTATAACTCCGTTTTCTTGACCAGAAACATCACTTCTAACTGCAAATTCCAGGGACAAAACCTGGGACTTTCTAGCCTACAATACTCTTTGAAATTGAATCAAGAATTGTGATGCATCAACAGCGTTATGATGTTCTAATGGGACTGGAAGTAAGTAGCTCTTAGATATCTCTCCCATCAAAGCTACCTGGCTTCTTTAGTGAAGAGAAACCAGAGATTGAGCATAGGACCATCTTAATGCAAAGAAGACCACCCCAACATTAATCCTAAATAGACCTGAGTATTGGCTTGCAATGCTAAACCTGGAGGCTTCTCTTTGGCCAAAGCTGGGAAGGAAGATAAGGGCTGGACTAAATAGCCCAACAGGGATTTCATGCAGCCTTAGAACATTTGCACCAAGAAGTTGTATTTATGAGGTGGTCATCCAGGGCCTTCAGAGGATGACTTCCTCATAAAGACAATGTTCAGGTAGAAAAAGATCTTTCTGGGCGTGACCCAAAGAGGTCCAAGCACATACTCAGGAGGTGTTTTCTATATTCAAAGGCATCTTCAGTGGCAAACAGCGTTCTCGGGAAACGAATGAAGAGTTTGGTCCTGAATGAGACAGAAGCTGCATTTTAATGGTGAGCCGTGGGGAGCAACTGCATGAATCGGTCCCAAACACAGCAGGCATCTCCTCTACCTTCCCATCTTGTACTCTTCGGGCTTGTAGCCGATGTGATGGATGAGCTTCTCCACTCCCTTGGCTGCAGGGCCGCGCCACTGGGGCCAGGTATCCGGGCAGAGTGACTTGTACCTGGAATCAGTCAGGAGAAATGGATTCCAAACCGTGGAAGGGATCTGGGAGTCCCATAACTTTTTCTGACCAGCATAGAACTTAAGCTAACCTCTGCTTTCTCGATCCAGGGGTCCCACTCCCCAGAAATCATGATTATGGGCAAAGCTTGTTTAGAGGATGCGAATTCCAATTCCTCTCCATAAGCCCCACAGCAAAGGGACGGGCTGTACAACAACACAGCTGCACAGGTGACCTCGGTCTTCCTAACATGTTACTACACGAAGGGTGCCAGTCAGATATCCAATCTCCAGCAGAATGTTTTCGGGCTGGGGGGGGGGAACTAGATGGCCCTCCCTCTTGTGTTCCCAGTTCCTACTGAAGCCATGGCAATGAATGGGGTGGGGAAGTGGAGAGGAACCTCACCTTTGCAGGAAGTGCTCGTACTTCCGACGGTAAGCAAAGCCAGCTCGCCTCACCCGAAGGTGCTCCATTAAACCCAGGTATTTCACCTGGTGTTTTATCAAGGAGTCATCGAATTTGTCTGCACAACAAAAGGGCACCCCTTTCAGGGCACTCGCACTCTTCTGCCACCCCTTAATGGTTAAAACCTACAGGTTTCCCAGGGTCCAAAGTCTACTGCCCAAATGCTCCAAAACATTTGGCTGCGGAAGAGCTCCCAAGGGGGATGAATCTCCGCATCCATCTGCCACCACCCAAGCATGTCTCCTCCCTGTGGCCTGAGATGGGAAGAAGCCTGTGGCTTCTCCAGCACTTCCTTAGGTTTTAAAGTCCACAAATTCTGATTTCTCTAGGGGGATGAGAAATGCTAGCTGCTGCTTTCAGGGCAGCCCAGATTTTAGGTTGCCCTCAAAAGGCCTTTTGGGCCGAGGACAGATCAATGAAACCACAGGTGGAAAGTCATGCAGCCCCCCCACCCCCACTTCCCAGCCCAGAGGTCTCCATACCAGGTTCTTTGTCCCCATTGGGTTTAATGCACCGGATGTAGGAGGGCTCCTTGGACATCAGGATGTCTATCAAACTGGACAGGCTGGTTTTGAACTGAGCTGCAACCTGGGCACGCCAGAAGACCTCAGTCACAAGCATGGAAGGAATGGGACGCCCATCCTGCAGCTACAAGCTTACCCCAAGCAGTTAAATGTGAGCCTCAATTATGTGAAAATGAGTGTGCGTTGTGTGCACTCTGGACACAGTGCGCTAAAGACCACTGCAAGCCCCGTTTCCATGGGCACTTTGTCCCAGATTGTTAATCGTGAGCGAGGAATGCAATCTTCCAGCTGAAGAAATTTCTCCTTCGCTAAAAGACACTCCCCCAATTCTACGAAGTGCCAATCTATTGCTTGGCTCTGAGCTAAAATACTTCAAGAGCTCCTCTCATCGTCCAAGGAAAGCACTCACCGTCTCGGGCCTTCTCCGGTTGTGTAACTCCGATGAGCGGAAGCATTCTTTCAAGATACCATTTTTGGAATTGCACAGCACCTTGAAACAGGTTAAAGCATGAGGCGGTCACAGAAGTCGTAACACCCATTCCTTTCCATTTTGAAATTCAGCCACTCTAAGAATTCCTGCAACTCTTCCTTCCTTCGCGTCTTTTCTACTTCTATTTCCATCTCTTAACTACAAGGCAGGAGAGAAGTCCACCTCAATGGATCAAAAAATATTCTTACCTCTTTGAGGTTCCGGTAAAGCAGATCATTATTTTTCTCCAAAAATCCTAAAGACGGCAGGAAATGAAGTTAAAGCAATGCTAATAAAATTAGGAAAGTGGAAGAGAAAGTCTTCCTGGAAATGAAGCCAGGATGATCTTAGCAAAGCCTCTGCTGGCTTAAACCAGTGTTTCTGAATCTTGGCAACTTTAAGATATCTGGACTTCAGCTGCCCGAATCCCCCATGCTGGCTGGGGAATTCTGGGAGTTGAAGTCCACTCGCCTTAAAGTTGCCAAGGTTGGGAAACACAGTCTGAACAATTAAAATCTTGGGATTACAGTACTCATCAATGTCAGACTCTTTTGCCAGGAGGTTTTTTTGAGAAGAGACACAGAAAGAGAAACTTCACCAGCCCTCTCCAACTTGGTGCCAACTATCCTGCACAACCACTGGGGAGTCCACTCACTGGGAATGATGGGCTATAATTTAATGGGCTTGAATCAGCCATGTCAAATTGAAGGGCACACAGAGAAACCAGGAGTTATAATTGGTGCCCAGAAGGCTTTGAAGTGAGATCACCACAGACATATTTTCCAAACTATTGAATTCAATGGGAGTTGGAGGAGAACTCTTGCCAAGGTAAGTTGCTTCAGAAAGCAAAATGTTCCTGGTCTTGAATTCTAGAAAGGAGGTGCTTCCAATCGGTCTGATGCCTCCTTGGGTTTTTTGTTTTGTTTTGTTTTTTTTCTGAAGCAGGAATCATTCTTGTGAGCTTCAAGCAAGGAGGGAGGGAACCAGCCTAGATTAAGTCCCTTCCAAGCCGGTTCCCACGAAGGCCTCCCTTTCTTACCCACTGTGCAGTAGGTCACTTCTCCCGCGTAGTGAAGCAAGCGGAAGTCCACCCAGTCAATGGACTTCCGGGTTTTCAGGTCTGCAAGCTTTCGACTGCAGAGAGAAAGAGAAAAAAGAGAGGGAATTTCCCAGTTCAGAAAGGATTCCACTGGCAGCTGGGCCAGGATCAAACCCAGAAGCAAGGATGGTGGGGCTGAACTAGTCTGCTCCAAGAAGGGCCAAGGTGAACGGCCCTTGGGAGATAACCCCATCCCCTCTAGCAAGAAGGGCACGGCACTTACGTCACAAAATGGGCATGGTCTCCTACTTTCTCCTCCAGTTTTTCCAAGAAACTCAGGTCAGTGGCTTCACCGGGCCGCAAGCATTCTTCATCCTTAAACAAGAAAGACAAAAGACCATTGGTGGCTCCCCCACATGAGCAATAAATAGTGTATTAGGCTTAAGGTAAGGTGTGAACCAGGCTATTCTAACTTGTTCAATGAAGCCTGCTGAAAAATCCTGGTCAATGGTTATGTGTGGGGCACAGCCAATGTGTCTGGTTCTTGAATCTAAACCAGATGTGTTGGGTTTATATTTACAGCTGCCAGCCAGCACACCTGGAGGTCTCCTGATCCAGAAAAATGGACGCTGGGAGCATCTCTAAAGAGCCGAGGTGGCGCTAAAGAGCCTAGGTGGCGCAGTGGTTAGAGTGCAGTACTGCAGGCTACTTCAGCTGACTGCTAGCTGCAGTTCCGCAGTTCAAATCTCACCGGCTCAAGGTTGACTCAGCCTTCCATCCTTCCGAGGTGGGTAAAATGAGGACCCAGATTGTTGGGGGCAATATGCTGACTCTGTGAACCGCTTAGAGAGGGCTGGAAAGCACTGTAAAGCGGTATATAAGTCTAAGTGCTATTGCTAAGTGCTATTGCTATCTCCAAACAGCAAAGAAAATTCTTTCAAAGTGTTCCTCATTCCCAGGTCAGCCCCGGGTCCTATAAAACCACCCTGTGGTCCACTTTCCCTTCTCTGCCACTACACTACAAAAACAGAACTGTAGTTTTGTGAGAAGGTCAATAACTCTTTGATAGAATCCCCTAGCTATTTTAAAACTTTTCAGTCCCCAAAATTCCTTTAGAGGGCAACCTTGTTTGGAACCAGTCATATTGGCAGTGGGTAAACTTACTCAAAAATCAATGTTTTCTTACCAGTATGGAAATGATGCCTTTGTGCTTTTCCTCCACGAGGTCACATATGATCTTGTTATTAAAATATGGAACCGGTTCCCACTACAATTAGGAGCAAAACATAGGAGGTCAAGGCACAGCACGGCCATATTCGGCCAAGTAGAATTCTACTTAAAACAGCAAGTCCATCTCCACCGGCCTCTGGAATCAGAGATTTAGATGAACTCTAGGAAGAAGTCTTAAAAGTTTGGGGAAAAGCACAATTGTCCACAATTTGGGTTCAGAATGCATATATATATATTTTCTTCACATCAAGGATCCTGGTTTGGTCAAATTTGGCAGGATTTTGTTAAGACCTGCTTGACCTGACTCAGTGGTTGGATAAAATGAGTAAATTTATGCACGGTGTAAAAAAAGGTGCTTCTCCCCAACCATTTTTGCTCTGCAAAAGATTGTTGTCTTCTCCAATCCTTGGAGCATTTAAATTCCAACTGGAGAAACAGGGGCGCCCCACCCATACCCCCACCCCCAGGTAGCCTCCTGGATGGTTTGACAACTGCAGCTTCTATTTTGTCTCTTCCTGCGCCTCTTTTCGGCCCTGGGGCTGCCAAGCCTAGTCTTGCTTTGGGAGGCTGGGAGTGGGGGGGGGGAGAGAAGGTTTAAGGGGAAGAAGGGGAAGCAAGAAGCAAGAGGAGCCACCTCAATGCCTTCCAGCTCATATTCCTCTTGTTCTGCCTTCAAGGTCATCTCGATCAGCAGCTGGTGGAGTTTCTCGTTGCAATAGTTGATACAAAACTGTTCAAAACTTGAACACACGGGGGGGGGGGGGAGAAAATAACAAAAACCACCAAGACATTTTAAAGCAGGCATGGTGGAGTTTCTCGTTGCAATAGTTGATACAAAACTGTTCAAAACTTGAACACACGGGGGGGGGGGGGAGAAAATAACAAAAACCACAAAGTCATTTTAAAGCAGTCATGTTCTAGAAGTGTTTCTGGACGGAACCACTTTTACCACCCCACAATTAGAGGAAGGGAGATTGTATGATGATTGCCCCCCCTTGCTCTTCCTCCAAATTCCGTGTTCTTGTATCTCTTTAGTTTATCTCATTTTGTAATGCATAAAACATTTTAAAATGTGGTTTGATTTAGGGTGAATGGAGACTTACCTGTTTGTCTCGAAGACTTCGAAGCCATAAATATCCAGTAGCCCAATCACGGTTTTCCTGCTGAAGTCCTACCATACAAAGACAAGCAATGGGGCTTCCAATAGGAAAGTCCTTTGAGTGTCTGTGCACAAATTGGACACGAGGCGCACAACCCCCAAGCAACCCCAGTTAGCTGTCAGCCTTCCCAAGCCCCAGGGGAATGGAAAAGATGCGCCATTTATACAAGTAATCATTACTAACAGCAATGAAGGACCAACCCTGTTTGCTAAAGAACTGTTGATTTTGTTGACCAGCCAAGCAAACGTCCGCCCGTATATTGCTTTCGCCACTGCATCACGAGCGTAAAATGCCAGGTCCACATCTAGCGGGCTTAAAACCTTCAGGGAGGAAGAAAATCACAGCGGGTATACACGGGAGCAGATCTGCCATATTATTTTCTTGCAAAGGAGCAGGGAGAATGAGTGGTACCTCTTCAAACCGAGCCTCGATTTTCCTGTGGGTTAGAGATTCTTGAAGGATGGACAGGTGGACGCCCAAAAGCTAGAGAGAGAGGAGGGAAAAAGACAACAGCCGATAACGCTAGAGATGTGTGCCCAACTCTCTATCAGTGGCTGCAGTTCAAAACCTCGGGGAGAAAGGGGACGCTTTCACATGCGATGTGTACCCCATGCTCAAAACTACTCCTATGATGGTGCATTCACACCAGAGTATATGGAAGCAGTGCATGGAATTGTAGTTGAATTTCAACAGGGCGAAAAGTTTGCCCGTAAAGGCTCTGCTCTATATGCCAGTGGCCAGGGTGGGACACCATGTGCTTTGGACCCTGGGCTGGCCTCCTCCAAATTAATTCAGAGTCACTGACGCGCCCAGCTGGCACCTTGGAGATCCAGTGGAGTTGAGTGCCATTGGTGATGATGGCGTGGCCATTGTTGTCTTCTTCAAACTGGATGTTGCCCAGATGCAGGACACTCGCAATTATCCCCAAGAGATTCTGAGAATGAAGACAAAGAACGCGGTCAGATCCAGCGTAACTCGCCCTCGTCACTAAGGGGGAAAGGGTTGTTTTAAATAGATATAACACTCTCCTTCCCTCTCTGCCCCCTCCTAAGGTTCCTACCTCAATATCTCTTGGGGCAAAGTCAATGACCACGAAGGCTTTCTGGACTGTTCTCCAATCGCTTTTGTCATTAATGGAGGACACTTTGGCACAGCCTCCCTACAGCGGAAGAGAGAAACAGCATGGAGCTTTTTGTAAAGTCAGGGTGACGCAGGAGACACCTGGAAATTAGTGTCTTTGGACAAAAAGCCGCACCACCCGACCTGCACCAGGTAGGAGTACTTCTGAGGGCTGCGTCCCAGGCCCAGGCCCTCCAGCAGCTCCTCCTCTCCCCCCTCCAGCAGCTGGTAGAAGACGTGGAAGTTGCGTTCCCCGGGGTTCTGGTGCACCACGCGGGATTTCTCAATCAGGTAGCTCAGGATGTGCCCACCGACAGGAGCGCCCTGGGAAGGGTAGAGAACCAAAGAAGCAGAGCTCCTGTGCCACAGGCAGCAAGGGAACAAAGCTGGCACCCCTCACACACCCCAGCTGAGGGGCCCCCTGTGCATCCAGCTCCTCAGGGGGAGGGGTCTGGCTGGGGAACCCCATTTCTCAAGACCCTGATGAGGAAACTTGTAATCGTGAAACCCAGAGCTGAGACTGTCAGATTGGGTGGATGAAAAGAGATGCATTCCCCCCCCTGCCCCCCAGTGTGAAAGGACACTGCTGGGTGAGCCTGAGAGCTCTTCTCGGTCCCAACCTGGCCTACTTTGCAGGGGCATTGGGAAGATAAAAGCTAAGGAAGGCATGAGTATCACACTTTTTTTTTCTGATTAAAAAAAAAAAAGAATATAACCTCTAATAATAAATAAAAGATTCTACAAGGTGGCTACATTTCATTATTCCGGATTAAAGAGTTAAAAATGCAAGGTATTTTTTTAACCCCAAATATTTTAAAAGCTGTACCTTAAAATCAAACTGGATATCCATGTACTTCCCAAACCTACTTGAATTGTCGTTCCGTAACGTTTTGGCATTTCCAAAGGCCTGTGGGAGAAACAGAGTTGGGGAATTGAAGAGAGGCTGGGACTTCCTTTCCTCTCCTCTCTGCTTCATGCCCAGCAGATGGCCTTCAGGGGAAGTCCCTCCACCATCGGGACCAGCAACCTGGATCCCTAGGGTGGTACCTCCAGGACGGGATTGGAGAGGAGCAAGCGATCGCGAACAATCTGCAGCTGCTCAGTGGTAGGGCAGGTCATGGCGAAGAACTGCAGGATCTTCTTCGAGGCTTCAGTCTTCCCGGCTCCACTTTCTCCGGAGATCAAGATGAAGTGGTTGTTGTACTCGGTGCACATGACTCGGTAGGCGTTGTCAGCAATGGCGTAGCTGGAGAAGACGCACGGAGGACAGAGTGAGAACTTCCCCAGGGGGTAAGGATAACGCAATGGGGCATTTTCCAGGTGGGGCTTCAACTCCCATAATCCCCAACCAGCACTGGGACTACCTCCTGTGTATAATTATTATTATTTGGGGGGGGGGCTGTCTTTTTGTATTTTAATTCCCCTTAAGTTTGGATGGCTGGATTGATACGAGCTGAGGATCCCATCTGGGCCCAAGGAAGGCCACAGAGCAGGGAATGGCTTGGCATCTTTGCTCACATGTGCGGTGGCAGCTCAAAGAAGTTGACCCCTTTGTATTGCTCCATCTGCTTAATTGTATAGATGTCCAACTCTTTGTAGGGATTCACAGACACCAGAAGAGTCCCGATGTAGGTCTAGAAGGGAAAAGCAAGAAGAATTCAGGCAGGCAATCAGCAGACTCACGACGGCTTGCGAGATCCTCAGAACAAAAGGGGAGGTGGCATTGTCACCATCCAATGCCAACCCAGATTGGCACTCCTCACTCCCAAGAACCTATCTGGAGGGCCTGAGAGCCCCACAGAGAGGTGCCCTTTCAGAGCCAGCCCCGTCATCAGGAAGAGGGAGGCCACCCCTCAGATAGACGATGCTGAGAGGTGATGAGCAGCAGCAAGGAATAGAGGGCGGAGGTCTGAGTGTGCCAGACTAACTCGCTGCTCTGGGACCAGAGTTGCCACCTCTACCATCCCCACTTCCTACTCCAGGGCCAGAGGGAGAGATGAAGCTGTTGCTGGTTGGGCACACCAGCCGTCCATCAAAGAGAGGGCCACAGCCTCCCATTTTCTCACATCCCTCGCAGACTTGTCTTCTGGCTCTTAAATTCTCCCTTGAACCCTCAAGAGGTAGCAGCCCATTCGATTCAGTCCAACGCTTCTGGTCTAATATTATTTTAGCACCCTCTTTCCATCCCCGTCTCCAAGACAAGCAGCATCCCTGTTCCAAATGGACCAGCAGTTTAATGTTTAATTACGTAGATGAGGTTCTCCCGGTATCGCTTGCGCAGGTTGTCCAAGAAAGCCGATTCGCTCGTGTGAGAGTCGAGCAGGACAAAATCTTGAACTCCGACTCTGTCGCGGGCGATCAGAGCCCCTTCCATGTTCAGCTGGTGGGGCTTCTTCCACACCGCCTCCTTCTGCAAGCCCACAAGAAAACGACCCGATTAGGGGGATAAGTCAGCAGGCTTTCCTTCTGGTCTTGGGAATGTGCACCTAAGTCAGGGGTCCCCAAACTTGGCAACTTTAAGACTTGTGGACTTCAACTCCCAGAATTCTCCATACTATGTTGGCTGGAGAATTCTGGGAGTTGAAGTCCACAAGTCTTAAAGTTGCCAAGTTTGGGGACCCCTGACCTAAGTGATGGGGAGGCAATCTTTTTCTTTTAAGATAACCAGAAAGCAGAAACCTTGGCAAGCTATGCACTGGAATGTCTTTCAAAGTTTCCCAGGCTGCAAAATTGGAGAGTGATTTATTCTAATAAATGTAGCCAAGTTGGCACATCGAGTAACTTCACAAAAACAAGGGGACAAAAATCTATGACATTCTCTCTGTGGATACATTGAGTTGGGGTTTTTTTTTCTTTTTCTTTTTCCTGAAGCCAAGAAATTCTGTTGCAATATTTTCATGCATGCTGGATACAAAGTGCCAGCTGCAGTCTTAGAATTGTGCTGCCGTCCCTTCTAACTGAAGTCCAAGAACTAATATTTGGACCCTCCCTCTCAGGAGACGCAGCACCCCGGTATCATGTAGCTGGACCTGGGCTGAAGCCTGGCCTGGCTCCTTGCCCTGCCTGAGACAGAAGCAGCTCTTCGCTCTCCTTTGCTGGAGCAGATAAAGATCAGATCCTGGCTCTCTCTCTCTTTCGTGATACCAAATTACCGAATCTGCAACCCAGAGACTGATTTGCGAGGTCAAAGTTTTCCTTGTGGAAAAGGCTTTGCTATTATTGGTGGTCTCTGAGCTTGGTTGTTTTCTTGCAGGCGTTTCATGACCCAACCAGGTAACAAGTGCTGGAAGGGAGTGGTAGAGGAAGAGGAGGAGGAGAAGGAGGAGGAGGAGGAGGAGGAGGAGGAGGAGGAGGAGGAAATGAAGGAGACTCCAAAAGGCTGGAAAAATCCTCTTAACAGTTGTGCTCCTGGCACAACCTTTCTCCCCATCGGGGATGCCCGGCACCTTCTCCTCCTCCCCCCCCGCCCCCCCCTGGTTTCGGGTCTTGTGCTTCGCCTCTGCTGATTTCACAAAGGAAGCCTTTGTGAGTTTTGCCGGCTGGGACTTAAACCTATTATGGCAGGATTGGCCCTGCCTGGAGGACCGTTCCGAAACGTGAGAATATTTCCCATCATTCTCCCAGCCTGTAACCTGCCAAAGTTTTGAGGAGGCTTGTTCTGAAATAGCTACGCTTGGCTATCTTCTCAGGCTTGGTCAAGAGAGCCACCTCTGGCTGAGCAGCTGTTTTCCCCTGATGGACAAGAACAACTTAAGCGCATAGAGGGAGACATGAAATGCCCCATTTAAGAGAACCGGGCTCCCCATTTCCCACTGGAACTTTGCAGCTCCCCCCCCCATTGTCCCACTTTCCTCTGGGAGGGGCTTAGAGTCAACTCGACATTCCAGTCTAGGGAAAACTTGGCCACCATCCAACTTTTCCACGTCTCTCTTGTGGTGAGAGACAACAAAAAAGAAAACACCCCCCCCCCCGCTTGGCCCAACATTGCACGATGTGGGAATGAAATAAACTGCAGCTTTTATATCAGGAAAAATCAATGAAGCATCGATATACATGCACAGAGTGAATATCCATTGCGGTGTGGTGAAGCCCTCTGCAATTCCAAGGCATAACTCCATTAGCCAGCTAAGAGATATGGTTCTGCCACTATGACAGATTCGAGCCTCTTAAAGAGTTTTCTTCTTAGGAATTAACTGCTGCTTTCTTCTTTTGCACGGCAGAGAAAATGCTTACGATGGAAAAGGTGCAAATTAAAATGAAACCTTGAATCCCATTCCAGGGAATCTTAGGAGGTCTGGCTTAACATTCCACCGGCCATAACATGCCCCGGATCACAGCCAGGGACAAGAAGAAACCCAGGTTCATTGATGTGGCTATATTGAGCGATCTTAGGATTGAGGAAAAACTATTGGAAAAAAAGATGAACCACGGGGATCAAAGTTGCACCCTTATACCAAATCGTGATTGGAGCAATACTTAAAGGACTCCCTCAATATATGGAAATTCAGAATTTATTGGACCTGAACACCTTAATTTTACAAACAAAACCTCAACACCTTGCTAGGAACTACCTATATTCTCAGGGGCTACCTTATTAATCCTTAAATTTTCAGGCTCCTACCAGACTGTGAAATTGCAGATGACCCATCATAACAATCACCACGACCACCACATCATCATCAACAACAACAACAACAATAATAATAGCCTTACCTTTCCTGACACCAGAGAGAGAAAGAGAGAATGAATAAGCAGTCTTGAAAACCCAGGAGCTGCTTGGGGATTAGATTCCCCCAACCTGGTTCTTTCCCCCCAACCCCTCCCTCCTGAGGCTCCTCTTTCCACTTGAGGAAGTTCTCCTCCGTTGCCCTGAAGCCCCTCGGAACGTTCCGTTCTCACTTCATCTCACTTCCAACTGTAACTCGCGTCTCGTTTCCACCTCTTTGGCAGGGAGAAAGGAGCCCAAGCAAAAAAAAAAAAAAAAGATATCTTGGCCACGCAAGGCAGCATTGTTCAAATGACCCCTGTCCTCTCCTCCCCCAGCCAGAGAGAGAGAAAGAGAGAGAGATAGTGGCTGAATCGTCCTCTGATGTAACAGCAAGGAGATATTTGACAGAGGAGAGGAGAGGAGAGGAGAGGAGAGGAGAGGAGAGGAGAGGAGAGGAGAGGAGAGGAGAGGAGAGGAGAGGAGAGGAGAGGAGAGGGGAGGGAAGGAGGGAAGAGGG
>QLTV01003457.1:677268-692238 GCA_003457575.1 Thermophis baileyi
GTGTGCTGGAAGGCAGGAAGGAAGGAAGGAAGGAAGGAAGGAAGGAAGGAAGGAAAAAAAGTTCTCCTTGCAGGGCCACCAATTTTGGTACCTAACAGTCTTAGATTCATCATCTAAATTCACCCTGCCACCCCCAATCAGAAGGTGCCTGGTAGCAACCACTGGGTCACTCAGCTCTTTCCTCCTACTGTAACAGGCCAATGTTAGAAGTCCTCTCTTATCCTCATACAGGAAGTTGTTGGGCTTGGATGTTTTGCAGGCCTTACTAAGGACATCAACTGAAGTTTGAAAGCTCTGCTTAAATTATGCTCTGCTACCTCTTGGGTAACATTTCAGCAGGTGGAAATCCGAAGGACGGCTAATTCCAAGACAATTGCTCCAGCGGAGCTGGGCACCCAACAGTATTTTCTCTCTGGCCCTGCAGTCAAACTCGGCATTTCTCAACTTTTTAAGGCGGGCGGGCGTCGACTTCCAGCGTTCCCCAGCAAGCGGGTGGGAATTGAAGTCCACCTATCTAAAAAAAAAATGGCCAGGGTTGAGAAACGTTAGCCTAACCCCATA
The DNA here is from genome assembly GCA_003457575.1 of Thermophis baileyi. Lineage (NCBI taxonomy): Eukaryota > Metazoa > Chordata > Lepidosauria > Squamata > Dipsadidae > Thermophis > Thermophis baileyi. The sequence goes on from QLTV01003457.1 coordinate 677,830, forward strand.
AATTGAGTGAAAGACCCCCAACCCTGGCACTGTCAGGGCTGATGGAGCAGGGCTTTATCAGGAAGAGCTCATCCATGGCTGCAGAGCGAAAGTGAGTGCCCGCTCATCCACCCGTTCACGATGAAAGAAATGGCAGGTGACAGGCAGGTGCCTAAATACCAGTGTGTTTTCCTAACGTGGAAAGATGGGGAAACAGGCGAGCTGGGTCGGTCTTATGTCCTACAGTCATTTGGAACCACCACGGAGAAAACCTCCAGAAAGCAAGAGGCTGATCATGGAGAGAAGGAAGCCCATCTGACAGGTCAGCACAGCCATGCTCAGTGTGTGTCTCATTTCCTCCATGCCCCGGCCAGGAGACGCCTGTTGCACGGATGCTGGGAAGGCCAAATGCGCCTTGCTAGCTCCGTCTCCACAAACCAGAAGCCCCCTTTCTCCACAAGAGGTCACCCTAAGCCCCTTCTCAAGTCAAGCATGGACATTTCTGCTCCTTCTCAGCCCATCAAAGAACATAAAAAGCTGCTGCCTTCAGAATTGGATGGATTGTTCATCTAAGCTGCTTCTGGAGCTTCACACAGCTGGAGGGCATCATGCTGGGAAAGGTTCTACAAAATCTAAGTGTCGTTAGCCCCCACCCCCTCCGGGCTACAAAAGTTTGGACAACCAAGAAAGACAACGCCAGTCCTTTGCTGCCACCTGAGCATCTGTTCAGGTCTGGCCAGTTCCTATGAGTTTGTACTGCTACAATACTGTATCCCACCTATTGGAGACGTGCTAAAAAGTTCACACACAAAGAGAACCTCAAGGGGAGGAAAGGAAAACAGTTGTGAAAGTGTAAGTGTGGCGTGAAGAAGGTCCATAATTAGCCCATGGTTTGAATAAACCACAATTTGAACCAAGTCCGCAGCAAACAACCACATTATGGCTTATGAATATTTTGAATGTTATTCATAGACTTATGACAGGAATATATTCATCAATATGAGTAGGTGAGCCTACAATGTGCAGCTTTTTCTGTAGCAATTTGGGGAGGGGGCTGCTCTCCTCCTCCTCCCGCCTTTGACTCTCCTAGCCATTCAACTTCGGGTGCTGCAGTTAATTCCCTCCACTGTAAACATTACATCAGAGGGTCCAAGACCATCTGCCCAGGATTTGCTTTGTCACACAGGCCCCCAGAGAAACCCACCCGCAGCCTGGAAGTGACCTACATTGCCTGCCGGTCTCCCAAGTTTTCTCCACATTTTCTTCCCTCTGTTTAATTCTGCTCTCAAGGCAAAAGTGCAAAGCCTTCCCTTCCCCGCTTCATTTGCCTTTCCTCTAAGCCATCTACTACCGGGGGCTTTTGCAAAAGTGTGAATTCTAGAATCACTTCACCACATCAAAATTGCAAGAAAGAAAGAAAGAAAGAAAAACTTGAGGTCTGGGAACTAGCATCCGCTATTCCTATATGAATCAAGAATCTATCTGGCTGAACGATGCTGCATTCATCTATGGGGTTTTTCATTAGTATTTTTTATTTCATATTAATAAAAGCTTTCACATTACCAAAGGGTAATGTGCATTTGATAATTTGCTTTGCTGCTTGGGAAAAGAATATCAACGATGAATCCTAGAAAGAAGAATATCTTAAATGTGTTTGCATCCCACACAGCTTTTTCCAAACTTTAGCCTCGTTTCTTTCTGAAGCCACAGAAAATGCAGATTTTGAGGCTGAGCGGTGGGCAAGAAACGCCCGGCAATTTCGACAGTTCCTCGCCTGTAATTTTGGCACAGCCTTAATCAAAAGAGCCATCGACAATCCCTGCGGGGTCAAAGGGGAGTTGTGCCTCACCCTCCAAAATCAAAAGCAGAAGTGGGGGGGAAAAAGCCCTCTGATGTTCAAACATTTCTTCTAACCCCTAAAACTTCTAACCCTTCCACGGGCTTCAGGGCTGCCATCTTGAAAGCCCTTCGCGGGCCCTTTTCACTGCCGTCAGGAGACGGGCCAGAAAGAGCTTAGGGCTAATCCCCTGAGAATCAAAACCCCTTCACAAGGAAAAGAAACTAAAGCCTTTTTCCCAAAGTGCTTGTGAAGGACAACATTTTTGTACCCATCGCATAAAACGTTTTAATACGCTACAATCCTTTACACCGATATGCCTCCATTTCCTTTCAATAATTATTCATTAGAAAACATTTAACGTCACTGCAGATTTCACACTGGGCACTCCGGGCACAAAAGCCCGGCCGAGGACCCTTTTAGAGCGCGGCCTGGGCTAATCTGAGAAACGGTGGGGAGGGGGAGGGCCGGGCGGGACACAACAGCCCCGATAAATGGGGCGGCTAACGGTCAGGGCTCCCCTGCCTCCCTTGGCGCATTTCAGGTTGATGACAGCAACAATGGAGATCTGTTCCTGGCCATTCCTCCTCCTGGGCAGGTCCAGGCCGGCTCGGCCAGGCCAGCTCTGACCTGGAGACCAGGATCTCCTTGTGTCCCACCTGCCAGAGAACAGCCCCAGACCCCAGACCCCACTCGTTCTCCTGCTCTAGAAGGCAGGTCAAGAACATCGCTTAAAAGAAGGGAAGAAGGAAGCCGTCAATCCTGGGTCAAGATGAGCAGCCCAAATCGGTGGGTTGGGGATCCCCAGGGCTGAGCCCCAGCCTGGAGGGAAGGCAAGGCTCCTGGCCCAGCCTCCTCCTCCGCTCAGGGTGTGGCAAAAATGTTCACCACACTGGAGCAGGGCTGAAAACAGAGCCTAAGGGCATCCAAGTGGCCCCAAGGCCTACTTGGGAAAGCAAAAGGACCAATTTTATTTATCCCTGGGTGTTTTTTTTTTTTTAATCATGGGAAAAGCAGGGCAAATGGGACAGACTGATTCCTGATTTTTGGCAGAGGGGCGGATGGACAGAGTTTTCCTTTTCTTTCCGATCCTGGCTGCCTTAAAATGCTGCTCTGCCAGCCGCAGCCCCAGCCTTTTCCCTGCTCCCCTTGTCAAAACATTTCAGGAGGTTAATGATCCAAGCCAGGGTACAGCACCTCCGATTCCTTTTCATAGGCCAATAAACAACTACACACTGTCCTGGCAAAACAGGCCCCTTTGCAGCCTCTCATCAAAACTGAAATACGGCTACACTCTAGAAAGCAAACACTGCAGGGATTCAATTTATGGCAACCAATTTTAACATGTCTCCTCCCCCCCACCCCAACTTTGCTATTTAGGGAGAGGACTGGAGGGGTTGAGGGGGGACCTCTAGAGTGGCACCTTGCCTCCAGAGCATCCTTCCATTGGATAGGCAAATACCTCTCTTTCGCTGGCTGTTAAATAGACAGCCATTATTGTTTTATTTACCTCCGATGCAAATTACATTGTGACATTGTTGTACTAATTGGTTTATGAGCTACTTGTTCCCAGACTGAAAGAAAAAGCAAAGCTCCCTCTAAGAGCACCCTCTTTCTGGTGTTCATGGGGGTCTCTGACTTCTAAGAGGGAGAAAGTTCTGGCAACTTTCCCAGCGAGCCTTGCATGAGAGAGGGCTGTTGCAATCTGCCCAGAGTCACTGTGGGCAACATTGAAATAACAATAAGGGACTGCTTATTTAGGACTGCTACAGTTGTGCTGTCAGTTGCCACAAAGTGTCTCTGTGGTTTGTTTTCTAAATCTACACATCTTTTAACACTTTGTTGCAATATGACCTTAATTTAATTGGGTATCATTTTGCAAACCTGACTAGCTGAAAAATCAGGAGAATCCTTCAAAATAAGCAAACAAACAGCAGACATCAGGAATGGACGCCTCCCTTCAGAAATTATATTTTCACACACCCCTGTGTGTGAAAGCATCAGGCCAGCTGTACATATGGGGGGGGGGGAGCGAATGGGGCAGCAATTCTCTGTGATCCAGGCAACAGGTGAGCCTGGCCTGTTGCTCACCTTCCTGCTTCACAGCCATCTCGGTCTGCAGAATTGGTGAAAACAGCAGCAAAACCCCCAAAGCCAGCCAGCCAGTTTCACCTGTTCCAGGTTCCTCCTGCGCCTTCTTCAGCATTTAACTGCACTCCAAGTTCATTTAGCAGAGCATAAAAGAACATTCAAGCTCCACAACTGAAGCACTTTTGCACTCTTCTCCCCTTGTTTCCTCCGTGGAGGATTCCCAGAGATCCCCGTGTTTTTAACCCTACAAAAGCCAAAGGGTTTATAGAGTGAGAAGCAAGCCGTTCCCTTCTGAAACTGCCCCAAAGGCCCCTAGAAAGCACTTACCGCCAGCAGCCCCTCCATTCTGGTGCACAGACCATCACCGGCCCTCCCCCATCTAGACAGCCAGGGGTGATGTGGGGAAGGTCCCTTTTATGGCTTGCAGTGGTGCAGCTGTTTCTCTTTGGCTTGAGGGAAAGCGGTAATTGCTCAAAGGAAGTTTGAGATCCTACAGCAGCAGCGATCCTGATCATTCCCAAGGCCTAAACCGAAGGGAGAAGCCAGCAGCAGCCACAGCAAAGCCGCACCAGGACCTCCGAGGCTCGTCTGCCAAAGGTGGCCTCGACCTCAGCGGGACCTCATACCAGTCACCCCGTTCAGCATTCGGGGCCCTACACAGCTTTTTTCATGGAGGGCAAATACAGAACTGTAGAAAGTCGATTGTGCTAGTCTCGAGCAACACACAACAATCGAGGGTCAGAGGGCCTCTGACTAATTTATTTCAACATGAATATCTCCAAATCTGCTTCCCAACTCGGCAGCCTCGCGTTATCCCAACTTGGAGGAGACTGAAGTTTCATCCACTCTCACCAAAATGTCACCCATATGGTTCCCCCACATCGTTCCCCCCACCCCATTTTCAGTAGCAGACAAACCCTTAACAGGTGAAGAGCCAAACAGGTAAAGCCCCCCAGCTCTGAAGGAAGAGTTCAATTGCTCCGGCAGGAACTTTGTTTTGGCTAACATTGTCCAAGTTGCAGAGAGCGCCGCCGCTTCCTCGCTTCCCCTAACACTCCCTTCCCCTAACACTCTCCCCCCCACCCCCCCACCCTGGCCATGCCTTGCTTAACAAATAAATAAACGAATGAACAGATTCTGTTCTGGGCTGCTTCACAGCTGACTGCATTGGGAAATTAGATTTTTATAAGGTCCTCACTGGAAAGAAAAACGAAACAGCAAATAAATGACCTGACCCTTCTTTAAATTTACTGCCGTGTCATCTCTGACTTCCAGTTCAGCATAATTACAAATCCTGTTTGGTAATCAGAATCTCAAGCGGCTTCACCAGTTTCAACCCAGGACAAGGTTCAGGCCAGCATCCAAACCTATTGGATTCACGCTCCACAGCGAATCCTTTTGCCTGGTTGAAAGCAAAGCCGTCTTTCCCAGCTAAACCTTTGATTATAATGAAGGATTGGTCTGCAACTATTTTTGCCCTCGGCCAGATATTGCTGGCACAAAAAAAAGCCACAAGACAACAAACTCCTTTCCCTTTGAGGACAACCGTCCATGGGGGTGGGAGAGAAAAGGGCCATTTGTAGCAAGTCTTTCCTTTTGCTGTCTCCTATTCCAGAATACGGCTTTAGGGCTTTGTACATGCTAGCACAATTTTTTAAAGAAGTGCTGTGTTACACACACCCTTGACAACGGAGGACCCATCCGTTGAACTGAAGTCTTGAATGCTCCCCTCTTCCAATTTTCCCTCCTTCTCCCCCACTGTGAAAGCGGTGCTGTTTAAACTTGGCCACTTTAAGATGTGAGGACTTCAGTTCCCGAGAGTTGAAGTCCACACATCTTAAAGTGGCCAAGTTTGAAAACATGGCGTTAGAGTAACACAATGCAGTCTTTATGGGGCTAGAAACAGATCCACCTCAACCACGTTGCTCATCCAGGCCAAGGTTGCTTGGCTTGGGTAGAGTTGGTCCCCTGAGGAACAGAACTAGCCCGTCTCTTTATGGACGTGTCCCACAGCAGCCGCTTACAGCCCGAAGTGGGGTGGGTGGCAACGTTCCCTCTAACAAGGGAAATCGCTGCGCGGCAGTTTGAAACTGCTGCGCGGCGATTCCCTGTCACGTGCGCGGCCGCGCAGCAACGTTCCGTCTGACATGGGAAATCGCTGCGCGGCAGTTCAAAACTGCTGCGCGGCGATTCCCTGTGACGTGCGCGGCCGCGCGGCCGCGCACCTTAGAGGGAACAGTGGTGGGTGGGTGCACCTTTTGGGTCAACAGTTCTCGCCTCCAATCACCCAGACATCCCGTTCCAGGGGACAGATTTGGTTTTACATTGTTGGCGCCACGGAACCTTTGTGTTTTTGGCTTATTTAAATAAGAAAGTTTTGCTTCTTGGCTTTACGAAAGAGGAGACACACAGTTTTGCTCTCCAAATTCTCTCTCCACAGCTACAACATGGAACATTTGTTGTTTTACCTCATGGGCATGGATGGAGAGACAGGGACTCAGGAGCAAAGGTCAGCCCCTCTCACCCCCCGTTAATGCAATGGCAAAAGGGGGACACCCTGAGGCCTGAATCTCGGGCTCTGTCCTACCCAACCGCTCAGGAGTTTTGAACCATGGAAAGACCACGGGCATTCAAGAGAGGGGAAACCCCAGGGCGTCAAGATTGCTCCCCAAAATCAGGGAGGAGCTTTCAGGTTCAAATTTGTGGAAGCTTCTCTCAGACTCCCCCCCCCCCTGGCCTTTTTATTCCCATGACCTCTCTGCCTCCTCCTTGGCCCCTGCTGACCATTACCTGGGTCGCCATCCTGAATGCTGATCCTGAATGCTGACGGTCCGACTAAGCCATTCGGGACTCTGGTGAGCTGGCTTGCTTAGGATCCAGCGTAGCAGAACCTGATGCCAGGAGCTCGGCAAAAAGACTTTTCCGTCCCAGCGAAGCACGCTTAATAATTCATGTTGCGTGTCGGTGGCTGAGCCCTCCGGGTCCAGGATGCTGGTATTGGCTCATTCTGCTGATAAGAATGAGACACTGGACCTTCTCGGAGATTAGGTTGCAGCAGGCACTGCCTGATCTTTGATTGCTGCCATTTCTTGACAGACTAATGACTGAGGACAGAAATAAAGCCGGGATGAGAGGAGGAGGTTGAAAAACCCCTGCCTTCCTGCAGCTCCTTCCGCTCGCCTTGCTAGGCCCCTGGGGGTCCCTTCCGCAGACAAGTCCCCATTTCAGGAGTCTAAGGAAGCCGATGTAAGGGCAACCTCCACACTTAATAATGCATAGCAGCAGGTAAGCAAAGAGTTACAGGATCTCTTTTCACCAGTTTAGTCTGAGACTGGTGGCAGTGCTTAAAAATTAAAACTAACAAGAACCAGGCTGATGTTACGACTCTATATTTATGTTAAATATCCTTAATAATTCAGGGATGCCTCACACTAGATAGAGACAGAATAAGGAGTACCTGGTAACTGCAGGTCAGCCACCTCCTGGTGGTCAAAATGCCTGCAGGTGATGGAGGACTGTGTTTACGAGTCCCACCCCATAGATGGAGGTAAGCTGGTGGTTTCCAGGAATAAGGGAAATGCATCTGGCATTGAACAGAATAACAGGGTTGGAAAGGACCTTGGAGGTCTTCCAGTCCAACCCCCTGCCCAAAACAGGAGTCCTTATACCAGGGGTGTCCAACCTTGGGAACTTTAAGACTTGTGGACTTCAACTCCCAGAATTCCCCAGCCAGCTATACCATTCTGGACAAATGGCTGTTCAGTCTCGTCTTAAAAACCTCCAGTAATGGAGCACCCACAACCTCTGGAGGCAAGCAGGAAATTTCTCCTTAGTTTTAGGTTGCTTCTCTCCTTGATCTGCTTAGTAGTTGGAATGTTTTACTATTATATTTATTAATTCATAACACACCTGCCTATCTGTCATCTCCTTTTGGCTTGGCTTTGGCTTTTAAAAAATGCTAAGCTAAAATCATATTATGGCTAAACATAACCCACAAATCCAGTTTGGCACTCTCCTGAGAAAAAAAAATCAACTCCCTCCTGCATTCTCCTGGCAAATGGGCTTTTATTCCTGCAATAAGCTAGCTGACATCCAAGCAGAGAGATCTCCCAGGTGTCTCTGGATTCCTCCCTTCCTCTGATGGGATGAAGGACTTTTAAGCAACATAATGTTTTGCTCCTGTTTTACACACCTGTTTCTCTGCCAGCAGCCCCATGGGAGCAGAAGTGAAAGGTATTGTTTGCTGGAGGAAAAAATGGAAAGAGGATTTTTTTTTTTTTGGCCAAATGCCTTGGTGTTTCTTGTTCAAATTTAATTGTATTCTTACTTGTGCTACAACAATCATAAATTATTCAGCCCTGCATTCATTAATTCTAAATATTACAAGCAATAAGTCGGGTTTTACTGCACTGTTAGGGTTTCAGGCAGATAAATATGTCTGCTTGTTTTTAATCATACTCTTTTGATTAGTGATGCCACGCTGACTGAGAAATTTAGATGTCTACAATTCATAGATGTTAAACGAGTTGTAAGAAAGAGGCAGGTATTTTAAAGGCAATCTAATTGTTTAAAAACAGTCTCAAAAAGTGAATTTTCAGAAGGATTGAAGATAAAATAGCAGGTATCACTCGGATTTTGTTAGAATGACAAGTGAGCAATAGAATCTGAAGTTCAAGAGTGACAATCTCATCAAATGCTCATTTCCTAATCCTGCATTTGCAAGAATCAGAAGGTACCCAACACTAATCTCTTGGGATGATATCTGCTCCTCACCCATCCACCCACCCCAATATTTTCCTGCTTTGGAACCCAGCAGGGGGAAAATGGGGTGGGATTTGCAAGAGCTCTTGCAGAATGCTCTTGCTATAAAGGGTGATGAAGAGTCCGGAATTCCAGATTTCCTTCAACCACAACAATACACGAGCACACAATAGATACAAACTTAAGGTAAACCGCTCCAAACTCGATTGCAGAAAATACGACTTCAGCAACAGAGTGGTCAATGCCTGGAATGCACTACCTGACTCCGTTGTTACATCTTCAAACCCCCACAGCTTCAACCTCAGACTGTCTACTGTTGACCTCACCCCATTCCTAAGAGGTCTGTAAGTGGCGTGCATAAGCGCACCAGCGTGCCTACCGTCCCTGTCCTAATGTCCTCTTTTATTCGTATCCATTTCATGTATTAAATAACCATGTTTATACCTATATCTGTTATCTAATACGTGCTTGACAAATATAAAAATAAAAAAATAAAAATAAATAAATAAAAACACCCGATTCTGTGCACCTTCCCTTCTCTGCCCATTTACACCAGATCCCACCTCCTACTTCCTGGCCTCTGCCTTACTTTTAACCTCAATTTCTTCTCCCTCTCCCTTTTCTGGAGGGAGCTTCAAAAATTCAGGAGTTGCTACCAGGTCTCCTGGACTGCTTCCTCAGAGAAGCCAAGCCTCCGAGGGAAGTGACAGGTGTGCCTTCTCCCTCCCCGCATCTCCACGGAACAGAACATTGCATTACAGCTATAATTTCATGCTCTCTGGTTTGCAATAAAATATGGTAGCGCATTTTATAGCGCGATGAATTATGCAGGGTTGTAACATTGCAATCCTAAACACCCTTCGCATTTGGGAGAGAGTTTGGAGAAGACGTGCTGAGCTTGTACTCTGGCTCCGCAGCGTGGTGCACACACTTTCGGACTAAATAATAGTATAATTAAATAATTTTAACAGGGCCTCCATGCAAAGAAATTAAGCTGAATTTATTACCTCTACATGGAAGACTTTTTTTTTTAATTTTTTTTAAATCCCTACTTATTGAAGCTGATGACACGGAGGGATCTAGGTGAGGCTTCTGATGTGCCACAGCCCTGCCTACCTCAAGGAGTTTCACAACTGCTTCCAATTTCATAGCAGATGTGAGGTCTCTCAATTCCCGCTCTTCAGTCTGCCTACTTAAACCAGGCAGCAGCCCCAGGCTCAGCTAACGTCTGAACGACCCAGGTCCTACTCATCCCCAGCTGCCTTTGTCGTCTTGGGGTGGGTGGGTGGGAACAAAAGTGACGGATGGCCTAACATTTAGGCCTCACTGGGGCTGCGAGATCTTCAACCTTCCTTTAGGGGAGAATATGGGGGAGGAGGGGGGCGCTTTGTAGACTGTCCAACATTCAGTGCCAGGATTGGTCCCAGGAAAGAAGTGCTTTGGACTCACCGCAACCGAAGGCTGACATGGGAACTCTGACATGGACTTCTTCAGGTGTCAGCTTCTAGTTTAGGGGACTTCAGGCAAAACAGGGTTAATCCAAATCCAGAGCAGGCAATAGAAGAAATGCAGGGGAATAAAAAGAAATGGGATTTAATGGGTATGATTTGCCCGTGTTTGGATAGCATATGGTTTTGCTGACAGATTATGAAACACAATGCAGTTCTGTTAACTGTGAATGTCTAACAACTCCCCCCCACCCACCCAACGGAGCTTGTCTTACGTTTCAACACCAGGATCAATAAACAACCAACATTGGACTGGACAGGAGATCCGCCCGGCCCTCACCCATTGAAATGAATGGGAATGCTGCTCCGCTCCGGCCCGGCTTCCATTAATTCAATGGCCTTCCACAATATAACTTCCCAGACGATTGTGGCCATTGTGTATTATTTAACTGTAGAGCCCAATTAAAAATAATGAAGGCTTGTCTCTTCCTGCTAGGCTCTCTCGGCTATAATGGAGGCTGACTGGTCCTCGCACAGCCCCATCTTTGTCTGGGGGGGGGAACTGGGGCTGGGGTCTTGGCTGGGGTCAGTAGCATTCAGTGGCACAGCTCTGGCAACAAAACCTGCATCATCCAAGCTTAAGGAACTCGGTTATTCAAGACGGAAGGAGGAAGTAAGTCAAATAAAAAAAACAAGAATAACATCAACCCACCTCCCTCCCCGCTTGCTTCCAACTGCACTTTCTCTGTGGCCATTCCTCAATTCATTCCTTCTGCTAAAAGGAAAAAAAAATATCCTATTTGGGATAAACTAGATCTACTTGACAAAGCTGGAGAAAAATACTTTGTGTATGTGTCCACCTCTGTCCAGTTATATCATTTAAGGAATTATGGCAGCTATATTTTTCCCTATCCAGTTGTAATTTTAACAGAAACCAACCCTGGTTCCTTTAGAAATTGATTTACAGAATAATAAAAAAACAACAACAGAACATTTGAAACTCCAGTCCAGAGCTGTCACTTCAAGGAATAAACGTGACGGTCACCATCTCTTGTTGCTGTTGTTAGTTGCGAAGTCGTGTCCGACCCATCGCGACCCCATGGACAACGTTCCTCCAGGCCTTCCTGTTCTCTACCATCCTCTGGAGTCCATTTAAGCTCACGCCGACTGCTTCAGTGACTCCATCCAACCACCTCATTTAGCTTCCTTAACCATCTCTTAGCTTCCCCTAAAAAATACCGCTCCCCTTCAGTCTTTGTGCGGGAAACCAATCTCGGTGTACAGCTTTTGAATTTTCTATCATTTCACCACAACAGTACGGATTCTTTGAGGAAAGGAAAAAGACAGGGGGAAGATATCCATGGGGCACACCTAATGTGGTAGGAAGGAATCTGCTAGGGATGAAATCTGGTGGGACCACGAAAAAGGGCCTTTTTTGTGGTGGCCCCTTCTCTATCAGACATCATTTCCCCTGGGGGAAGATTGGCCCCATCTTCTTGTTTTTCTAAAAGGCCCTGAAGACGTGGTTTGGTCAGTGGGCCTGAGGACCACCAACGGAAATAAAATCCATCAGGCGGTTGATTTGATTGTGTTGCTGCTGCCATGGGGAGGGGAGGGGGAAAGGGGGTTTTAACATTGTGGATTGTTAACGTTGCAAGCCACCTGGAGTCACCTATGTGTGAGTTGGGCACCCATATACATTTGCTTAATAAATAATAAATAAAATCTCTCAGTGATGAGCTCGGAACCTGAGTATTGTAGGAGGAAGAGAGGCTGCACAACCGTTGTTCCTTCTCTTGCGATACACCAACCCAGGAACAAATTTGAGATGACATTGTTAGTTGCACTTGTGAACTTCCTGCCCTTGAAGGTCACTGGACAAATTGCTCTGGACACAACTGCTGCCCGTTTTTCCCAGGGTTACTCGGAGGAAACAGAAGTTAATTGACCTTTCCCCAAATCCATGAAGTGCTTTGGGAAATGTTGGTTTTAAATTGTGGGGCACGGCCCTTGACTGGGGGGGAAAAAAGGGACCAGACTGCTTTCTACTCATTATTTGAAATTATCAGTTTCTGGCCAAGGAAGGCCAGAAAAAATGGTTTAATAGGATTTCCAAGCCATGTCAAAACTGAAACTAAAAGTGATGGTAAATGCCTGTCCAGGCCATGGGTGGATCTGTCCTATTAAAGTAAGAAAGAATTATCAGGCCTAGCGCTAAAAAATAACAATTAACATCTTTTAATTACGGCAGTCTCAGTAATTCCAACCAAAGGAAGCATCTATGATTCTGCCCAGATCATATAAAATCTAGAAACAGAAATCATGGACGAGGGATTTGAATACACAAAAAGGATTTAACTGCTAATACCAAACCAGGTCTTAGGCCATGCCAAACAGAAAGCGGGTATCTCTGCCCCCAACGACCAGCCAATGTTCATTGTTTAAACAAAATGTTCTTTCTGAAATTAAAAAAAAATGGGGGTGGGGGTGGGAAAAAACCCTAGAGCACCGAGGTATTTGCAAGCCTACCTGTACACAGGTCTCTGTACTGTTAGAACCAAAGGCAGCTCTTCCTTGCTTAGCTTTGAATCAAACCCTGATTCCAGTTGTGTCTGGAGGCTGGGGGGGGGGGAGAGGGGCTCCTGCGAAGGACCACTTGGGCGGAGACACTAAAAATTCTCTAAGATTTAATGCAAAGTTTGATCAGGAGCAACAGAGAACAGTAGCAAAACAGCAGTAAAGCAGTTTTCACAGGGAGGTTCTTGTCAGCTTTCTGCCTTATATTCTGCTTTTTAGAGAGTTTTGCTGCATATTTCTTTCAGGCTGTGCCATATCGGTGCAAAAACAATTTCCTACAGCAACCCCAAGAATAAACTTTGCCCAGGGATCCACCGAAGTAAAAGAATAAAGTTTTAAAGACTGTACTATGCTGAACTTGTCGGGCACTAGGACCTGATATTTTATTCTCTAGCCAAATTTTGAGGAAGGTCTTTTTTGTCCGTTACATCTCTGCATTTAATCAGAGGTTGGGTCTATTGTAAAACTCCGATTCACCATCTGTACGGTCCCAAGTGGGTAGATTTCTACTAAAGGACTTATCCCTGTAGGATTAATTGGTAATTTCACACGTAATGATTTTAACTACAATTTGTTACACAGATGAAAGTGTTACTGACACACGTTTGTCATGCGCCAGGGGGAAAGCCAGGCTTTAGAAAACTGAAATAACTGTATCTATTTCAGTTTAGAGACCTGCCTACCAGAGACACAAAAAGGGTTTAAGAATATCAATGCTGTTTTTGGTTTTTTTTAAACGTAGACAAAATGGACCTTGCAAATTCTAAGCAGAGGTGAATTTAAACACCGTATTACTTAAAGAATATTTGGTTTTGTCACAATTGCCACTGTTTCCGGAGCTCATTTTGGCCTATAAAGCGATGCCGAGACCGGATCTTTTTTGTTCAGCATTAATTTTCTTTCTTGTCAGCCTTTCTCTCTTTTATATCCTTTTCACTCAGTAGCAAGAAAACATGCTGAACTCCATCTTAAGAGACACAGAAGACATGTCTTTCCTTTGAAACGTGTGGATGAGTTCTCATCCTTTCCTACAGAGCAGAAAAACTACCAAGAAGTTTCAGATGAGTCTCTGACTTGGAAAGGGACATAAACGGAGGGCTGAATCTGACTCATAAGGGCAGGGCAAGCGCTGGCCCCACATCCAGCCATCCCTGCAGGTCTTCAGCCAGAGGGGAAGCCCAAATCCCAGGGCAGGGGTGCCCCCCTCCTGCCCTCTGCATCGTGCTCCTCGAACTTGGGAGTGTACAGAGGATGCCAAGCCTGTCCAGCCCCGGGGCCATCAAATTGGGGAGGGGGTGGGGGTTCAGCATTTGGAGACATCCCACTTTCATCGCGGCTTCTCCCAGTGGGAGAGGGAGACACTGGGCGACCAGGATGGGATTTAGCAGGAGTTCCGAGTGAGAATTTCACTCAGGATCAAGGAGCACGTGGTCAAGAAAGCTGATAAAGGGGTGGGGGTGGCGGGACAGGTAACTCTCAGCCACACTGCCCCCCCCCCGCAAGAAGGAAAAGCTAGGGCGAGGGGCCCTTCCTGGCCGAGAGTCAGGCAGGGGAGGGGACCGGAGGAAACACAGCTCCGCCAGCCTTTCCCAAACAGGACTTTCCACCTGCACGGGGACTACAACCCCCAGCATCCCCAGCCAGCCCTCGGGGCGCTATAGACTGGGGAAGGCGGTTGGGAAGGGATTGGGGGGGGAGGGCAGCTTTGAGGGGGGG